>JAJSOF020000021.1:18588603-18626103 GCA_025594305.2 Periplaneta americana
CATAAACTCAAGCTTCGTGACTGTGTATACTAGACTGTGCTATTATTATAAACTTCATTTTGTTTGTATCCGTCCGCCTTTTTCTCTATGGAGACTTGAAACTCAGTTTGTCTTATCATATCGTACATAGCTTATGATTAAATCTCGGATTTTAGGTTAAATGCCTATTTTTTTCTATAGGGATAAACTAAAACTAGTTAAATATCTTCTTATTTCATATTTTGAAAGCGGTTTTATGGTGCCTAAAATGCCTATTTTGCCCATTAAGACCTATTATTAAGGTTTTAGAGCCCAAAATTGCCTATTTCTATTTGTTACTAATATATTTTTAAATTTTCGTATAGCATGTTCTTTCTTTCCCCAAGACATATTCTGATCTTTGTTGTAGAAAGGTACTAGATTACACTAGTCCAGCATTGGGGGGAAGTGTAACCTTATGAGCCGACAAATATGTTTTACGTTCGTGGATCTCAACTTAACGTAATGTTTCTTCTTTTTAACCATAGTTAGATAAGACACTGATGGTCACCTGTTCAGATTTTAGACAAATTTTAATTTCAATTTAGCAAGTTATTAAATGTCAAAGTTTGAACTATTAAATTTATGGGTTCAGCTTACCCCTGTTTACCTTATAATAAATATATTATTTTATCCAAGCTCTCTTGAGACAGCAACTCTCCGACTAAGGAGTTATTGAAGAAGGAAAACGTAATTATAGTCTGTTTGAGACATCCCAGCTTTCACCTACGAAGATTAAATGAAATTCGAGAACATTTTCTGAACATTTCTTGGAAGTAAAGAAGAAGGTTTAAGTGAAAAAGAGTCTATGTACTCATAAATTGAATTGGTCATTGCTAAAAGGCCCTTTCTCCGTATTTTTGCAAAAATGAGTTAACTACAGATTCAACATCCTTATACATAAATACACAATCTGTGCTAAAAGGACTTTCCTCAAGCCTTCATACACACGCACAGTTGAGCATTTCATTTTTCGTGTCATGCTAAAATGCCCTTACTCCAGGATAGAGGGCCTTCTAGCTGTGAACTTGTCATTTAGCGGTGTTTCCATCTGATGACAAACCTTTATACTTACTATACTATCAGCTATCTTCATTGTTTGAAGCGGTCTGTTTATTCTGCTCTGATCTTTGTTTGTGTTTTAATACAAATTATTATATTATACGCAATTTCGGCTAATTAAAATGGAGACTGAGAGTTTGAAAAGCAAAAAGAGATGTAGTGATACTTGCAGTTGGAAACGAAATATATTAAAGAAAGCCAAAGTTAAAGGCACTGAACATGTGACTTACTCTGGAGAATTGGTGGCTGAAAGACGAACTGGTGAAGATTGTAGGTAAGTTCAGAATATTTACACTGAATCACTGACGTAAATGAATATTGCATAAAAATGTTATTTCCTTAGGCCACAAAAATCTTTATAGGCTATATAAAATAGTTAAGCATGCACAAAAATAAAGTCACTCATTAACTGGTGGCCCATGTTTTACAAAAGAGGTCTTTCTGTAGAATCTTATTGTAGAAAGGTACCTCGGTGTTCGAAGTTGTCATTCGCCCCTGCGAGTTATTATGAATATATGTACAATGCCACTCTTCCTCATATTGTTTCAACATCCAAGTTCATTGATGGTTGTATTAGGCATACCTTTGCTCTTTGTCTACCTGGAATTGAAAACATAGTCCTTCCCCAACGTCCTACTTATGATGAATTGATTGCAGTCAACCCAGGCAAAATGCAGGATATCAAGAAAATTCTATGCTACATTCCCCATGAACAGTTACCTGATTATGAGAAAGTTGTAAATTCTCCACTAGCAGAACATAGAGAAAATACAGAATGAAATCGTCAAGTTAGATTTAAAACAAGGGCCTAAAACTTTGTAATACGTAATTAAAATATATTTTAAGAAGAGAAATATACTTTTAACTTGAAATAATGGTAGTTTATTTAATTTACAATCCTGTATTTTATTACAGTACTCCATTTTTAAACAAATGTGAAATTATTTTAAGTTCACTGCTAAAAGGCCCTTAAATTTGAATTTTAATTAATAATATTATACAAACTACATATGACAACAAAATAAAAATTGTGCTTCCAGAAAGCACAAATATACCTTTTATGATGGACAGTCACCACATTGCTCTACGAAGATTAGTATTTCTTAAAAACAGTTTTTTTCGATTTATTCAGAACTAACATTTTTGGACAAAGGGCCTTCTAGCAATTACCAATTCAATTAATGTCTTACTGAAAATAATTTCCAGAGAAATATTTATCTCTAATATAATAATTACAAATACCAGCATGAGGTGTCCCCTAGTCCTAATTGATATTCTGAACACTCTCGTTGCTATGGCAACGGATCTGCGAGTCATTTCCCCATGCAGGCCATGGGAAGGTGTATTTGAGCTACATTATAAACAAACTAAGAGGCGCCTGAGACTTTTCAAAAAGTAACGCGCGGCTTATAAACAGAGGAGCACGTTTGCGACACAAATTGTGCCTCTCTGGGGAAGTCTTAGTGTTTTGCTGTTCTGTACGTGACTCAAGTATAGTGACCGATCCTGTACAGTCAAATTCGCGAGAAAATTGACACCGTTCGATCGAAATACTGACGATTCCTCCGTTTATATATGATATTTAATAATATTTAATAATTCTCTCATTCTAATTCTAGTTGCAGCAAGTAAAGCGATAGGGTTGGAAGTAAATCCCGAAAAGACAAAGTATATGATTATGTCTCGTGACCAGAATATTGTACGAAATTGAACTATAAAAATTGGAGATTTATCTTTCGAAGAGGTGGAAAAATTCAAATATCTTAGAGCAACAGTAACAAATATAAATGACACTCGGGAGGAAATTAAACGCAAAATAAATGTGGGAAATGCCTGTTATTATTCGGTTGAGAAGCTTTTATCATCTAATCTGCTGTCAAAAAATCTGAAAGTTAGAATTTATAAAACAGTTATATTACCGGTTGTTCTGTATGATTGTGAAACTTGGATTCTCACTTTGAGAGAGGAACAGAGATTAAGGGTGTTTGAGATTAAGGTTCTTAGGAAAATATTTGGGGCTAAGAGGGATGAAGTTACAGGAGAATGGAGAAAGTTACACAACGCAGAGCTGCACGCATTGTATTCTTCACCTGACATAATTAGGAAAATAAAATCCAGACGTTTGAGATGGGCAGGACATGTAGCACGTATGGGCGAATCCAGAAATGCATATAGAGTGTTAGTTGGGAGGCCGGAGGGAAAAAGATCTTTGGGGAGGCCGAGACGTAGATGGGAAGATAATATTAAAATGGATTTGAGGGAGATGGGATATGATGGTACAGAATGGATTAATCTTGCTCAGGATAGGGACCAATGGCGGGCTTATGTGAGGGCGGCAATGAACCTCCGGGTTCCTTAAAAGCCAGTAAGTAAGTAAGTAAGTAAGTAAGTAATTCTCTCATTCTTCCTTACTCCCGATACCGAAAACTACATTTCTGTCCATTACAAGCCATTTTCCAAATTTTAAATATTTAAAAATTGAGGCTTTTAAAAAAGGAATTTGTAAAATTATCCATGATATATAATATTAACAAATTTATTTTTTTACCTTTTATTTCTGTCGACTACATTCATGTTTTTATTGAACATCACTGGCTTCTATCGGATAGTCAATTTATATTAAATGTGTATTTTTCTCTCTCTTTCTCTTTCTTCTTTATTCTTGCTCTTGTGTTGTATTTATTGGTTTGAATTAAGTTACTTACTGTATTTAGTAAACTGTCCTTGTAAATTTTATGTTATATTATTGACTAAGACCACACCGTACACGAGCCTGGCTCTTACGGTAGTGGCTAGAAACATTTTTGTTTTATAAATGTAATTTGTACTCACTAGCTAGCTAGTTAAATAAATAAATAAATAATGTTTTTAATTATACGAAATAGGCTATTATACCTGGTTTTACAATGTATGAAACATCTTTTGCTGCCCAAAAGCTCAATAATTTAAGTCCGAATCCGTTGTCTCCATTCCTATCATTTAATTGTTCCTATTTTGTCCCCTTGTCCTTCATCCTTTGTTGAATGTCATATACAATCTACGTAAGGCATGGTCTTCCCTTCTTCATTTTCTCAGGTGGTATCAATTCAAAATTATCTTGGGTAACTTTTCTTCTGACATGCTCTTAACTTGTCCATACCCTTCAAGTTACTTGTGATGAATATAATCAATTTTGTACTCTCATATTTTCAGAATAACTACATTTCTAATTTTAGGGCCTTTATCTTCATTGCTGACTTCCGCCAAAAGTCTATCTCTGTTGCCAGTAATTTTGCATGACTTTCTGTCTTCCAATTCGAATTCCTCATCCATATGAAGAGTACAGGGGAAAAATAATAATAAAAGTCATAATGTTCTCAAGGGTGATGTAATCTAATCTTCTAATTCTTCCTAATGAAAAAGTAGGGAAGGATAACTGTATTCGAGGTGGTAATTCTCCTTTACCAGTTTTGATACGAAAAACACTAAAGTTTGCAGTTATACATTGAATTAGATGATGTCATCACCGGAAGGATGACTGTATTCGAGGTGATAATTCTCCTTTACCAGTTTTGATACGAAAAACACTAAAGTTTGCAGTTATATATTGAATTAGATGATGTCATCACCGGAAGGATGACTGTATTCGAGGTGATAATTCTCCTTTACCAGTTTTGATACGAAAAACACTAAAGTTTGCAGTTATATATTGAATTAGATGATATCATCACCGGAAGGATGACTGTATTCGAGGTAATAATTCTCCTTTACCAGTTTTGATATGAAAAACACTAAAGTTTGCAGTTATATATTGAATTAGATGATGTCATCACCGGAAGGATGACTGTATTCGAGGTGATAATTCTCCTTTACCAGTTTTGATACGAAAAACACTAAAGTTTGCAGTTATATATTGAATTAGATGATGTCATCACCGGAAGGATGACTGTATTCGAGGTGGTAATTCTCCTTTACCGGTTTTGACATGAAAAACACTAAAGTTTGCAGTTATATATTGAATTAGATGATGTCATCACCGAAAGGATGACTGTATTCGAGGTGGTAATTCTCCTTTACCAGTTTTGATACGAAAAACACTAAAGTTTGCAGTTATATATTGAATTAGATGATGTCATCACCGGAAGGATGACTGTATTCGAGGTGGTAATTCTCCTTTACCGGTTTTGATATGAAAAACACTAAAGTTTGCAGTTATATATTGAATTAGATGATGTCATCACCGGAAGGATGACTGTATTCGAGGTAATAATTCTCCTTTACCAGTTTTGATATGAAAAACACTAAAGTTTGCAGTTATATATTGAATTAGATGATGTCATCACCGGAAGGATGACTGTATTGTAATAATTCTCCTTTGCCGGTTTTGATATGAAAACATTAAAGTTTGCAGTTAGGCTATATATTGAAATAGATGATGTCATCACCGGAAGGATGACTGTATTCGAGGTAATAATTCTCCTTTACCAGTTTTGATATGAAAAACACTAAAGTTTGCAGTTATATATTGAATTAGATGATGTCATCACCGGGAGGATGACTGTATTCGAGGTAATAATTCTCCTTTACCGGTTTTGATATGAAAACACTAAAGTTTGCAGTTATATATTGAATTAGATGATGTCATCACCGGAAGGATGACTGTATTCGAGGTAATAATTCTCCTTTACCGGTTCTGATATGAAAACACTAAAGTTTGCAGTTATATATTGAATTAGATGATGTCATCACCGGAAGGATGACTGTATTCGAGATAATAATTCTCCTTTACCAGTTTTGATACGAAAAACACTAAAGTTTGCAGCTATATATTGAATTAGATGATGTCATCACCCTTATAAGAACTGTGACTTTGATTGTTTAGAAAATGTACTGTCTTTAAAAAATGTATTTCGGACATCAATGCATTTTTTTAATTGTCCTTCGGCCTCCCTTTCCTTCTAAAAAGTTGAAGTCTGCTTTGGGATGATCTCATGGAAATTCAGCCAAATGACAACAGAGTACAAGCATTCTGTGACTATATTGTGGCAACCGTGCTGGAAGGTTCTCGTTGCCTCCGGAGTAGAGCGCGCGTCCGGCAGAAGGGAGGGCGCGCGGGAAGGAAGGCGGCGGAGAGAGGAAGGCGAGCTTCGGTGGGCATGGGGCGCGGCACGAGGAGAGGAGAGGAGAGGGAAAACTAGGAGACGCTAACCGCTGTGCGAAGTGAGAGGGGAAGAAAACCAACTGCGACTGAGCGGAGAAAGGAAGAAAAGTCTCTAGAAGCGCAATCCTGTCGACGTTTCGTAGAAGCTGCTCGAAGCAGTACATTCGAGAATGTGTGATCTAATAAATAAAGGAGGGGCAAGTGAGCCAGAAGACCCAGTTTTAGTTTGGTCAGTCTAGTCAGTGAATCAGCAGCGAGCAAGGAAGCTAACCTTCGAGACCGGGGTTCGACGTGAGGAGGACCGCAATTGTTGGCAGCGTCCAGGCGAATGCGGGGTATCTGGAAGTCTTGGATTCGAAGTGCAGTGAACTGTATCCGAAAGTCTCCAGTTCTAAGTGCAGTGAACTGTTATCTGGAAGGCTTGGGGTTCGATGTACCGTGAACTTGAGTGAGCTAGAAGAACTAGCCAAGGCGAACGAACTGTGAACTGAGAACTGACAGTTTTGTTTTGTAAATAGTGCTTTGTGAACATTAATGGAAATTAGGAGTACATTGTTGTTCTTCTCAATAATCCATGTGATTAGCCATTGTCGTTCTGTGGAGTGCAATAACGACTACTGTGTTGCAGTCTTGAGTGGAATACCCATTGTTGACGGGTGTGTGGTTGTTATTGGAATAAAAGTAACATTGTTGTTGAAATATAAAAGTTACAATATTTTACAAAACAAGACGATTGGCATTGTACCAAGTATCTTGAGTGTTTTTTATTTTTTTTATTTCAGTAGGTTATTTTACGACGCTTTATCAACAGCTTAGGTTATTTAGCGTCTGAATGAGATGAAGGTGATTCCGGGGTCCAGCACCGAAAGTTACCCAGCATTTGCTCATATTGGGTTGAGGGAAAACCCCGGAAAAAACCTCAACCAGGTAAATTTCCCCGACCGGGAATCGAACCCGGGCCACCTGGTTTCGCGGCCAGACGCGCTAACCGTTACTCCACAGGTGTGGACTCTTGAGTATTGAACAAATATATTTTTCAAACCTATATTGCTGAGGAGAGTGAATTTCCCCCACGTATCTGGGCGAAAATGTCATCAAGTTCAATGCGCCAAACGAGTGCTTGTGAGTCTTTTCATTCACAAATACGTAGTATGTTCCATTTATCATCACCCCAACATTTTTCAAAACATAGATGTTCTTAAAGATAAGCAAGAAGACACATTAAAATGAAAGGACAATCACAAACTATGAGGTGCTGCGCAGCGGCATAGAAAGAGATGTCAGTGCAGCCAATATGAAGAAACTTGAGTGCGTGTAGGTAGCATGCTGCAGACATCTCCGAAGGCAGTGAGGGTAAACGATCAATTTTTTAGAAAGGACAACATAGCATTAATATGTTAATGTTAATTTAACATTGATTAAAGTTCTCGTTAACACTTTGTTAAAAACATAAAATTTACTCTGTCACACGTTAAAAGCGTTAAAATTGTTAAAAAGGTATTCACCTTCGACAGACGGCCCGTTTCGACGCTATTTGTCGTCGTCTTCAGTGTCTCTTGAACCACTGCTGATTTTGGCTCTGCGGTGTGCAGTTGTCGATGGTAGGGGTGGGGGTGTGTTGCTCCTATGGTGGGGGTTGGTTGTCTGTATGATGTGACGTACTATGACGTCAAACAATGTGTGCGTATTGAACTGTAGTTGCGTATTAAGTATATATTGTGGGTGTATTATTGTATTCTTATATATTTCGTATTGTTCTAGGATGTTCAACTGTGAACTTTTTGGTGTGATGTGTAAAATTTCCATATCTGTTTCTATATTATTGTAGTCATGATTATTGTCGATAATGTGATCTGCATAATTTGATGTAATGTAAGGTTTGGTTATAGCTTTAATATGTTCGTTGTATCTTGTATGAAAAGATCTTCCTGTCTGTCCTATGTAAAAATGTGGGCAACTATTGCATTTTAATTTGTAAACTCCAGTTGAATTATATATATTTGAATGTTTCGTGTGGTTATTTAAGTATTTCTGTGTTGTGTTATTTGTTTTGTATGCAATTTTGTACTTGAGTTTTCTGAATGAAGTTGCAATTTTGTGGGTATTGGTATTGTGATATGTTAATGTTATGTATTTATTCTCGCGTGCTGTTTGTGTTGGTTTGGTCTGTTTTTGTTTTGCCTTTTTTATTAGTGTGTCTATTATGTTGATTAAAGTTCTCGTTAACACTTTGTTAAAAACATAAAATTTACTCTGTCACACGTTAAAAGTGTTAAAATTGTTAAAAAGGTAAAAAAGGCAAAACAAAAACTGACCAAACCAACACCAACAGCACACGAGAATAAATACATAACATTAACATATCACAATACCAATACCCACAAAATTTCAACTTCATTCAGAAAACTCAAGTACAAAATTGCATACAAAACAAATAACACAACACAGAAATACTTAAATAACCACACGAAACATTCAAATATATATAATTCAACTGGAGTTTACAAATTAAAATGCAATAGTTGCCCACATTTTTACATAGGACAGACAGGAAGATCTTTTCATACAAGATACAACGAACATATTAAAACTATAACCAAACCTTACATTACATCAAATTATGCAGATCACATTATCAACAATAATCATGACTACAATAATATAGAAACAGATATGGAAATTTTACACATCACACCAAAAAGTTCACAGTTAAACATCCTAGAACAATACGAAATATATAAGAATACAATAGCACACCCACATTACATACTTAATACGCAACTACAGTTCAATACGCACACATTGTTTGACGTCATAGTACGTCACATCATACAGACAACCAACCCCCACCATAGGAGCAACACACCCCCACCCCTACCATCGACAACTGCACATCGCAGAGCCAAAATCAGCAGTGATTCAAGAGACATTGAAGACGACGACAAATAGCGTCGAAACGGGCCGTCTGTCGAAGGTAAATACCTTTTTAACAATTTTAACACTTTTAACGTGTGACAGAGTAAATTTTATGTTAATTTAACATTAATTTAACATTTTAATAACAGTGCAATTGCACCAGTGACTACACCTCTAAGAATAGGCTTCTTCTAACTTCCTAAATACAAAACTAGCACGTTTCCACGCAACTAGTTCTTAGTAAATTGCTTTCTCCAGCAATCCTATGTTTAACACAAGTGAGAGTTTCTACAAAATGGTGTGGCCCTCTGGTAACCTGTGTCGCATGGCCACTTGGCACCTGAAAGCAACGTCACACGTCACAACAGTGGCCACTAATCAAATTGAAGAGTTGGGATGACGCCTGCACGTTGCTGCTAGCAACAGCCCTGTTGCTAGGCAACTTGTTACGTCGCACCGTCTCTTGCGATCTTAACTGACGCACGAACCCGGTCATCAATGCGATATGAAATAAAAGCGAATGAGCACAGTCGTTTTGCAATTTGCTTACTTGATGAAGTTTTCGATTACACAAGTTGCGTTCAACATCGCTGAGGGATTTCAGCGACCTGAATAGTACAACCATGTGACAGATACCACCTGTCCTGAGGTTTAATAATAAAGCTACATAAAATACAGGGTGTCGAAAAATATTTTGCGCCCAATTGTTACTTTGACCATTAAATTTCACTATAACAAATATGTTTCAAAACATGTAAATGATTTACGGACATCATACATATTTTAAGACTGTTGTTGTCCCCATATTCCAATGTACACACTTTAAATGTTTTCACTCTCAGCCACAAGGATATAAAACTGTATGACAATAGTTTCTGCATTGAAATTAATAATATAAAATGTAATAAAATCAATGTGAAGTTGCACAACCACGAAACGTTTTCCACGATCTTCCATCTAATCTACCAACTCATGAATTTATCTTATTCCCACTTCCGCCAGCAAGTCTCGGTAAATACATATATAAGCGTAAGATTTCTTGCAGCAGCAGTGGCAGTAGTAGTAATAGTAGCAGTAGTAGTAGTAGCAGCAACAACAGTAGCAACAATTGCACTAGTTGCAACAAGTAGTAAGAGCAGT
Source organism: Periplaneta americana (assembly GCA_025594305.2). Lineage (NCBI taxonomy): Eukaryota > Metazoa > Arthropoda > Insecta > Blattodea > Blattidae > Periplaneta > Periplaneta americana. Next base: position 18,598,880 of record JAJSOF020000021.1, read on the forward strand.
AATAGTAGTAGCAACAATAGCAGTAATAGTAGTAGCAATAATATCAGTAGTAGTAGCAACAATAGTAGAAGTAATTCACCGTTGTGGCTGAGGAGTTAGCGAGTCTAATTCCGAACCCAGCGGTCCCGGGTTCGATTCCCGGTCAGAACGAGTTGCCTGGGTGAGGTTTTTTCGGGGTTTTTCCTCACTCCTATGAATGAATATCAGGCAATTGGAACCCCACTCATCTTCGCCACTTCCTTTCCTCCCCCCCCTCATCATTTCATCATCCCGTTTCTGGTTCTTCAGATCACATCCCGAAGCTGCTGACTTCTCCATCGGCCTCCGTGGAATGTAGTTAAGCGACGTTGGCACCCGAGGCGGACCTACTCGGGGAGGAGTTTCGTCTCGGACCGAGAGGGGGACTTGGGGAATTTGCCGAAGCAGGAAAGGTATATGGATTCTGTCGGCTGAAGGGACCGGTCGAGTCATGTGGTTTGGGCGGGACTCATTCCATATCGAGGGGCAATAGATCTCCAGGTAGCAGTGGAATCAGTTAAATTCAATTACATTTCTGAAGGGATTATATTCACTCATTCCATACGAGGGCAATAGATCTAACAGGTAGCAGTAGGTAGTGCCCCCTCAGTAAAGTAATATTTAGTAACATAGCAGTAGTAGCAGTACATAAGTAGAGTAGTAGTAGCAACAATGATAGTAGTAGATTCCAAGAGATTTATTACAAGAAAATGTACTAAAATTTAAAGTAAATTTAAAAAAAAACATGTCTGTGGTAAAATATAAATACGGTCTTACTAAAAAATTCTTTATACAGACGTTTAACTGTCTTATACAATGAGTAGCTCGTTTATAAGTCGTGGTAAATTCCTTACTAATAATCACTACATACGTCGTGTATAACTGTATAACTGTTACACAGCTACGTCATAATTTCGTCATTACTTCGTTACGAAAGGTAATAGAATATCTGAGGTTCTCTACTGCATCCGGTAGAGCACTCTAGTGTGGCGTGTTAAATATCGATAGTACAACTGGCTCTAATCGACTACCACACTACATTTTGGTCAAAGAGTACAAGCTACAGCAATATTATTCTAATAATTCAATGATCTTTGGTTTGTTCTTCTGTGGTTACAAGGTAACCATCATCATAAAATGACAGTCGATACGAACAGCTGTTAGAGGGGCGGCCATTTTTCCCTATATACAACGCTTAAACATGGGGTTTCGTGATATAACTACTGCAAAGCAATTCCCATTGCATAGTTACAGCCTGTTTATACGTCCATAGCTTATTCACGGTTTATTAGTAACGTTTTCTGTCTCAACTCTGCATAAGTCTCGTATAAAAACTATACACGGTTTATTAGTAAGACTGATAGAATATAAAATACAGTTTCTACCAAAAGTTTAAGGACACCCCTTCAAAAGACATGTTTCACTCCTGTACGTATAGTTATGTGAAACCCCTGATGTTTATGAAGGGACCTAATGCCTTTGAAAAAGATTAAGTTTCTTTGCTACAAACCCAATTTCTCTAGCTTTCAAACTGCGGATTATAATATAACAAATTTTTATGCTATGGAAATTTAATGAAAAGTTAAATTTCTGTAGGAAGAAATTAATTACTCCAGAATTTATTTACTTAAATCAATGAATTTTGGGATAGAGTTAGAAATATCTTAAAGGTTCTTGTTCAAATATTACTTCTTGTTTAAACAAATTGTGACACCCTGTTCACGCATTAAAATCCAGATTTTATCTTTATTTACTTTATGAAAATTGCCACTCTCTAACATTCTCTTCAACTTCAGATACTCAGCAAATTGACCTGGAATCACACTGTCAGTTACATCATAACATTGGCAGTTGTTAATACTGGTCAATCAGCTTATCCCCCCCCCCCATTTTAGTAAACAGGTGTGGATTTTGCTACAAGTGTGGAAGGGTTAGATTTCTTCCTTGAAAAAAAAAAGTGAAAATGTAAAGAGAAATTAAGAAGAAATCTGTTAAAGATGGCCATGAATAATTTGACAATATTTCTCAACATTGTAAATATTTCAATTTTTGGGCATTTTACATATTTACCTGTGGAGTAACGGTCAGCGCGTCTGACTGTGAAACCAGGTGGCCCGGGTTCGAATCCCGGTCGGGGCAAGTTACCTGGTTGAGGTTTTTTCCGGGGTTTTCCCTCGAGCAAATGCTGGGTAACTTTCGGTGCTGGATCCCGGACTCATTTCACGGGCATTATCACCTCCATTTCATTCAGACGCTAAATAACCTACATGTTGATACAGCGTCGTAAAATAACCCAATAAAATAGAAAATGCTTACAGTGAGACAGTGTGTCATTCAGTGACACTCGGAAGTGTGTTGAGTTGATCCTCAGGGCTCCAGTTTGGTGGGCAGAGACTGCAGAGTCGTTGCGACGTCTAGATCAGACGCGACCCGGAGGATTCGTTCGGACTCGAAAAGCAATTTGGATTCCAGTACGGTCGTGACATGCAAAGAAATGCGCTGAAGCGCTTTGATGCCGCTGTCTGACCTTTGACAAGAGCGACACCGCCGCTTGACGGATTCGCCTGCAGCGACTGTCACGTGGAACAGCTGCATTTTATTTTACAGTCCAATTCCAGGATCCCATTTCTGACCTATGAAACATGTAATGAGTAAGCGCTATAACTGAACACACTTCCTCCTAACTGCTACATCGTAGCGAAGTACATTTGAGTTTACTATACAGGAGCACCTTATTTGAATTACAACAAGCTTAAATTGCTAAAAATCGTTTTCTACTATCTCATTAGGGAATTATTTTGATGGTGCAAAACTAGATTTGGAATTATTCGCATAATTTCCAGTTTTCAGCATTTTCTAATGCCCAGAAAGTAGAGATGAACAAAACTAACTACCGCTCTCGCTCGCTGTGTTCGCTGCATTTGTCTTTCGAGTCTCGTCTCGTCTCGTCATTCTCGTGCGCTTCGAGTCTCGCTCATCATTCTCGAAATAGCATTTCGTCGGCGTGGTAAGATTTCGTAACTTTGAATATCATACATCATTGAAATAATAGTAATATACGTTACAAGAGCGGTATGTTGGCGTTTTCATGGTCGAGGAAAAGATTGAAAAAGCGAAACGTAGTTGAGCTTTTTTAATTTCCGAGAACATGAAAACAAACATACCGCTCGTGTATCGTACATTATTTTGTGCGAAGATCGTTTATTACATACCTGAAAGACGAATTTCTAATTAGTTGCAATGAAATCTCCATGTTGGTTTCTGTTTAATGACGCCAACTTCGGAACACCAAAATATCTTTCTTTAACATTGTTGCTGTAAAATGTTTTCTGTGTTTACTATACTCCAGCAGGCCGTGATATACGTCTGTCTTCCCCCAGTCTATAAATGCGAACTTAAAACAAACGGTAAGGTTTAATGATTTATTTTTCATTTTAATATATTAACAATATTATTTATATAACATATTGCAGTAATAACATCGGCATCTGGAATCTCGTTTATTTTTCACGGCTTCCTTAATGTTACTTGTATCAGGAATGCAATAAGTTTCGTGGAGTAGTAGACTTTACTTAATTTTTTCAAATATTTAAAAACAATAATTAACATTGCAATTTAGGTGAAATTGCAGTGGTAAGTTTCCAATTTATAATTATTATTATTATGTTAAACGTCTCTAAAAATAATATGTTAAAAGCCTAAAGCAGTAAAATGAATGTCGCGCTTAAGCGGTAAGAAGAGGGAAATTGTTATGTGTGTTACGTTGGGAATACTGAATGTGGTATTTCACACTTACCGCGTATTGGTTCTGTGCGGAAAACAAGCAAATACGCACGATCTCGCACAAATAACATTATAAATGTTTAAATGAGACAAAGAGACAAAACAGAACAGTATCTTAGTTATCAAAATGTTCTGGTTCTATTATATGATATTACCTATGGTTATATAAATAGAAAAAAAAACAATTCTCAAATAAATTTGCATTTGTAAGAAACATAAACCATAACGTTAATATCTCTTGAGATTGCCACTCGATTTCAAACATATGAAAAGAAAATTCCTAGTCTTTTAATAAGGGCCTAGTAATTAAATAAAGACTGGGGAACGGATTATTATACACTGAAAGGTAGAGATGATGTTTCAAATAGGCTACTTTGTCACTATCTCTATCACTAGAGAATTTTTAAATTTTGTATTTTCCCCGCCTTTCATAAAATATTTTGATATGATACCGCTTGCACCAAAGGGGAGATCTATAACTGAATCTTGATTAATATATTTCCGTATTATTTGTATTTATCCTGGTAGTAATGAACAGTTTGACTCGTAGACACTTTGTTTTTCAGCATTAACTTCCTATGATTGTATGAGAAGATTCGAAGAGAACGTCAGGATGTAGACCTTCGTCTCCCCCTCCTACCAATAATGCATAACACAATGTGAATACGGAGGTTGCTGTCGTCTGCGATACAATTAACTTTTTTGTTGATTTTGAATTCGTTATTTTTTTTCCTCATTATTATATGCTTATATAAGTTGTATTAACTCTCGCTAAGTGGTTTTATATTTTATTTTATCAGTCTTAGTTATCATTTTATTATTGTTAATATTTATGTTTTATTATTATTAATTAATTAATTAATTTGTATTACTATCTCTGTATTATTTCCGTCACTGTTATTCTATTATTATTATTATTATTATTATTATTGTTACTGTTATTTCTATCATCAACACTATTATTGATGTCTGTAAAATTTACGTAGATTCTACTGGACTGTACCCGAGCACGAGCATATGCTCATTTCGGGTATCTATTCAAATGTACTATTTCAAATGTAAATTATGAATAAATTTGAATTTGAATTTGAATTTGATTGTTTATACATATATAACAGTTGCCAAAGTAGATAATATTTCAGTCAGGCAAAAACTGTGGCGATTCAAGGCTGCTTGACTTTCTGGACCTCGGGAGTGATCAATCTCGACGTCTCGAAACACTCACAAGCAGTCTTTACGTCAACGACGAAACGTATACAACATTGTCGTGCGGGTTTTCGGCTTTGCGGGCGCTGTTAGTCTTGCTTTCTCGATCGTTGTTCATCTCTACCAGAAAGTTGTTTGGACTTTCAGTCTCTCAATTCGTTCATCCGTGAACTGCGATTTGTCCTCAGTTATTGATCGGCTAAAATATCAAAATATAAAATGTATATAAATATAGATAATACAGTAGAGTCCCCTCTGATTGAGGTTCTGGCTGATATGTAAATCTAGTATCAGGCAGTACATCTCACTTGACGATATGTGCCAGAGGAAGAACAATAATGTTTGTATGCATCTGAAGACTGATTAGTGAAATAAGTTACTGAGGGATGTATGCAATGGAGGAGGAAAAGAACTGACCACCATACCCCATTATCTCCTGACTTAGTTTCCTCACGAGTGTTGCCTTATTGGTGTCACTTGTGAGGTTCAAACTGTCTTCGGATAGCTAAATAAACATGAACAACAACAGCAGTAGAATCTCGTTTTTCCGAGTTTCGATGAACCGAGGTTCCGTGTTATCCGAGCTCGATCCAAAAAGAAAAAAATTAATTACTGTAAATTTAATACTGTAAAAATCTCGCATGTTGGTTGCTTTTTAAATGTATACGTAGGGTATTTTTCAACGCCTGAAGTTCATATTAACCTGATTTGTTCATTCTGTTGAGTAAAGAGTTTATCTAATTTCTATTCAAGCCACAGTTTTTCAGCAACCATCCGTTTTATCCGAATTTTTGCTTACCCGAGATAGTCTTGGTCAGGGGCGGCCCGTCCTTATGTGCTACAGTGCTACAGCACAATGATAATTTTTGCTCAAATAATGTATTTGCAATACCACCATAGTATCTGATCTGCCATTTGACAATTTTCCGTGGTTATGTTCATGACGCGTTATAGAGTGTTTAGTCTTCGCTCTTAGCTCTTTGGTGCCTCAGGGGGTACAATGTGCTACTCAAAACTCTACATGAGAATGTAGACAATTAATACGCATGTGCGAAGCTGAAATCACTGCTCTGATTGGCTATTTTTACGCGGGGAAGTGCTATAGTCAGCTTCAGCACTACACAGCTTGGAGATTGCAAAAGTAAAGCGTAACGAGAGAATGCTTGTTTGTGGAAGAACTCGGAACTATTTACAATGTAGGCCTATTTGGTAATTCAAGTGTCCGACTGCTGCTGCCGTCTACCTGGTTTTTGAGGTTCCTCCTGAATCAGTCAGCAAGCGACGGAGAATGGAATCCCAGAAAACTGAAGCCAAGGAAGTATGTGACCGTAGAATTCAGAAAACTTACTCACCGTTTCCAGTCTTTAAGCTATCTAGATGCAAAAAATTGTTAAACAGCAAATTTTCTGGCAATTTTTGGACAGCCTAATTTTCCTGAACGCGAACTTGAAGTTGCTGTCAACAGCTATACTGTACTGAACAAAAGAGTGTTAAAGACACAACTTTGAGTTCTATACGGAACACCTGCCTTCCGGAATATAGATGGAGCTGTTCAATTGTTACGACACATAGCCTCCAACAATTCACAGGATCCATTCTGTGAAGTAACACTGTCAATAGAAAGAGTATGATATCCAAGTTGAAGGGTTTAACACCAGGGTAATTGACAGGTTCTCCAGTAGGAAGGAACGTCGTATGGATTTCATATTTCGTCACTAGGCGAGTCTCAAATTAAGATAAATACATATAAGTGTATACAGTAGGCCAATATAGAAATTGTAGCACACTCATTATTTTGACCACCAGCCGCTACTGGTCTTGGTCCATATTAACTCGGATAATCAAGACTCTGCTGTATACAGAGTGATTCACGAAGATTGTGTAATACTCTAAGATGTGATTTCTGGCATCATTCTGATGGAAAAAGTTCATACATCATATATATTTTTTTTAAATTGAGTGATTTACTCCCTCTTGAATGTTAAACAAAACGTAGATATTGTTGAGGTTTAACTATTTAAATTATTTACAACAATGGTACTGGGATTATTGTAAATTAATTAAGAACATTCACGTTATTACTCACCTGAAAAATCTGTATTAAGGGGAGGGGATGGTATTTTTTGGTGAAAAATGAGTAAATTTTCAAATAAAAATTCTTTAAAATACCCTGTGATATGTGTGGAATGCATAGCATAACATTTTGTGGGTATGTGTGCCCCTATCGGACGTTGAGTCGCCATTTTCAAACTTCCTGCATTATGGATTTTTAAATCACTCGCCCACTTTTATTGTTGTTCCCGGTAAATTAAATTTTTAATTTTTTTTTCTTTAAAATGCCCTTTGATATGTGTGGAATGCATTGCATAACATTTTGTGGGTATGTGTGCCCTTATTGGACGTTGAGTCGCCATTTTCAAACTTCCTGCATTATGGATTTTTAAATCTTTATTGTTGTTCCCGGTAAATTAAATTTTCAATTTTTTTTTCTTTAAAATGCCCTTTGATATGTGTGGAATGCATAGCATAACATTTTGTGGGTATGTGTGCCCTTATCGGACGTTGAGTCGCCATTTTCAAACTTCCTGCATTATGGATTTTAAATCACTCGCCCACTTTTATTGTTGTTCGAGGTAAATTAAATTTTCAATTTTTTTCTTTAAAATGCCCTTTGATATGTGTGGAATGCATTGAATAACATTTTGTGGGTATTTGTGCCCTTATCGGACGTTGAGTCGCCATTTTCAAACTTCCTGCATTATGGATTTTTAAATCACTCGCCCACTTTTATTGTTGTTCCCGGTAAATTAAATTTTATTTTTTTTTTCTTTAAAATGCCCTTTGATATGTGTGGAATGCATTGCATAACATTTTTGGGTATTTTGCCCTTATCGGACGTTGAGTTGCCATTTTCAAACTTCCTGCATTATGGATTTTTAAATCACTCGCCCACTTTTACTAAATTAAATTTTTAATGTTTTTTTCTTTAAAATGCCCTTTGATATGTGTGGAATGCATTGAATAACATTTTGTGGGTATTTTGCCCTTATCGGACGTTGAGTCGCCATTTTCAAACTTCCTGCATTATGGATTTTTAAATCACTCGCCCACTTTTATTGTTGTTGTAAATTAAATTTTCAAATTTTTTCTTTTAAAATGCCCTTTGATATGTGTGGAATGCATTGCATAACATTTTGTGGGTATTTGTGCCTTTATCGGACGTTGAGTCGCCATTTTCAAACTTCCTGCATTATGGATTTTTAAATCACTCGCCCACTTTTATTGTTGTTCGAGGTAAATTAAATTTTCAATTTTTTTTCTTTAAAATGCCCTTTGATATGTGTGGAATGCATTGCATAAGATTTTGTGGGTATTTGTGCCTTTATCGGATGTTGAGACGTCATTTTTAAACTTCCTGCGCTATGGAATTTTAAATCACACGCCCCCTTTTATCGGTTTCCAGTAACATCATTTTTTTTTACATTGTCAGAAAAAAGGGATATAATTTCTGAACTATTAAAGAACATGCATGAAATTTAGAACAACATTCTTTAGACTATTAGGAAACTTTTCTCTAACAGAATTTTGTTAATTGATTTCATTTTAAAATACGTCTTTTTGTTTGCAAGAAAGGAAATCAGAAAATTGTTATTAAATTTTAATTGTTTATTTTTAATATCAAAATTCTGTTACAGAGATTTTGTAGAACATGCTTTTGCAAATACATTTCAAAAAAACTGTTTGAATCTATCTTTGAGTTTAGACATATCGGTTTTAGTATAATCCTGCATTGGGTATATTTTTTTCAAATTTGGGCCCCCATTAATTTTTTTTTCAAAATATTTTATGTGGTTGAGTTGCTACAGCTGTGAGCTCTCTACATACAAAAAATTAATATTTTACACCAAATAGGAAAAAAGGTTTAAAAAATACCATCCTCTCCCCTTAAAGCAGGTTTTCAAAGACATCACATTCTGCAGCAATGCACGTAGCCTTCCGAGTATGAAATGCCCACGCTGCATTCCGTAACTTCCGTTGTTCAGATGCTAGGTAGATACGTCGTACCGGTGTTCAGTTATCTCTGACCTTGACCCTGATAGCAGCGACACAAAGTCTCGTTACATCAGCTGTACTGTAATACATACAGCTCCAGACATCCAAAGAGAGTTCACAAGAATTCGTGTTACGAAAGAAAGAAGCGTGATTTTATTCGAAACTATTCAAAACCGAACACATGTATATATGAACTTTTTTCATCAGAATGATGTCAGAAATTACATCCTAGAGTATTGCACAATCTTTGTGAATCACCCTATATGTATGTATATATATATATATATATATATATATATATATATATATATATATATATAATATAGGCCTATATATAATACTAAAATGTATATTTTAAATGGGAACTCATAATTACGTGTGGGAAAACTGAATATGTATTTGACCACGGATCCCGCTGAAGATTTGCAAAAAATTAAGGTTAGATCTATACTGAAGTGAAATTTCATTTTTAAAAATCTCTACTCTTTCAAGAAATTTCAAAATGTTTGTCTTCTGATCATTTCGATATAAATGTTACTAAAAATATTACGGTTACTTTCCCGTGATTTTTCTTCTGCTATGAAATTAAGCACACGGAAACTTTATAGGTTCCGTTACTCTATGACGTCACCTTACTATCTCAATTCCTGTTCCTTCTTTCCCGTTGTATAACCGGGAAAAAATCATTCACTTCTTTCTCAATCCATACAAGACAGATTGAACATTTGCCTTTGCCGTCCCCATTAAAACCAATCCCTAGGTTTACCCTCATCGCGCGACCTTCAACATGCTTGTACTGTATATGTTAAAATGTAGGCCTACAACCCTAGTTAGGGTGACCAGAACATCCTCCTTTGTCCGGACATGCCCTCCTCTTTAGTCCTTTGTCCGGGGTCCGGGCGGATTTTTTAAAAATCAAGAAATGTCCTCCTTTTCATAACTTGTATGCCTGATATTTTGAAATTATCTGATTTGACGCCTTTCTCAAGTAATTTGCTGTAGGTGGCAGCAATATACTATTTTCCAACGATCATGACTCTCTTTGCTCCTACTTGTTATGGTCGTTGCTTTCGTATGTAGCTAACTGTAAAATAATGTTATATTATTAAGTTTTATCATAAGTATGCTGTCATAAAACAGATAATGACATAATTTCAAGTATAATATAGGCCTAAGCCTAAATATAAATAGATATTATCTGTCCTCTTTAATAATTATATTTCCCTTGACTTTCATATGTAAAATAATCAACAGTAATCTCACTAGACGTTTTGATTTATCTAGAGAAAATCAAAACTCGAGTGGGATTTAATTGACTATTACACGATTAGAAGAAAGTATATAAAGATTAGAAGTAACGAAGTACTCCAATACAATAAAATATTAATTGACTTACGAAAATACAACTGTCTTCAAATGTATTATTGTATCATCTCAACATTATAAATATTACGCTAGATGCATGCTAGATGGCAGTAGTGAGCAATGCCTTCTCGTCGAGAAGTTCTCGATCTATTATACACGATGGCAATGTTACTAGTCAAGAAGGCTTTGTTGATTCAGTTTCATTTTTATTAAAATGCAACATTCCACTTCAATTATCCGAATCCCAGTAATCAACGTCACTTGACAGATGATTTTCAATAAATCTTAATATTAAACAATCTCTGATACGTGACTATCCATAATATCATATAGCAGAAGCTATAACATAACCTAACTAATATACACAAGTGTTAGAAAAGTTTTAATTAACGACGATGACATAAAAAATAAACATGAATAATTTTAAAAGGAATAATTATTGAATGTACAATTTTCAAATTTGAATGTATTTGGTGGTTCAATTGATGTTATATTGGACGTGTGCGTAATAGAAGTGGAACTCGTTGATTTAGGCCTACATGGTGTATTCAACTTATTCAGAATTTCCGAATGAATAATTTTAAAAGGAATAATTATTGAATGTACAATTTTCAAATTTGAATGTGGTTGGTGGTTCAATTGATATTATATTGGACGTGTGCGTAATATAAGTGGAACTCGTTGATTTAGGCCTACATGGTGTATTCAACTTATTCAGGATTTCCGAATGGTGCTCTTCATTTATTTGTAAAACGGATTTCAGAAGATGCATAGATATGATCAGTGATTTTTATTAATTCTTGTTCTTGAATGCCAATGTGAGTCATATTTCAAAATGCTGTGCATCAACTGGAGTGGTTTCTAATTGTATTGTATATATATATATATATATATATATATATATATATTTTTTTTTTTGACGTCCAGACCAGCGCAGTTTCAAATGTTGGCAAACAAAGAAACAAATGCTAGGGACGCGATAAAATTAAACAAATGCTAGGGAAGCAATAAAATTAAACAAATGCTAGGGACGCGATAAAATTGTGCCATAAGCAGCCATAATTGGTTGAAATACGTCCTTTCGTACCGTTTTATTGGTCGAAAATAGTATGACGTAGTAAGAGTGTAATATTCACTGTAAAATCATTATTATTAAGTTTTATCGTAATTATTTTGTAATAAAATAGATATTAATATGCTTTTAAGTATGATATAAGCCTAAATCTGTACTGTAAATATTTTTAATAAAATAGATATTGACGTAATTTGAAGTATAATAAGCCTAAACCTAAATACATATTGTCTGTCCTCTTTTTTCGAATAATGTCCTCCTCTTTGAAGCTTTGTGTCCTCTCTTTTATCGATGTGAATCTCGTCACCCTAACCCTAGGCAACCCTTAAGCTTTTTTTGCGTAAAAGACGAGTATTTTCCCCGAAAAGAAAAAATAATCTCTGAATAAAATATGAGATTTTTCTAAAAGGCGAGAATCTTCTCTGGATCATAAATCCAATTCAATACAAGTGGAGTAAAAATTAGTATTTTACTTTGAACGAAAACAATAAACAATATACGATGAAAGAGTAATGGAACGGAGAAAAATTCTCTCCGGCACCGGGATTTGAACCCGGGTTTTCAGCTTTACGTGCTGATGCTTTATCCACTAAGCTACACCGGATACCCATCTCGGTGTCGGACAGAATTGTCTCAGTTTAAGTTCCAACTCTTGGGTTCCCTCTAGTGGCCGCCCTCTGCACTACGTCATAGATGTCTATGAACGTAGAACTGAAGTCCACACACATGTGCTGAGGTGCACTCGTTATGAGTGACTAGTTGGCCGGGATCCGACGGAATAAGCGCCGTCTTAAATCACGAAGTGATAAACACATATCATCGTATGATGACGCAGAATATCTGCATGGAAATATCATATGTACTTCGGTACATTAAAATAATATATATGATATGCGTAAATGATTTCGTGATTTAAGACGGCGCTTATTCCGTCGGATCCCGGCCAACTAGTCACTCATAACGAGTGCACCTCAGCACATGTGTGAACTTCGGTCCTACGTTCATAGATATCTATGACGTAGTGCAGAGGGCGGCCACTAGAGGGAACCCAAGAGTTGGAACTTAAACTGAGACGATTCTGTCCGACACCGAGATGGGTATCCGGTGTGGCTTAGTGGATAAAGCATCACCACGTAAAGTTGAAAACCCGGGTTCAAATCCCGGTGCCGGAGAGAATTTTTCTCCGTTCCATTACTCTTTCATCGTATGATGACGCAGAATATCTGCATGGAAATGTCATATGTACTTCGGTACATTAAAATAAAGAAATAATATAAATAAACAATATATTTTCTCTCGATATAATTTATCAGGATGTATACTTCCAAAGCTTTTTGTGCTGCTTATTTTAAAGGAAAAATGACATAAATTAATTCGCTTTCTTAGGTATTGTGAAGGTCAATGAAATGTAACAGAAATTCATACCTGCAAATAACATTCTGATGTATCACTTAGTGACTAGATATTCGAAGCACCACTGCGTAGTTCTGATTAGAAAGCAGTTTCTGAGGCACCCAGTGAGTGAAGCTGCGTGACCATTCCATCATCCCGGGTCTTAGTCTGTGTGGATAAACAGAAGATAAATCTGACTTAGCGAGAGGTATAAGTATGACGGCATAAGCCTTGCAATAAAAACAACCTGTTCCAACACACTTCGCAAATGCTATGCTAATGATCTAGTAGTAGCTATAAAGATATTTCAGCCGTAAGATTTTACTAGGATATCACATGAACCCTGCGGTGGCTACGTGGACTGGACCATCAGCCTGTGATGCAGGTGGCCCGGGTTCTACACCCGATCAGATCTGGAATTTTCATTAGAAGATCCATAGTAACACTTGTCGCAATTGAAGCTTTTATCGGTAGGAAAATAAATAATTAAAAGATGCGACGAGATCGTGTGTCCTTGCAAAGAACTTTAGGACTGTGAGGAAGAATCTATGTGAGCTCTAAGCATTCGACCACTTGTCTCAGTCTGATTTTCAGTGCTCTTTCTCAAGGAAAAGAATTTTGAAAAAGAAAAGTAGAAAATGGACGTAACTTAATGTCTACCACATGAGGGGGGACAATGTCATTAGCATGACAGAACAGTAGGGGAGCAGAATCGTCGAAGTAGTCAAAATCCTGAACAGAGCGACTGGTGAGAGGAGGCGTCGCTGTTCTCGCTAGACAAGGGATCCGAGCCTATGCTTTCGGCGAGTGACGATCGAGTAAGCTAGTCAAGTACGTAAGACTTTTGTTTAAGATTCTAAATTGGAAAATGCAGAAATTTATGTGGAGGAATGTGTAATCATTTCTTTTAAGCCCAATCTCGACTTTTACCTTAGGGTCTTAGGAAAACCACGAAAACCCACAGGCTGAATGATTTGTGTCAATTTAGGAGACTAGCCAATTGGCTATGAGATGACTACAAAAAAAGGCCTGATCGACCCTAAGGGCATAATTAGGGGAAAAATGGGTAGTCTGACCAAGAGGAAAAGGGAACATGTATTTCTGGCTTAGAGATTAGTTGGAGTGAGGCATGTTTGCCATCCTCTTTCAGAATATAGATGATTCAGTTGCCATCGCACTGAATATGAGACTAGCCAGAAAACCGAGTCCAGACCAGTCAACCAATTCCGGAGTTTGAGGATGCGTGGGTATGAAGGACAGAATCCTTGGTTTGCATTTAATATCCTAGAATGTATCAGACATTAATTTTGGGCGAATCACGTTCATTTTCAAACACAACTCGCGGATTCTCGCTTCCCCAGATTGTGCAATTGTGTCTGTTGACTTTTCCTGATATATGGAAGTTGACTCGTCAGAGAAATACACATGTAAATTTTGTCCAAGACACTCGCAACATAAGCCAGCCTTTTGTCTTTATCGTAGGGTTTGATCCGCTGTGTTATTTTAATTTTGTTTTCTTCACAGAATTAACAGTTTGTTATTATTTATTCATTTCTCAATCTCCATTGTTACATAAATGGCACTACCAAACCTAGCCATAAAAATGTATACACAACGGAAGCTTCAATAAAGTACTTCATTGTACAAGCGGTTTAGGTGTATTAATTTAAGTAAAGTTAATAGAAGATTTTAACTTCTTTCTTATGCTTTCAAAACATAGGCCTATGTTTTCTCTAAAGCTTTTTTCTTTTTCTTCGGCGTATATATTTTAAGTTATAGACATTTCTTTTATTGATGTTCTAAGTAGAACACGATGTATAACAATAATAATAATAATAATAATAATAATAATAATAATAATAATAATAATAGTTGCATAGAAGCAGTTTGGTTTCAGGAAGGGAAAAGGTACGAGAAATGCAATTGAATTGCTACGGATAATCGGCGAAAGAAACCTAGAGAAGAATAAAGAAATGTATGTATTATTTGTTGATTTAGAAAAGGCTTTTGACAGAGTGGATTGGAATAACTGATGGGGATCCTAAAGAAAATTGGTGTGGATTGGAAAGAGAGAAGACTGTTGAGTAATCTTTATATGAAACGAGTCAAAGTCAGGAGAGGAGAAGAAATGCTGGAAGGAAGTGAAATAGGGAGAGGATTACCCATATGTAGTATTTTCTATTTGTACTTTACGTCTGAGGAAAATCTCAGCATTGAAAAAGAATACAAATCACACAAAAAAGCATGCATTTTATGCTTGAAGTAAAGTATGTAAGATTTAATATTGCACGAATTGAAGATACCGATGCATTCACAGTTTACGTGAAAAATTGTTTTATGTCTCTCCTGTAAAATTAATTTTTTTGGACTAATGTTGTTTCATTCATTTAGTGTTCTACCCAAGATCAGATCTTTCACTGCAAACCTACTATTCTCCTATCTTTCCTATTTTCTGCCTCCCTCTTTGTTTCCTCATATGATCCATATATCTTAATGTCGTCTATAATTTGATATCTTCTTCTGCCCTGAACTCTTCTCCCGTTCACCATTCCTTCTAGTGCATCCTTCAGTAGGCAGTTTCTTCTCAGCCAGTGACCCAGCGTATTCCTTTTCCTCGTCCTGATCAGTTTCAACATCATTCTTTCTTCACCCACTCTTTCCAACAAAGCTTCATTTCTTATTCTGTCTGACCACTTCACACGTTCCATTCTTCTCCATATCCACATTTCAAATGCTTCTATTCGCTTCTCTTCACTTCGTTGAAATGTCCATGTTTCTGTCCCATACAATGCCATACGCCATACAAAGCACTTCACTAGTTTCTTCCTTAGTTATTTTTTCCAGAGGTCCGCAGAAGATGCTCCTTTTTCTATTAAAAGCTTCCTTGGACATTGCTATCCTCTTTTTGACTTCCTGACAGCAGCTCATGTTACTACTTATAGTACACCCAAAGTATTTGAAGCTGTCCACTTGCTCTACTGCCTCATTTAGAATTCGCAAGTTTACCTTCTTTATCTTTCTTCCTATGACAACGCTCTTCGTCTTGTTTGCGTTTATCTTCATCCCATACTGTTGACAGCTGTCATTTAGCTCCAGTAGCATATCCTTTAGTAACATTTCCTCTTCTGCTAACAACGCCATATCAGCAAATCTTATGTAGGCCTACTTTAGCCTATTCTTCCTCCTCCTACTATCATTCCTCCCATGTTCTGAAAACAGTTCTTCGCTAAATCATCCAAGTAGATGTTGAACAGGTTAGGTGATAAAGAACATTCTTGACGTACTCCTTTCCCAATTCCAATTCCTTCTGACATTTCTTCTCCTATCCTGACTTTGACTTGTTGTTCCATGTAAAGATAACTAAACTCTCTTCTCTCTTTCTAATCCACACCAATTTTCTTTAGAATTCCCATCAGTTTATTCCAATCCACTCTGTCAAAAGCCTTTTCTAGGTTCACAAATATCACATATACTTCTTTATTCTTCTCTAGATATCTTTCGCCGATTGTCCGTAGCAGTTCAATTGCATCTCTCGTACCTTTTCCCTTCCTGAAGCCAAACTGCTCTTATGCAACTATTATTATTATTATTATTATTATTATTATTATTATTATTATTATTATTATTATTATTATTTTTTACACTACCTACCCCTGTAAGGCTTTTCAAGGAGAGTTCAGATGAGATCATTTTGGAAGGTTGTCTTGTAAGTTGTATTTTCAGTGTCAGAATGAGTACATTGTTGTGACCGTCTGTAAAATGTTTTATTTAATGGTAGAATTAATGAAATAACAGGAAGTGACGTCAAAGCCGCTGCAATGCTACAGTCTGGTTGCCATGAGCCATGAGGGCGTGAAACAATGCAGGGTAGGATTATACTCGACAACAGGGGCTGTTATCTCCAGACTCAGTACTCCTAGGTCGCAGTATTAAGTCAGCCGTTTTGTATATGGCAAGTTCACGACCCTAGAGTCGTGTGCCGTGTGTTTACATATTCAGGTCAACTGAAACAGACTATCCACAGTTCTTATTTTCATGTTTTCATCTCTCAGATCAGAGACTACTTCATAACATTGCTTTCCTCTAAACGCATTCTATTTTATATAGCAAACACAGAAAGAAAAACAAAAACAAAAAATGCTGAACTAGCTCTATGGTAGTCGATTTGTTGGTCTATTTGTCACCTCCACCACCACTATTACTACTACCATCATTACCACCATCACCACCACCATTATAATCACCTAGACCACTACTGCTTCCACCACTGTTATCACCTACTAGACCACTATTACCACCATCAATTTCACCTCCATTACCTTCACCTACCTGGTTGGCGAGTTGGTATAACGCTGGCCTTCTATGCCCAAGGTTGCGGGTTCGATCCCGGGCCAGGTCGATGGCATTTAAGTGTGCTTAAATGCGAGAGGCCCATGTCAGTAGATTTACTGGTATGTAAAAGAACTCTTGCGGGACAAAATTCCGGCACATCCGGCGACGCTGATATAACCTCTGCAGTTGCGAGCGTCGTTAAATAAAACATAACATAACCTTCAACTAAACCACCATTACCACCATCTCCTCGAACACCACTTTCTTCATCTAGATCAGTGGTCGTCAGCACTTGCTGAAATGTGCAAAGGGTAAGTGGAGCCGTCCCGTGTGCCCCGTCGTGCAGTAGGAAGAGATAGAGAGCATACCCGCTAGAAGCTACGAGTGCACCATGGTGCACTGTGTTCTACGCGGGTATAGTCGGAGGCAACGATTTTGGCAGATGACCTCGATGACATTTCCAGTAGGCGAGCCAATATTGTTTGTGTAAGCTGCGAGAATGAGATGCGATAACATTCTGAGTCGTTCATATTTTCATAACAGCAGCTCATATCAATTATCCTTATTATGAAACACACCACGGTACAGTCTTACTCAAAGAATACCTTTAATAAATGTAAATGACTTCCGTTCGCAATGATTTTACAATACATCTCCTACATTTTCTGAATTAAATTAATTCTTAATTAAAAGGAAAAGCATTGCATGCGCATATATGTATATATATATATATATATATATATATATATATATATATATATATATATATATAATCCTACCCTTACCAGATCAATATACAAGATTTGTCCAGTAATAATCTAGGGATCTTCAACTGGTGGTGCAACAATTCAAGTTAATAAAATTACGATTCTTCTTAATAATCAAAATATAATTTGGTTAATTGGGTAAAATTGCATGCTGCGGAAGTTAGATTTATATAAGAGTATAATAAATAGGACTGAAATGGATATTACAAGGGCAATAATTTCTTCACGCGCGCATAGTGAATAGAACAGAGAAGAAAGCATTTTAAAATATTCGAAATCGTACAAAATATCGGAGAAACCAATTTTCCCTGCACAAATTGCACCAACTGAAAAATATAATTACCATTCACAATAAATACTGTATTTTATGGATTCTAAAAAGTTGTTTATTAATCTAGAGGTATTGGCTGATGACTATACTAAATTCCAGCACAGCATTCATTCAGAATATGTAGAAATTACACTTTGGATTTTACTAAATGTATAGGCCTACTATCAAAAGATGTTACATACCCCCTTAAATACTGTACATGTGTTACCTGTGCGATATCCGATGTTTAATTGCATAATTCATAGTACTGAAACTGCCATATTGAATTTGCACAAATTGTATTATTCGTAATTTTCGTCTCGAAAACCCCTAAGATATCTAATTTAATTTTTCACCCATTTTTGTCCCACTCCACCACTTTAGGGACAAAGTCGTACTAAATAATACCTTATTCGTATTCTGTGATCGCAAAGATCCCCAGATGTCGACTTTCATCGAGATCGGATGACATGAGATTTCTCACTCCCTTCTGCCTTTTCATCAGTACCTTACGATATGATATTTAAGAAATCTAAGAATGTTTAACCAATATTGTAGAGAGTAACCTTCATTTTAAATTTTACGTCTTTTGTTAAATATAGTTTAGTGGATTTTTTAAAATCGTCGACTTCTTTCTCTCTCCTCTCTGCTCGGAAGTAAAAAAAAAAAAACCGGAAGTTATTTCAAAGGAGTAGCCTACATGAAATTGAAATTTTTACTTTCCTTAAAAATTTAGAAACACTTCTGAGAGATGAGATGAATAGTCTAACCCAATTTTACGAGTGAATCTTTGTTTTAAATTTAAAGGCTGCACGTCTGCTGGTTAAAAAAATAAATCGGTATAATTATTTTGATCATTACTGCCTCCCATTTTTCATCCCTTAATGTTCGTATTTCGTAAAACTCAGTCTTATCTATTGACTAAGGATTAACATATTTCCATATACATAACAGATTATTTTTCCATTTCGTACAATATTCTGGTCACGAGACATAATCATATACTTCGTCTTTTCGGGATTTACTACCAAACCTATCGCTTTATTTGCTTCAAGTAAAATTTCCGTGTTTTTCTAATCGTTTGTGGAGTTTTTCCTAACATATTCACGTCATCCGCATAGACAAGAAGCTGATGTAACCCGTTCAATTCCAAACCCTGCCTGTTATCCTGAACTTTCCTAATGGCATATTCTAGAGCGAAGTTAAAAGTAAAGGTGATAGTGCATCTCCTGCTTTAGCCCGCAGTAAATTGGAAAAGTATCAGATAGAAATTGGCCTATACGGACTCTGCTGTAAGTTTCATTGAGACACATTTTAATTAATCGAACAAGTTTCTTGGGAATACCAAAGACACATATAGACTACTGTAATATTTGTTTAGTTTTTGGAGGTGACTGTCCAGAGTGCACAAATACTCGAGCGTGCTTGTTTACTCTTTATGTCCTACCCATTCCACTGCGACAGAGATAACAGCCGATCTTGCAGCGGTGAGAACTCGCTCTCCAGTTCACATTAAGAAAATCCCTCTGCCAAAATCCCTGGCGCGACCTATAAGAGACGCTAGCCCCAGGGTGCTCTGTGCTGACGACTGCTGATCTAGACCACCATTATTTCTTCTACTATCATTATCTCATCACCATTACCATCACCTAGACCACTATTACTATCATCACCTCCATCACTATCATCATCTCCATCTCCACTATCTTCACCTAGATCACCATTACATCCGTCACTACTATCATCATCTCCACCATTACTATCATCATCTCTACCTCTATTATTTTCACCTAGAACACCATTACATCCACCACTATTATTATCTAGACTTACTACCATCATCTCCACCAGTAATATCATCATCTCCACCTCCACTATTATCACCTAGACCACCATTACATCCACCACTATTATTATCTAGACTTACTACCATCATCTCCACCAGTAATATCATCATCTCCACCTCCACTATTTTCACCTAGACCACCATTACATCCACCACTATCATCACCACCACCACTATTATTACCTAGACTACTATTACCACCATCATCTCCACCACTGCTATCATCTCCACCTCCACTATTTTCACCTAGACCACCATTACATCCACCACTATCATCACCACCACCACTATTATTACCTAGACTACTATTACCACCATCATCTCCACCAGTACTATCATCATCTCCACCTCCACTATTTTCACCTAGACCACCATTACATCCACCACTATTATTACCTAGACTACTATTACCACCATCATCTCCACCACTACTATCATCATCTCCACCTCCACTATTTTCACCTAGACCACCATTACATCCACCACTATCATCACCACCACCACTATTATTACTTAGACTACTATTACCACCATCATCTCCACCACTACAATCATCATCTCTACCTCCACTATTTTCACCTAGACCAATTTTCTTTCAGTCGATAATTAGGTATGTCTTAATTTTTGGGGAAATGGTAGCAAAATTAGGAGTGTCTTGATTTTGCAAAAGAAAGCCATTAGAATTCTATGTCAATCAAACTATCTTGAACATTGTCGACCTCTTTTCAAACAATCGCCGATATTAACTGTCATAAATTTATATATATATATACATACGACCTAGTCCTTTACACTCGACAAAATATAGACAATTACTCATTAATAGCCAATATACATGATCATGAAATTAGAAATAGTGAACAAATTAATATTCCATACTGTAGATTACATAAAACTAGTACAGATTTTTTTGTCATGGATATGAAATTATATAATAAGCTTCCCAGTCAATATTATAAGTTACCAACCAATACTTTCATAGCTAGATTTTATAATTGGCTTTTAATTAATCTCTTCTACTGTAGATGAGTTTCTTAACATAAATTCATACGAAATTGTTTTTAATAAATAAAGTTATTTACATTAAGTTACAATTATTACATTAAGAGTGCAGTGTTTTCATTAATTTTAGAGCGTCAAAATGTTTTGTGTTTTCATTCTAATTAAACTTTACTGTTTTCAATTACATGTGTATTTTCAAATGTATGTTTTTTTTTCCTCCCTTCTGTATTGAGACGAAGCTTATCACTTTATGTTTAATGGCTTAATAAATTGAATTGAATTACATCCACCACTATCATCATCACAACTATTATTATAGGTCGCGCCAGGGATTTTGGCAGATGGATTTTCTTGTTGTGAACTGGAGAGCGAGTCCTCACCGCTCCAAGATCGGCTGTTATCTCTGTCGCAGTGGAATGGGTAGGACATAAGAGTAAACATGCACGCCTGAGTATTCTATTGAACTGTGCACAGTCACCTCCAAAAAACTAAACAAATATTACAGTAGTCTATATGTGTCTTTGGTATTCCCAAGAAACTTGTTCGATTAATTAAAATGTGTCTCAATGAAACTTACAGCAGAGTCCGTATAGGCCAGTTTCTATCTGATTCTTTTCGAATTCACTGCGGGCTAAAGCAAGGAGATGCACTGTCACCTTTACTTTTTAACTTCGCTCTAGAATATGCCATTAGGAAAATTCAGGATAACAGAGAGGGTTTGGAATTGAACGGGTTACATCAGCTTTTTGTCTATGAGGATGACGTGAATATGTTAGGAAAAACTCCACAAACGATTAGGGAAAACACGGAAACTTTACTTGAAGCAAATAAAGCGATAGGTTTGGTAGTAAATCCCGAAAAGACGAAGTATATGATTATGTCTCGTGACCAGAATATTGTACGAAATGGAAATATAATTTGTTATATATATATATATATATGTATATGGAAATATGTTAATCCTTAGTCAATAGATAAGACTGAGTTTTACGAAATACGAACATTAAGGGATGGAAAATGGGAGGCAGTAATGATCAAAATAATTATACCGATTTTTTTTTTTTTAACCAGCAGACGTGCAGCCTTTAAATTTAAAACAAAGATTCACTCATAAAATTGGGTTAGACTATTCATCTCATCTCTCAGAATTGTTTCTAAAATATATAAGGAAAGTAAAAAAATTCAATTTCATGTAGGCTACTCCTTGAAATAACTTCAGTTTTATTTATTTTTATTTTTTTACTTCCGAGTAGAGAGGAGAGAGAAAGAAGTCGACGATTTCAAAAATTCACTAAACTATATTTAACTAGAGACGTAACATTTAAAATGAAGGTTACTCTCTACAATATTGGTTAAACATTCTTAGATTTTTTAAATACCATATCCTAAGGTACTGATGAAAAGGCAGAAGGGAGTGAGAAATCTCATGTCATCCGATCTCGATGAATGTCGATATCTGGGGATCTTTGCGATCACAGAATACGAATAAGGTATTATTTAGTCCGACTTTGTCCCTAAAGTGGGACAAAAATGGGTGAAAAATTAAATTAGATATCTTAGGGGTTTTCGAGACGAAAATTACAAATAATACAATTTGTGCGAATTCAATATGGCAGTTTCAGTACTATGAATTATATTTTAAAAAATTAAACATCGGATATCGCACAGGTAACACATGTACAGTATTTAAGGGGGTATGTAACACATTTTGATAGTAGGCCTATACATTTAGTAAAATCCAAAGTGTAATTTCTACATATTCTGAATGAATGTTGTGCTGGAATTTAATATAGTCATCAGCCAATACCTCTAGATTAATAAACAACTTTTAGAATCCATAAAATACAGTATTTATTGTGAATGGTAATTATATTTTTCAATTGGTGCAATTTGTGCAGGAAAATTGGTTTCTCCGATATTTTGTACGATTTCGAATATTTTAAAATGCTTTCTTCTCTATTCTATTCACAATGTGCGTGTAAAGAAATTAATGCCCTTGTAATATCCATTACAATCCTATTTATTATACTCATATAAATCTAACTTCCGCAGCATGCAATTTTACCAATTAACCAAATTATATTTTGATTCTTAAGAAGAATCGTAATTTTATTAACTTGAATTGTCGCACCACCAGTAGACGATCCCTAGCTCTTGTATACAAATCTTGTATATTGATCTGGTAAGGGTAGGATTATATATACATATATGCGCAATGCAATGCTTTTTCCTTTTAATTAAGAATTAATTTAATTTAGAAAATGTAGATCATTGCGAACGGAAGTCATTTACATTTATTAAAGGTATTCTTTGAGTAGGACTGTACCGTGGTGTGTTTCATAATAAGGATAATTGATATGAGTTGCTGTTATGAAAATATGAACGACTCAGAATGTTATCGCATCTCATTCTCGCAGCGTACACAAACAATATTGGCCCGCGTACTGAAAATGTCATCGAGGTCATCTGCCAAAATCGGTGCCTCCGACTATACCTAGACTACTATTACCACCACTATCATCACCTAGACCACAATTATCACTACTGCCTCCTCCAATATTATTGTTACCAATTACCATTAATATCAACAGCACGTCCATCACTACTAGACTATCATCACCTGCTCACCATTATCATCACCTATACACTAATACCAACATCACTACTTTTATTATCTAAGTACCTTTACTACCATCATCTTCACTACCACTATCACCACCTAGACCATCATTATCACCACGACCTTCTTCAACACTATTATTACCAATACCAATATCGCCAACACCTCCACCACCATCATTACAACCACCAGTCCCATCACACCGTCGATTCTTGATATTAAAATGAACGCCATAGTAACTAGCAGCAATTGCTGCAATGTCGGCAGCGGAGTGATAAGCGAAACTTTCCAATAAATCAGCCACTGATGCTATCACAGCCATTCGTCATCACACGGATTTGTATGTGTCAGTCAAATTATCAGCTACATCACTGACGTCACCAGGAGAATAAAAAAATATAAGTTAAGGAAAAGGAACGGAATAAAATGGAAGGTATGCATAAAGAGGGAGTAAAGTACGAAAAAGTGAAAATGAGAATGGATGAAAAATTGAGAGAGAACGAAAGCAAAGAATATAGAAAAGGGGGTTTATAAGAAACAGAAGAGGAAATAAGAGAAGAAAGATGAAAGAAGGAATGAGTCAAGAGGAGATGGAAGAATGAAAGCAACACAATATTTAAAAAAAGAGTAAAGAAAGAAGAATACAAAGAACGATAAAGAGGGAAATCATGTTGATAGAATATCTAACACATGATATTCAAAGATTTTCTGTTGGCGGGAAGAGGTCACCTGGCGGCACCCAAAAAAATGGGGATGTGGTAGTCAATATAATAAATTTATTAAACTACAGTGATTCTTATATGCTTAAATTTTTTCTAAAATTGATTCCAAACCTTCCTTTACTTGTTTTTATGTTTGTTGGTGTCAAATTATTAAAATCGATTTTTATGTTTTGAAGGTTTTCTGTTCCAAATCTCGCCACATTTTCTTTTATGATAACATTTTCCTCGAAAGCTGATGACAGGTGTATAAACAGAAAATCTTTGCCTCCTTGGAATAAGACTAAGCTGTAAAAATTCTCCCTGCAGAATGAAACTGAAATACTATTAACAGTAATAGGCCTACCACAAGTACTAATAGTTTTCTGATAATTTCATTGAGCTTAACGAATATTTCTTGTCATAGAAATTATTTCCAAACCTCCTCATGGCAAGAAATATTAAGTTCAAAGCGAAATGAAATTATCACAGAAAATTATCACCACTAGTGGTATTTGGCTAGATAATTCTCACGCGAAAAAGTAATCTTATTGCATAAGTGTATTCCATTGTTTTTTCTGTGTAAACAGATATGGATGCTTACCTAAGCCTTCTATAATATGATATTTGTTGATAAATATTTGAGAAAATAATAACCTTGACTCCCTTACAATAAAACATTTGAATATTTTAGATTAATATACACTGGCTCACAAAAAAATGTGGGACAATTGAATTTTACTTTGTAAATGTATTTAATAGGTCACCAATATGTTTTAAATTGTGATTAATAAGATTATAATCTACTATAGAAAAAAGAAAATGAACATGACTTCATAACATTAACATTTTTACCAACAATAATGTCCATTGTTGCCAAACTCTGCATAAGCAAAATATTGTTCAAATCTAGATTGTGATGTTATTGTTGGTAATTGTTGGTGATATGAAGTCATAATCATTTTCGTTTCCAGTGTATGTTACGTTTATAATCATATAATTAAATTAATCACCATTTAATGGTGACATTAAATACAAAATAAAATTCAAGTGTCCCAAATTTTTTGTTCGCCAGTGTATTACAACGCTTTGCTGTGAAATACTTAAGTTATCTTGTCTCCATAAAACGTTTAATACGTATGATTTATTTATATTTGAAAATTACACATACATTTTATTTCGAACTCACTTTTCTAGTAATTAATAGTACATCATCACTATCAGCATCATCATCAAACATTATGTCGGTTTCACAACGCTCCTCAACTGTTCCACGTTGACTTTGTGTGCTTGATATAAACGTTTGATTACTAGAATTTCCTTTTAAACGTACCAACTACTTGGAATAAACAATTGATCTCATTGGGAAGAAATTATCACTTATTAGTTTTGAGGAGAATAAAATTGACATTGTGGCTCTATTGTCAATGGTCAATAAATCATCAATAAGCTTAATGATTGGCTGAAAAAACGTTAACGTGAAATCTTCGCTGTAGTATGATAACCGAAGTAATATCACAGTAGTATGATTCGTATTGCTCTATTGTGTACCATTAAGCTCTTTCAATGGCTAAGAGAAGTTCACGTGGATTTACCAGATACGTTTCAGTATAGTAATTTATATATGTCATATTTGTAGGCTAATACTATCAGTTTCAATTATATGATGCAATTTATTCTTTTACATATAGTTATATGGAGTAGTTTACTTTGACTATTTAGTTTATATGACGTCATTCCATTTTCGACCAATGAAGTGTAATGAAATTTTGAATTCCAACCAATCACAGTGAAACATCGCGATAATTTCTGCAGCTATATTTATCGCTATCAATTTATCGCATGGTCGTTCTTTTGTTTAGTTGGTGTCGCCAACTGTTTCCCCCGCCAACTGTTTCCCCCTAAATCGATGAGCATGAATCCATTAAGATGCATCTACACGGTTAAACTTTTCTCTCAACTTTACGCATTCAAGCAATGAATGCAAGATTGATATTTAATATTAATATATTTACGCAGTGAAGACGAAGTTCAAAACGGCGCACCATGTAGACACAAAATCTTCATGCATCTTAATTGAATCCTAGGTCATATATGTAAATATGATCTAGGATTGAACGTACAGTGAGCTATAGCTGTTTCCACAGATATTATAATATAGTTCTTAGTTCTCGGTGTAGTGTGCAATGTAACGATGAAGTACTAAATAAATTACGAAATTCTACTTCCACATCTACATCCTCATGTTCTAATTCCATGTCCATTGTAGGCTTTCTGAAGAAAATTACACTCCTTCATTCAGATTTGATAACTGCGTTTTCAACAATTCTTCATTTAATTAATATATTAAACAGGTTACTGTAATTATATTATAAAATTTTAATGAAATGTACGAGGTGTGTTCTTAAAGTAAGTTCCAAAAGGGTGTAGAAAGTAAACGGGAAAATATTTACAAACCATTTTTGTAGCATTGTATTCCCCACACTTCAATTACTTCTCACCATAATCTCCACCATTATTGAGGCATTTATCGAGTCGTGGCACAAGTCTTTCTATCCCCTCATTGTAGAATTCACCCTCCTGCGAACCACTCCGCAACATTTGTGGAAAATTCAAGGAAAGCGAAGAAATTGTGAACGTCCTGTCCTCATGAATTTTTTCATCGACAGCACGCGCCAAATCGTCATTGATCAAAGATGGCCGACCGGTATGCTGCTCGTCATGCACAGAGATGCGGCCCTCGTTGAACTTTCTAACCCA
>JAJSOF020000021.1:18628603-19073603 GCA_025594305.2 Periplaneta americana
TTTATTTATTTTGAGTTTATGTAAGATACAGAGTTGACATCTGTTCCAAGGTACGAACCGATTAAACTTACATAGCCATTACAAACGGTAGCAGTAACATTTCTCACGCTTGTAAATGAGTACTAATATTTTAAAAATAATGTTTGTGAAATTAAAGACGATACATTAGGGTTATATGTAACAATTTTGGAACACGATTGTTTTATATGCAACATTTCATAGCGTGTTTTGGGCAAACTATTAAATTAATTCACGATATGCTCAGTCAATTTAAGAGAGCAGTGTATTATGATTATTTCGTTTATATGACGTCATTCCATTTTCGACCAATGAAGTGTAATGAAATTTTGAATTCCAACCAATCACAGTCACACTTTGCGATAATTTTTTCAGCTAGATTTATCGCTATCAATTTATTGCATGGTCGTTCTTTTGTTTAGTCGTTGTCACCAACTGTTTCCCCGTAAATTGATGATCATGAATACATTAAGATACAACTACACGGTTAAACATTTCTTTCAACTTTAAAGCAAAGAATGCAAGATTGATACTTAATATTAATTAATATATTTACGCAGTGAAGACGACATTCAAAACGGCGCACCATGTAGACAAAAAATCTTCATGCATCTTATTTGAACGTACCTTTTAAACTTAATTTTTTTAATATTCTTCCCAGATTGCACCCATACGCGATTGGAATATTGAACTGTGTAGATGCAGCTTTAGTTCCGTTACACACTACAGCGAGAATGCGTTTGTCGAACTATAAAAAATGCTTTCCTGTAACACGAGTAACGGTCGAAATAAGGCACAGCTGACATTGGTCCTGCTCCCACAGGCAACTTAACCTATAATTGTATCTTATAAAATTTGTATTTTGTGAATGAAATTAAACAATTAATAGAAAGTCAGATGTTCAAATTTACGTAACATCATCGCATATCAAACACAAAGACCTTGTATAGTAATATATGGCTTCACTGTGTAGCAACATGTCTCGCTGTGAATACATAATCATTCCTATATAGCTGTCTCCACACAGTTCTAAGTTTCTCGGTGGAGTGTGTAATGTAACGATGAAGTACTAAATAAATTGCGAAATTCTACTTTCACGTCTACATATTCATCTTCTAACTTTCATGTCCATTGTAGGCTATCGGAAAAATTACATTCCTTCATTCAGATTTGATAACTGCGTTTTCAACAATTCTTCATTTAATTAATGTATTAATCAGGTTACTGTAATTATATTATAAGATTTTAAATTATATTATGATTTCAGCAGATAATGAAAATGTATTTATGTTATAATAATAAGAGAAAAGTGCTGTACATGTAATTAACATTGTTAAACCTGTATTTCGCTTTCCCCAATTGGCATTACTGAATAAAATAACGTCGAATTTCTTTATTGCAGTAATCGATATTCATCTATTTCAACTTTACAATGTTTGAATAGGTTAAGTATTCGTAAATATACAATTATTAACATTTTGTCATCGAATTTTAGGGATATATTATTTACATTTTTATTTTATTCACGAAATAGTCCTAATAAATGTCACTCGAGGTCTGATATTTCCCAGATAAATCTCAGACCTCTCGTCACATTACTACAGATAAATGTTTGAAAGAATTTTAGTTTTGTCCTTTAAATGTGCAAAAATTTGTAGGAATAGGGCTATTTACGGACAGTGCGTCCTTAATTTAGTGTTTTACGCGTTTCGAAAAAATTGACTCTTTGTATCACGTCGCGAATGATATTATGATAACAATTTATTTTTTGAACTTATTAAAGACATGCAAATGAAATCATTTGATATTCACTTACAGTATATGAAACGATGAACTTTCTTTCTCTGGATTACACACAGAATGCAGCACCACAACACAGTCTCTAAAAAAATGAGAAAGTAAATCTGAAATAGCTCTACAAAATACCACAAAATAACAAAAAAGAAATGTATTATTATCATTATCACTTGTATTATTATTATTATTATTATTATTATTATCAATATCTTCACTATCGCCAAGGCCGACGGGACAGACAAGCCTTATAAAACCAATTGGTTGTAGGTTTCTTTGAGGCCCCTGTACTGAAAACCTTCCCTGCATAATTTCCCTCTGTCTCTCTATCCTTTCCATAGTTAATCCTCTTTAAACGAACGGGTCGTATCTTTTCCCCCCTAGATCTTCCCTCTATTTCGCTCGGTTCTCAGTGTTTCCTAATCCTTTGTTTTGATTTATTATTCAGATTTATTTTTCGTGGTTACATTGACTGCTGCTGAAGACACAGGCTTGCTCTCATCTTCCATATTGCGAAGTTTCTTACGTTTTATGTTTCTTTAGCAAAGTCTCGAGTTTAGTAGACTCGAAGCATATAAAGATTTTCATTCATGTTTCAATGATAATAATATTAATAATGATAATGATAATGATAATAATAATAATACTTGCTTGCTTGCTTGCTTACTTGCTTACTTTCTTACTTACTTACTTACTTACTTACCTACCTACTTATAGCTTTTAGGGAACCAGATTCATATAAGCCCGCCATCGGTCTACATCCTCAGCAAGATTAATCCAGTTTCTACCATCATATCCCACCTCCCTCAAATCCATTTTAATATTATCCTCCCATCTACGTCTCGGCCTCCCCAAAGGTCTTTTTCCCTCCGGCCTCACAACTAACACTCTATATGCATTTATGGATTCGCCCATACATGCTACATGCCCTGCCCATCTCAAACGTCTGGATTTAATGTTCCTAATTATGTCAGGTCAGGAAAACAATGCGTGCAGTTCTGCGTTGTGTAACTTTCTCCATTCTCCTGTAACTTCATCCCTCTTAGCCCCAAATATTTTCCTAAGAACCTTATTCTCAAATACCCTTAACCTCTGTTCCTCTCTCAAAGTGAGAGTCCACGTTTCACAACCATACAGAACCGGTAATATAATTGTTTTATAAATTCTAACTATCAGATTTTTTGACAGCAGACTGGATGACAAAAGCTTCTCAACCGAATAATAACAGGCATTTCCCATATTTATTCTGCGTTTAATTTCCTCCCGAGTGTCACTTATATTTCTTACTGTTGTTTCAAGATATTTGAATTTTTCCACCTCTTCAAAGGATAAAATTCCAATTTTTATATTTCCATTTCGTACAATGTTCTAGTCACGAGACAAAATCATTTACGAGTACTTTGTCTTTTCGGGATTTACTTCCAAACCTATCTCTTTACTTGCTTCAACTAAAACTTCCGTGTTTTCCCTAATCGTTTGTGGATTTTCTCCTAACATATTCACGTCATCCGCATAGACAAGCAGCTGACCCGTTCAATTGTAAACCCTCTCTGTTACCCTGGACTTTCCTAATGGCATATTCTAGAGCGAAGTTAAAAAGTAAAAGTCATAGTGCACAATAATAATAATAATAATAATAATAATAATAATAATAATAATAATAATAATAATAGATTTCTGATGAGAGGGGATAGAATCCTAGACAGAGAAAACCATGTATAGAATCATTATTATTATTATTATTATTATTATTATTATTATTATTATTATTATTATTATTATTATTACGGCTCAACGCTTGGTCGCACTGAGTTGCTTGTCTTGTATCTTCATAATAATAATAATAATAATAATTTTTATTTATTTATTATTAATATTTGTGTGCTGAACAACAGCCAGAGGCTAATTATAGTTCAGCACAATACACAAACAGAAGATACAAAGGTGCAAAACAAAAATAAATAATATCATAAATAACAAAAACATGCATGAATACAATTGAGTACAAACAGTAAAAACTAATAATCAAAACGAAACTAAACCTTAAAAGGATCTAAATTGTGCCCATGCAAATTGGCATATTTTATGCATCTACAGACTGGAGAAAGTGATTTTGAATTTCGGTTATAAAAATTTTTGAAATCTTAAACCTTTTGTAGGAATACGAAGGCTGATATTGTTTATGATAAACTCACAATCAATATCACCCTTGATAACTTTGCAAAAAAATTGATAATCAAGATTTAGACGTCTAGCATAAAGGCTACAACAGTTAAAATATTTACAGGTAATATCATAGTTAAAGTCAGTGGAATTGGGTATATATCGAAAAGCACATAAGGAAATAAATTTTCTTTGAATATTTTCCAATTTAACCGAATCGGTTGAAGTAATGGAATTCCAGGCTACAGATGCATATTCAAGTTTAGAGCGAACCAAAGTAAAGTATAGAATTAATAGTGACTCAGGAGTAGAAAAAGAATAAGTTATAGACCTTATTAAACCAAGCATTCTTATTGAATGATTATAAATATATTGAACATGATCGTGAAAGTATAATTTAGAATCGAGTAGTACACCAAGATCTTTTATAGAATTTTTCCTAATAATACAGGCGTTATTAAGAGAATAATTAAATTTTATGGAAGTAGTTTTTCGAGAGTACGAAATGACAAAAGTTTTTGTTTCATTAATTTTCATTCCATTAATGTCAGACCAAAGTTCAATGGAGTTAATATCATTTTGAAGAGTTTGCCAATCGGCAGAACTATTTATTGAGCGAAAGATTTTGAGATCATCAGCAAATAACAGGTAGTTTGAACTTATTCTTTTACATATGTCATCAATAAATAATAAAAATAATAGAGGGCCCAATGTAGATCCTTGGGGAACTCCACATAAACAATTAAATGGGTCCGAGAGAGAATCACCAAGACGAACACAACATTGTCTATTAGTTAAATAGTTTTCAAACCAGCTCACGTAGTTAGAAGAGAGACCAAAGTTTTTTAATTTATTTATCAGAATATTGTGAGGTACAACATCAAACGCTTTGCTAAAGTCGATATAAATTGAGTCAATTTGACCTTGGGTTTCAACAACAGGCATAACAAGATTAAGATAATAATAATAATAATAATAGATTTCTGATGAGAGGATAGAATCCTAGACAGAAAACCATGTATAGAATCATTATTATTATTATTATTATTATTATTATTATTATTATTATTATTATTATTACGGCTCAACGCTTGGTCGCACTGAGTTGCTTGTCTTGTATCTTCATAATAATAATAAAATAATAATAATAATAATAATAATAATAATAATAAATATCCATGAACAAGCTTCAGATAAGGTGTTTAATTCCTAACTAAGTTATTGATTGTTAGATTGTCAGTGATGATAGATAATACATCAATATTACCTTCTTTCCTTACTTTAGACTTTATAAAGTATACTCGTATTAAAACAATTATATTTTATGAGGGGGATAGAAGTTATCCCTGACACGGTTGTTAATATGAATTTATGAGAGTGGGATAACTTTCCAACTGGGGGAGGGGAATCCCCCATGCACCCCGTTAATTCGCGGCTTGAACTTCAACACTTTTTCCAGAAGACCTGATGACCTATTAATTGCTATTGTCCTAATTTTATAATTTTGTAATTTTATACTTTTATATGTTCCAGAATTCCGAACTGTTAGATTTCTACAACGAACTATTATTATTATTATTATTATTATTATTATTATTATTATATTTTATGCTCGACCATGCCGAAATGTAGTAACTATACACCGGGTAGCAGTCCTTTAATGCATGTCATTAAAGTACACGTATTCATTTAAGTTCAGGTTTTCGATTATTCTCGGATATGCGATCGAAAGACGAGGGAAACGTCACGGAGGCTGGAAATCCAATACTGTCGCAGAAGGTTATGTTCTGTTACTATAATATAATTAGCGTTAATTGTAAATAATATTCAAATAAATTCAATTTGTCATCTCGTTTTTCAATTCTGAATTAATTTCGAGGTTATACATTCTCTGCATTACATCAGGGTCAATGACATTATTGTTCGTCGGAAAAAATCAATACTTTCGCGTCTGCGCACATCTCACAATTCACGAGCTATGAACAAGGTCACTTCCGATCTTCTGTCAGATACAAATAAAGTGAATACTTCTTAATAATTTCAAGTTAGAAATATAGTCCAGCATAAAAAGTCGTATGAAACTTGCCTATAATGGTAATTAAGACGCTCGTATGAAAATTATGAAACTCGCTTGCGCTCGTTTCATAAACAAACATACTTGCGTCTTAATTACTGTCATTATAGGCTCGTTGCATAATGTACTATTATTTGTATCATTAGTAATAGATTAAGTATTAGTTTTAGGGCCTAATATAATTAAGATAATTTTCAAAATATGAAATCTGAGTCGAAATAAGTTTAAATAGGCCTAATTCTTGTTGTTGTGGAAGGAAAAAAAGAAAAACGACAAGAATAACAAATCAGTATTTGTATTTTCTAATAGAGTAGTTCAAAATAGCTCTGTATTTTCATTATGATTTCGTTCCTCTCGTATCAGATTTTTACGTGCCACAGACCGCAATTTATACCCAACGAGACCAAACACACGCGGAATTCATTGCTACAGTGTGGAACGAGCATTACATCATCTGGTCGACGTGAACCATTGTGAAAGTCCGATAAATAATGTTTGGTCCCAATAACTACAAGCCAATTGTTTAAGCTGGGAGCACAAAGCTGACGTCAGTTTCTCGTGAATAACGAGAGTGCTCTTACACAAAATGGTCGGGGTTCCATTGTTGTCTGTATTTATGTCTTATGTTGTATAACAAGGAACAATTTCTATGAAAGATGAGGAAGGAACAAAGATGTTCATGTTTAATGCAAAGAAAAGAATAAAGGAGTGGAAGCGGTGCACACGAAGAGAAAGGAGCCTTCCTTCACCTTAAACAACAGACGTGAAAAAATCGCATTTCTTCGCCGGAATTCTTCCAAGTGACGTCTTGAAAAGGTGAGAAACAAGACAAGTTAATTTTCTGAACACGCGATCCTAAATCCAAGGTATGCATCAATACTATGCACTGGTTATATTTCTGTAGTTCAACTTGTTCGTGGCAGGACTTTTTTAGTGTGCAGTCATACACAATTTCTCAAGTAACAAAACCAACTTCCAGTAATAAAACCAATTTGTGCAGTAGGCCTAATAAAGGTGAAAGCAATGTTCATGAAAAGTTACTTGTTACAATTGAAAGGTTTTTTTTGGGAAACCATAGTAAAAAAAAAAAAACAAATTTTCAGGAGAAACAAAAAACAATCTGGCATGAGTGTTGCTGACACTTCAAGTATGAAATTCTTCATGCCATTTCCTAAGGTGTTGTAAAAACGTGGGAACACTGAAGTACATTTATAACCTAAATTGCCCCATAGAAATACAATTGTAAATATAGGTAACTATGGACAATGGTTATTTTACTTACTTACTTACTTACAAATGGCTTTTAAGGAACCCGAAGGTTCATTGCCGCCCTCACATAAGCCCGCCAGCGGTCCCTAGCCTGTGCAAGATTAATCCAGTCTCTATCATCATACCCCACTTCCCTCAAATCCATTTTAATATTATCCTCCCATCTACGTCTCGGCCTCCCTAAAGGTCTTTTTCCCTCCGGTCTCCCAACTAACACTCTATATGCATTTCTGGATTCGCCCATACGTGCTACATGCCCTGCCCATCTCAAACGTCTGGATTTAATGTTCCTAATTATGTCAGGTGAAGAATACAGTGCGTGCAGTTCTGTGTTGTGTAACTTTCTCCATTCTCCTGTAACTTCATCCCGCTTAGCCCCAAATATTTTCCTAAGCACCTTATTCTCAAACACCCTGAACCTATGTTCCTCTCTCAGAGTGAGAGTCCAAGTTTCACAACCATACAGAAGAACTGGTAATATAACTGTTTTATAAATTCTAACTTTCAGATTTTTGGACAGCTGACTGGATGATAAGAGCTTCTCAACCGAATAATAACACGCATGTCCCATATTTATTCTGCGTTTAATTTCCTCCCGAGTGTCATTTATATTTGTTACTGTTGCTCCAAACAAAAAAATATTCTGTTGTGGCTGAAGAGTGCCTCTCTCTTAATCTTCTTTTTCCTTATTATATCCTGTTTCTTCTCCTTTCTTCGCTTAAGTTTCTTCCATGGGGTTACTTCTGCACCTAAAGATGACTCCAGAACTAATACAACAATTTACGTATTAATGTATTTTTCTCTGAGATGACTTTTACCGCGTACGTATGAAGCAGTACCAAATACCTTCCTATAATAATACTGGACAGTTAGCAGTTCTGTGCGCGAACGACGCTGGTGCTGCTACCTAGGCGGCCGGTGTGGTGATATTCGCGAAACAAGCTGTAATCCTAGATCATAGATGATCAGTATGATCTAGGTTGTAATCAACTGCAATGTATATTGTTGCTGGGCCAGTTAATAGTTTTATTAATTAGTGCTGTGTTAAAATGTCAGGGTGTATATATGTGCTGTTTATAATTGCTACAAAATTACAGCATTACAAATTGCTCCAAATCGTACTTTCGCTTTCCGAGGGATTATAAAACGCGAGTCAACAACATTCTTTAGTAGGCCTAATTCCTTCGTCTTTGTGTTGATAGAAAAATAGAAATTAGCTTTTCTATTTAGACCTAATAAATGAATAGGAAGTTAAAATGTAACCTATTGGAAATTTTAAGGTTTTATCAAGTTACGTTTTATTGTTGTCCACATGGCTTTACTAATTATTACAAGTATCAGATTGCTATAAATTTTATCTTTGCCGTTGTCAGCAATGAGTATATAAATTCATTCTTAATGTGAGAATTGATTTTGTCTCACTAAACCAAAGAAAAAATATGTAACAATTAATTATGGAAAATAATATGAAGTATGCAATATTTCTCATAATATGCAGCTTTGATATAAGGTAATAATTTTACATTAACTACTATTCAACATTTCTTAAGTGTTTCATATATTATTCCACATTAGTAATTCACGTTTTAAACAATAGTCCGCTATGTTAATATTTGTATTTGTGGATGTAATTCCACGCAGCTCCGCTAGATGTCAGGTCCGCGATATTTCGCACTCACGTCAATGGTGGTAGGATACAGCTGTCCGGTATTATTATAGTAAGGTATTTGGCAGTACTGCCAATCTACTACAGTTTAAAATTGTATGGATAAATGTTTCAAGATGATATCAATGGAATATTTGTAAATACTGCCATCGTCCTTGCTGAACAGTGGTTATTTTCACAAAAAGTTTTTGCACTATGGTTGTTTTATGAAGACCACTGAAAATTTCCATTCCTCTAACATAACTCTATGGTGTTTTTTTCCCCTAATAACTAACTCAATAGATGACCGCCACAATACGCTCACACTTAATAAGGAGAAAGATTCGATCCGGTGCTGTGGATTGCGCCTCGCCGTAGCTCAGTGGTTAGAGCACAAAGTGCATAGAACTGGGGACCCCGGCGACGGAGCGAATTTTTCTCCATTATTGATGTTAATAACCAATTAATATCTCAAATTTTCATTTTCTGGACTACGGTTCTTAAAAAAAACACTTAAAATGCAAAGCCAAAGTATCGGTTACATAAACAAGTATAGCAGAAATAGGTATGTGTAAAAATAATGTGAAGAATATTGTCTGTTAAGATCACCGATATCTTAGAACTTATTATTTGTTGTTGTATCGTTATCCTCTTGCGAGTTGTCACCTTGATGTTTCTCGGCTGAAGTACTCTATCAGAATCACTAGACTTGAAAAATGAAACTCTCTATAGATCAGTGGTACTCACTAGAAATTAGAGAAGGGCCAAAAATGTGAAACAAATTTGTTGAGAGCCACAATGCATTTCACAGTATTGAAGCTTAACAAAATGCGCAGATTTATTATTATTATTATTATTATTATTATTATTATTATTATTATTATTATTATTATTATTATTTGCGAACGCCAACGAAAGAGCCAAATGGCGGGCGATTATATTAAGTATTTGAGAATATAAAATATCTAATAGTTCAGGATAACAGGCAGGGTTTGGAATTGAACGGGTTACATCAGCATCTTGTCTATGCGGATGACGTGAATATGTTAGGAGAAAATACACAAACGATTAGGGAAAACACGGAAATTTTACTTGAAGCAAGTAGAGCGATCGGTTTGGTCAGTAAATCCCGAAAAGACAAAGTATATGATAATGTCTCGTGACCAGAATATTGTACGAAATGGAAATATAAAAATTGAAATTTATCCTTCGAAGAGGTGGAAAAATTCAAATATCTTGGAGCAACAGTAACAAATATAAATGACACTCGGGAGGAAATTAAACGCAGAATAAATATGGGAAATGCGTGTTATTATTCGGTTGAGAAGCTCTTATCATCCAGTCTGCTGTCAAAAATCTGAAAGTTAGAATTTATAAAACAGTTATATTACCGGTTGTTCTGTATGGTTGTGAAACTTGGACTCTCACTCTGAGAGAGGAACATAGGTTCAGGGTGTTTGAGAATAAGGTGCTTAGGAAAATATTTGGGGCTAAGCGGGATGAAGTTACAGGAGAATGGAGAAAGTTACACAACACAGAACTGCACGCATTGTATTCTTCACCTGACATAATTAGGAACATTAAATCCAGACGTTTGAGATGGGCAGGGCATGTAGCACGTATGGGAGAATCCAGAAATGCATATAGAGTGTTAGTTGGGAGACCGGAGGTAAAAAGACCTTTAGGGAGGCCGAGACGTAGATGGGAGGATAATATTAAAATGGATTTGAGGGAGGTGGGGTATGATGATAGAGACTGGATTAATCTTGCACAGGATAGGGACCACTGGCGGGTTTATGTGAGGGCGGCAATGAACCTTCGGGTTCCTTAAAAGCCATTTGTAAGTAAGTAAGTATAAAATATCTAATACACAATGGATTTTTTTTTTAATTTAAGGGCGGACTCTGCTACTCTTCCGCAAAATCTTATCAATACGAGCAGGTTGATTTGTTGTTTCATCTCACCTGGAATTTGTTTTGCATTTGGAAATTTAGGGAATAAAGTGTCCCATACGACTAGAAGGCACTCACTAGTCATTTGATTTTTAATACAAAATGTCACCTTCAAAACTGCGATGCGTATTATATTCGATGGCGTATTATATTCGCACGCAAACACTCACAAGCAAATATTCTCATTGGGGCAGATAAAAAAGTTATTTTTTTCTTTCTCATGTTAATGTCAAAACAAGTGCTTATACAAATTTTGGCCATTCGAGAGTAATTATGAGGGTCGTTCAGAAAGTAAGTTTCCCTGGGGCCGTTTACAGAAAGATAATACAATTTTATTGTAACAGATACAGCAATTGTTGAGCTAATTTTCAACATATTCCCCACCGAAATAGAGACATCTGTCATACCGTGGGATCAACAGAGCGCTGCAGACGGGGATTTCAATGCTAAAGTAAGATGGGAAAATATTTTTAAACCGACTATTAGAAAAGAGAGCCTGCTGGTGATCAGTAATGATAATGGCGTTAGGTTAGTCAACTTTGCCACATCAAAAAATTTAATTGTCAAAAGTACATTTCCCCATAACTTTAGCAAAGAAGGGCAGCACTGCTACTAACAGACCTGTTACTAAATCTATGTATTACTCTGTGAAAAGATTTATTAAATCTACATACTTAGACTTCAACAAACAAAACTTGGTAACACAATCTCAAGGGAAAAAATGGAACTCTCTGCATCATAACCCACAGTTAATTCCCGATTTACCACGAAAATCGTCTGTAAAGGCATTTAGATTAACAGGCCATGATTGTTTGGCCAAATACCTGCATGGAATTGGAATATATCAGTCCCCTAACTGCCCATTGTGCAACTCAAACCAAGAAATGGATTCGGAACACTTCAAAATCTGTGCTTCAGTGGCTGACCATGACAATATCTTTGAAAAATATTGGAGTGCAAGAGGTCAAATGACTTTATTGTCAAACGCCTGGCATTAGAAAACAACAACATTTCTCCATAAGGATATCTATACTAAAAATAAATATAAAACCGGTAATTTTCTGATTTTAAAAAATAATTGGTATTAACATGTATAATTAACCATCCTGGAAAACGAAAATCGCTTAACGGAATTTTTGTTTGTACAAATGTCTGTCTGTCTGTCTGTCAGCAATGTCTGTCCGGGTTACCTTTTCAGTGATAATGGCTGAACGATTTATATGAAAATTGAAATATAAATTAAGTTCGTTGTAACTTAGATTTTAGGCTATATGGCACAAAATACTTTATTTAAAATTGTTCTGAATTAAATAAATCGAAATATCTGCTTATTATTGATTTTCATGAAAAATGTTACATAACAAAAGTTTCCTTAAACATAATTTTCGATAAGTTTTATTCTATACAAAATTTTGATAGGACTGATATTTAATGAGATAAATGAGTTTTAAAATTACGATAACAACGCCATCTAAGGCACTGTACTGAAATAAAAACAAATGACTTCATCTTCGCCTTGGACAACAACAATCGAAAGCTATTAAACATAGCCTACAGGGAATGTTTCTGTGTTTGTATGAAGTAATATCGGAAGCTAATTAATTGTTTAATTATTATTTCACCACTGGAAAGTGATCTAGATGGATTTAATTCTACAATGTTATTACAGTAACTTCTGAAACATATAGCAAGTAATATAAAGTATACACATTAAAACTAAATTATATGTCAATCTGCATTAAACTATGGTTGCGTGTAATAACAATTAAGAAACATCTTGAAGGAATTGTCATTGCACCAAATGATTGCTCTCTGGACCAAAATGACCGCATTTTAATTATTTAAATACAATTTAAATTAAGTAACATATTAAACGAGTTATCCTTCTATCAAACACGAATCTTCCCTGGATCAAATGTCCTATATTAATTATGTAATTACTTTATATTTATTTCTAACAGGTGCAGAGGAGCGCACGGGTACGGCTAGTACATAAATATAAAACCGGTGCTCTGACTAATCAAACATGTTAACGTAGCTTCGGAATGGTTGCAATTTACAAATTCCCGCGCCGGTCCAGCAATGAAGCCGGGTTCCTCAGTGCGTAGGCAGCCTGACGTTGTACCAACAGAATGCTAATCCTAGTTTGCTCCCTAATTGCAAACACAACGCACTGGATATTGTTCTTCAGGGAGCTGATTGAGGCGCACTTCCTGAGGTCAGATTGCCTTAACCGTTCCCAGTTTGTGTACAAATGGTACTTGAGTTCATTACTAGGATAAACAGCAGCAAAGCTCGTTAAGTGGCAAGCTAACATAAAAAGATCGCACACAATAACTAGGTCATCTTCATATTATTGTGATACGGGTATAAAAATCGCAGAGAGTATCTGTACAAATACACTTATCTTTTATTTTTCCTTTATAAAAATACTAGAGGCTTGTGCAGCAAATACTGCTGAATAAGTTCATTAGAAGATTAAACAAAGATTTTTCAGATTTATTTTCCAAGCAGATATTTTGAAAGTTATTTGCTTCCATATTGCACGAAAGATGTAACACTGAAAGCAATGTAATAATTCCATGAAGTGTAATCTTGTCAAAAAAATCTTAAAAAAAACTTCCCTCTGAATGGATTTTATGCCAAATGCTTTTTCTTGGTCATATTCATCTTCATTTATTCAAGTTTCAATGCGAAAATGCACGTATCAATGTCAAGACGATCAGCAATATTTTTATATGATAGAGCCCGGATGTTTGGCAAAATGCCTTTTTTACTGACTGGAAGTAAATTATTATTTGCATAGATATAAATGTGATTTGGAGTACATCAAAGTGATAGGGTCAATTTTTATTTCGCCTATTTTGACTTTTTACTAATAAATGCCTTTTTTGTCATTTTAAAGCAATATTTTTTTATTTATTTGCAATTTTTTTAATTAACTATAATGTAATGTGTATGTAAATATTTGAAACAATGACTAATTTTACTAACAATAGTAGGGGAGACTGTTGTACCTTTAGCATAGTGTACCTTTGAACATTTATTGTTTTTTAATTTTTGCTGCTACATAGAGAACTCGAACTTAAGTAGATTGTAGAGAAAGCCGCTAAGTAGCTCTGGTCGTAGTTTCAGTTTGATTTACTGCAAAGTGTCACTTCTGTGGACAAAAGAAGTTTTTTTAGTACCAAAAGTAAACATTTCGTTCATTGATATATGTTTTCTAACACAAAACCAGATTGTATTTGTTAATATCTTTCAAGTGCGGTGTGTTCCCTATCATCTGGTGAGTAATAACATATTTTAATTTCCATGATTTATTCAAATCTCTAGTTTTGGGAGCCATATTTGTTTAAAAGTGCACCCTCTTGTACCTTTGAACACAAAACATGATGTACCATGGAACATGTTCCAAAGTACAGGATACTATCGGTTTTTGTTTTTCTTTTATTTTAAGATCATGTCACGAAGTAAGTCTGGAGTCAAAGATGCCTCCAATTGATCCGGATGCCTTGAAGAAAGCTGTTGAAGCAGTTATTGCTCCTTCAGGAAATAAAATCTCATTCAGAGAAGCCTGCTGTGGTTTATGATTGCAAATACATTTTAAATATGATTGTCAGTTTTTATAGCTTATATATCAACCTATATTTCATGTGTTCCAACTTAAAAGAGGGTATGTTCCAAGGTACATGAACCTGTTGTACCTTTGAACACATTACATATCCCTTCATTTTATTTTTTCCATTCTTAGTAGATCTGTAAAACAGGAAAATACATACAGGAAGTTGTAAAGGAATCTTCAATAATTATTTCAATGATTTTTTTCATTAAAAAAAATTTCATTTCCAAAAACTTAAAAAAATAAATAAATAAATAAAATGTGAAAAGTGTTTAAAGATACAACAGTCTCCCCTAAATAAAAATAATTTATTTCGGTGCTTAATCTGCTAATAATCGTGCTTTAATACTATTGGTGTAATAGAATAATGATAGACAATCCACAGTTACAAATATAATATTTTCATGTCTTCACGATACAACACTCGGCTTTATCATTTTAAATATTAAGCTCGTTCCAACCTCACCTATTGTGCATGATCGGTTTGAAAACTAATTTCAAACAATCCGTGATTTCAGCTATACGAACGCATTTTCAAATTGGTTGGAACCACTGTCGTCTAGATAAGTGTTTGAACTTACGGCAGCAGAATCAGTTAATTAAAATACTGTGATATTTCAAATTGTTGAGCGAGATTCTCTGCTACACGGCGGAGTACTTCAGCATATTGACATGTTGAACAAGCAACGTCTTCAAAACAAACCTAATGGATGACATCGCAGAAGAAAGCAAAGAAAATGGAGGGAACAGAAAAATGTCACGTTCATGAACACGAATGGATATCCATAGATCCTTTTATTGTTGTCGTTGTTGTCGTCGTCGTTTTTTTATGATGATGACGATGATGATGATGATGATATTTATGTCTGTCATATTTCATATAATAATGTCGTCCTCATTGTATAACTCAGTAATAGCTGAAATGTTTTCTTTTACCACCTTTTTTTTTCATAACAGAAATGAACATTAGTACTGTATTTAACAGCAATTTTTAACATTTCATAATGAAACACAAACAAACCTTCATAAGTGTAAATAAAAATGTCTTTGCGTTATAAACTTTCGTAGGAAGTGATAAATAGTAATGTAAATGTTTAATTAATATCTCTTGAAACACAAACGAAAAAAATAGTCCTAAGGCTTCTCTAACAGTCCACATGAATAAAACTGTATTTTTTTTACTAAGAATGTTCTAGAGAGAGCACTGTATCTTTCATTGTTTTTTATTCATATTTTTATGACGTACAAAAATATACAACGCTTTTCGACTTCTTACGAAATGACAGATTAATTTGCTCGATTCGTCCACCTTCAAGTTCAACTCTTCTCCGCTTCGGGGCAGCACATTTGTGGCTCGGTCGATACTTGACTGTAATGTCGATTTGCGATAATGTGTAATGCTGCTGAAAGATGGCAGAGGAATGAGGTTTCGTTTTTCAGGGAAATACAAGATTTCTTATTACAGAAATGACGTCTAACCCATTCGATTTTTTCTTTATTTCTCCCAATTTAGAAGACTGAAATCTTAAAAGTGAAACTAACATGTAATATACTGTAGCGTCTGCTATATCCCTTTAATTGCTCTAAAAATTAGAAATAAATATTTTTTGCTTACTGCTGTTACTCTTACTCTCCTTGAATTTTAATGAAAAATAAATGCTTAAAAGAACTGAAACGTTTTCTTAAAAACATAGTATGTTTACGATTTTAAAAAAATATTATTATTATTATTATTATTTTTTTTTTTCAAAATTCAAAAT
Organism: Periplaneta americana; assembly: GCA_025594305.2. Lineage (NCBI taxonomy): Eukaryota > Metazoa > Arthropoda > Insecta > Blattodea > Blattidae > Periplaneta > Periplaneta americana. The sequence continues at coordinate 18,644,898 of JAJSOF020000021.1, forward strand.
AGTGGCTGTTCACTATGCAGTGATGAACCGTTTCCCTCATAACTCATAAACTTGTTAACTTTTTTACGTTCTCTCTCTCTTTTATTTTATTGCTGAAACTCATGTTTACAATATCATGCTCTTTCAACTACATTCCTTAATAAATAATATTTTTTTTATTTTGTTTTAGAAGAAAATACTGATATTTGATCATTTTTTTAAATAATTTATTTTTTATCAGACAATCTATCAAAGGTATAGAAGTGATCTCGCATCATATTGCAGACATGACATGCATAAATCACACAAAAAAATTTCAACACAGAATGTTGGATAGTTTTTGAGTTATGAGGAAAACGCTTCATCACTGCACAGTGAAATGCCACCATTTTTAATTTAAAAATATATATATAAATAATATTTTTAAATCGTAAAAATATTTTTTCATATAGCAGAAGGACAGTGTTTTACACATACTAATTTTCATTATTGTATAATATACAGTAATGGAGGAAAAAAATGTTAAATATTTCCAAAATTTTACTGCTGTAAACTGTACCTAACCCCTTAAGTCCTTCTAAAAAATCTGCATTCTGGCATGGTATAAAAAGCAGTCTATAATAGCTTTAAATAGAAAACAAACCAATTAACATCGCTGTTTCTTCCTATTAAAATTTTGGCAATAAATAAATAAGTAAAATTATATTCTAAAAATTAGAAATAAATACGTGTTCTGTGTCTAAATATAGCCTAAGTAAAGTTGTGTAATCAAGATGTATAGCCTAATTAAATTTAAAACCCAGAAGTATAGGCCTATTGACTACCTCAATTACTTCTTGTAGTTTTTCACACTCTTCTAGTAGTCTGTCTAGAAACATTATGAAATTCCTACCGCATTTTAGGGCAACTAACTGTGTTTATCTTGGCCTACTGTTGGTGTAACTTGCTCAAACTAAGATACCACAATATAAATTTTGATAATAAATGCGCTTGTTACGAAAACTTATCTCTTGAAATATCACACAACTTAATGCGATGAAATAAATTAACCACAATAAGACCAAACAGTGCCATTTCAGTTCATACAATTTTATAAAATATGAGGGGCAGTCAAATGAAAACGGGTCACCATGCGGCGGGCAAGTTGTACCATTGGAATTTGATTGCTGAACTGACACCTGGTAGTGATTCGCGAAAACACAGTTACAACCTCTGAGTACACACTAGTCGTTTGTTTATTGTGCTGGAAGTGAGGTTAGAGATACGATGGCGGGTACTTGACTTTCGTCGTTCACTCATATGAAGCCAGTTATGTAGACCAATTTACCGATAGAGTCATTGCCAAGGACAAATCATAGAAGGCTGGTCTACGCTACACCCACGATGAGATGATTACGGAGATTTTGTTGATATGCCACAGGGGAACCGGAGCTCCCAGAGAAAATCCCTCTGTTGTCTGGTGCCAAACACAAGCTATAGATCAGGGGTACATCAGGAATCGAACCTGGGTCCACAGGATTATAAGTCCAGTGGTCTAGCCACTAGACCACCGTGGCAGCTTCTTTCAGAAGTGCACATGCCGCTAATTATATCGAGAGAAAATACTCCATTGGTATTATTTTGGTCCATGGTAAAATATTAATTTTTATTTCATAATATGTAGGGCCCATCGTGTTTATGATCTAGTTTAGGGGAAATACTCATGTTTATTTATAAATTTATAGTAGAACATGTTTTAATCCAGCGAAAATACTAGTCTTTAACATAGAAAATACCTAAGGTATACCTCGGATTGTACACTTTAACGTAAACTTTAAAAGGTCACAAGGTGAGGGTATACAGTCAATTTTTAAGAGTCTTTCTTCACCATATGAAATAATAGAGCCATTTAAGTTCCTAATATGTAGTTAATCAGCGATGTATGCAATAGAGGGGTAAAGAAATCGGCCACCCATCCCATTATCTCCTGGCCTAGTTGCCTCATAAGTGGTGCCTTATTGGTATCGCTTGTGAGGTTCAGACCTGTCTTCGGACAGTTGACTAAACAACAATTTGTATAAACACGACTTGATGATGTTTCTTTTCTCTACAGATAGAGAACTGAAAGTTTAATGAGATTTAATACGACAATACAATAGTAAAAAATATTTTTTGTTTAAATTCAACTCATAATTTCAAAACCGATTTTCTAAAAAATAACTTTGTTTTTCACATAAACCCTCAAAATTTAGTTCATAAATTATCTGTAGAACTCACAACCGAACCAATATTTCAATTTGTAAACAGAAAGGAAAATCTGGGAAAATCTGTCAGAAGGATGGATAGAACACACATCCCGAAATAAATCCTGCAGTCTGCTCCTCGGGAAAGAAGATACGTTGGTCGTCTGGCTAAAAGATGGACTGATGTGAGACCGTTACAGACCACCTGGTCTAATACATGTTTTGGATGATGATGATGATGATGATGATGATGATGATGATGAAATTATCTGTAGCTGTCCCCAAAAATAGTATAGTGATGACATCATAATATGAAAGTGATCAAGATAACTATGAGACACATTTTCTGAATTTATATTTTACACTTCAAACTTTTTTCTTTCCTTTTTTTCGTCACAATGTGTAGCTTTTTGGATCTTCTGTTTATTATTTTACCTCTATGTAGTGAGTCTATGTATCTAAATAGCCATGGGGTCGTAAAAATGAAAAAGGAAGAATGTAAGACAAAAAATATTGAAAAACACTAAAATATCAAAATGGAGAGCTGTGTATTACAGTTATGTAAAAGGATTATAGCTATTATTATCATCATAATCATTATTATTATTATTATTATTATTATTATTATTATTATTATTATTATTATTACTGCAGTTTAATCCATTTGTACACAACTAGGCATATTTTAAATTTTTAGTCCCGTTAAGGTATTAAACTGATAGAAGGCTTGTTGGGATTCTTGAGCAGAGAGGCAGTATGTGTGGTTAGCTGGTGTCACACAGTTTCACCCCAGATCACATATAGATTGCTCATTCCTATGTTAAAATCGGTTGCACTTTGAAGAGAACAACTGCCAGGATCGCCACCCGTCTGCCGTAAACGAACACGAGATGGCAGTACAGTCGCTAATCCAATTCAAATGGGAGTTATGACGTGACTCCTTATGTAACAACTAGATGGCAGCATAGTAAACCTGACAAAAGTTGTTACCATCAAAGCCTATAATGCCGAGCAATCTGGGTATATATAATCTAGGGTTTCACTTTCCACAGGATATGACAAAGGAATCCTCAGAACATCTTAACTATTATGTTAAAGTGAATAAAGAAAATGGACTCACTGAATGAAAGAATACTAACTTTAATGCATTCTTCTCTTTCTGTTTTGATAAAACATAAATCAGCTACCAATTGCCACAACAGAGATCGATAATAAATTTAATATTTCAGTGAATACCTATCTTTCTCCAAATGTTAGAGTATGTCGAACTGATGTTTGAGAAAGATGATTTTCTCATATTTTTAGTTCACTTGTAGGTAAGAAGGCAAGTTGTTTTTGCTTTCTGATACAATTTGTGCTTTGCTGAAGCGATTTGTCAAAAAATTCATTTGTTGCAATATATTCTATGAAAAAAATGAGAAGTTTATTTCTTAAATGTTTTCTATCATCCATTCATATTGCTATTACCTGGGTATCATTATTCTGCATTCATATGGTTTTTGAAGACTTTTTTTTAGCTGTCAACCTTTTCTGCAATCCCAAAACACCATTACATATTTCTTTATCATACCTTCAGCTGCACTGTTAAGATCTTTTTATAATGGAAAATAAAAAAAAAATCGTCTTTTTTTATATTGTACAACACATCTGTCTGAACGAACTGTCTGGCAATTTATCCTATTACATTCCTTTCAGAGGGTTACCATTCGAAAAAAGCTAATAGAGGACATTAAATGTAAAAAAGAGAACATTTTTATACATTACCAATATTTACAACACACAAGTTTAACTTATTATATTAATTTCATAATTGAGGACTTAGCTGCAATAAGGACCCATAGCCCCACATGCCCTTTTTCTGGAGAATGCATAAATCGATTCTCCATAGTTTCTTTGTTCTACCCACAAAGTTTCGTTGAGAAATTTTGAACAGTAATACCGGAAAACCTGTTTATTTTAATATATGTTATAGGCCCTTTATCTATAGAACATGTTCATACATGAAAAACAGCCCTCCAAGACTAGATCTTCAATCAGTGTCTCGAGTTCCACTGAAGAAAAGTGAAGTTAAGGATGTCAGAGACTTATTTCCATATGTAAAAGGGGAAAGCTGCTCATTTTATAAGTCTCTTTTCCAATCTTCTGAGACTATGGAAGATGAAGAGACGAGCGAAAGTGATGACAGAGATGAGGAGGGAAATCGTGTGAAAATATGGATGTGGAATGTACAAAACTTATGTCCTACCTTGTTTGAAAACATTTTTACTATTTAACAAGTTCATGATCTGTTACCTTGTTTGATGAACTTATATTTCTTATTTTGTTTTGAAAACATTTTTAACTTTTCAAAATGTTCGTGATGTGTTATTTTGTCTGGAAAAAATGTCATAAAGTATAAATATTCATGATTCGTTATTTTGTTTTGATATCATTTATAACTTCTCTAAATGTTCGTTATTTATTATGTTATGTGGAAAATATCTCAAGTTCTAAAAATGTTAATGAATATTATTAATAATATTGCTGTATTTTATATAAAAATTTAAAAAGAAATACATTTTTATAAAGACTACACACAGCTTATATTTATTTTTGAATTGAAAGTACGTTCTCCAGTAAAAGGGCCCATAAAATGCATTACTTGAATACATTATTCTTTAAATATATAACATTGGATTAAAATGCTTTCAGCATTTCTGTTGTATTTTGTAAAAAACACACAATACTACCTATCCAGCAGTTTCAGACTCATTGGTTAGTGCATTTAGTGCACTGCTTTAAAAATTTCAACTCTATATATCTTAGAATAGCATTTTGGAGTATGGGCCCTTATTGCAGCTACGTCCTCAATTAAACAAAAATATTTACAGCACAACACTCTCCTAATTTTTTTTCTGTTATGAAGTGTCTACTTCTATTAACAGTTGGTTTAATCACAGTTGGTTTAATCATGCAATATGTATTCACGAAACTGTACATACGATAATTTTTTTCAGGTTATATTTCACTAAAAATGAGTCATTTTATCATTTGGGGAATCAGAAATGTACGATCTTTTGTCTAGTGTGCATTAACTAGTGAAAATGACTGATCAACACCAGCATTAAATAAGAAAATTGCAAAAAAAAATTCGCATACCTACAGCAGTTAATATATTCTAGTACTGTTTAAAAACATGTAATTTGATATTTAAAATTCCCTACAGAAGTTTTGAGACATCTACTGTGTATTATGTCATATTCTACCCTAAACATTATTTAACAGATGGCTATTCTTGCATGTTTCAGTCTGAGACTATTCCTGAAGAAATCAAGGGCGTATTCTCGAAAATTATCACATTCCTTTTGTAATCCATTTTTAGTAGTGTTGATGAATATTTCACTTTTATGGAAACAAAATTCTATACAAGTTGCTCCCTAGAAATTTCTGTACTTAGTTTTAAAAATTAAAAGTTTTCTTTCTTTTCTTTCTGACTACAATATTAACAGTCAATGGTTGGTCTACACTTTTACTCATTGCTGCAATATTCTATCTGAAGTCCATCCTATTAACTGTGTACCAAGCTGTGTACTATGAAAAAAAAACGTTCGTACTCAACAACCTATGTTTGAAATTCAGACATTTTCTGATTTTTTTAATGGGACACTACTAAAAATGACTTTTTTCCTAATAATTTTTAACCAAATTTTGAGAGCATGTTTACTATGTAAAGGGCTAACAAAATCCAAATTTTGAACTACCAAATGTTCTTGGCTTTTGATTTTTTCTATTCTTTTTAGAAATATTTTCACACCCAACTTTTTAGTAGATCTCAAATTTTAAGCTTTCCTTTTCTTTGGTTTCATTCACAAGACATAGAGAAAGATTTCTATGCATTGATTTTATTAAATATCTCTTTCATTAGTTTTCAAAAATCTTTTTGAACTTTTGAAAATGTTATTTTTTCTAGAATTCATGAAAAAATATTAATAAAATACATTAGCAGCATTTTTTACAAAATAAATGCATAGATACGTGCAGCTACCTCATAAATCGTGGATGGGAAACAGCCACTCTTTGGGATCTTAGCTTCTCCCGCTCCAGTTACTGTTGTACGTAGATATCCATGCTGACTGCTCTGTTTACAATAAGAGTTTCCCACCTCTGTCATAAATACTTACAGTAAATATTTCATCCAGATTGATTAATATTTGGTATAAAAAAATTAGTGTTGAAACAAGAAAAATAAACTTACAGAAAAATGGATTTAAAAATAAAATGTATAACTATTAAAATTCTCCTCTGCTACATCTATCTAGTAACATCAGGGAGCCAACTTTAGGACAAAAGTTACTAGATTTGTAATCATAAATTTGTAAAAAAGAATTCTTTAATAAAAAAATAATTTTGATAGCTCTTCTTCCTTAATTAAAAAAAATAAACATATTTATTTTGTAATCAGAATTGAACTAAATCCATTTGGGGTATGAAAATGTAAATTCTAAAGAATGTGAAATAGTCCATAAAATATTTTGCAAAATTTTCACGATTTTCAGTGGAGTATTCCTTTAATAATGCCCTCTGAACAGAAGACAACAAATTAAATAAAAAGTTATTTCTAGAAAAGGCGGACATCTTGTAACCTTAACCATTTAAATATAGTAGTTCCAGACAAATTGAAATGTCAACGAAACTGATTACTTGGTTATTTCACTTGTTTTAAAATATAATGCTACAAACATATGTTTTGTAGCTTGATTGCAAGTGCAATGATACAACTGTACTCACAAAGTTGACAAATTCAAAGACGGTCCTTGCAACTTCTCTAAGATGCATCAGTCTACAGATACCGAATGGCATACTGTACAGTTTCGATCAAACTTAAGGCATTTTCTAGCAAACTTTCGATTACCTACTTGAAATCCAAGGAGACTGACAGTTCAGCCACTTGGAGCAAGACAATGGTAACCTACAATTACATTTCTACTTTTGCATGCTTCTAAAAGTGTTTTTACTACAAAATAAAAAAAAAAACTTAAAGTTCAGGAATTGTGTGAACTTATACAGGTACCTACAAGCAAGGAAAACATATTATATGTCTACTTGTTATTAAATTTATATATGAGTACTGACCTAAGTTTATGCTGAAGACCAATTGATGGTTGCCATTACCTTGCCCCAAAGGGCTGAATTGGAGTAATGGTTAGCACTTCTGGCCATGAAACGAGTGGGCCCAGGTTCAAATCCTGGTTTGGGATTTTTCCGGAGTTTTCCCTCTATCAGTTGAAGCAAAATTGCTGGTAAATTTCGCCATCATTAATTCACATATCATCATCCATACGGGTTAAGTTCACGGTGAAGCGTGCTGTACTTGAACAAGAGCATCGCCATTTGGCTACCCAACCATTCAGACAACAGGAGTGATAAGCACAATAAGCCCCAGGCTGCAGTGCAAGCTTTCGGGTCCCTCCTCCGTACAGGAGAAAAAAAAGCTCTCAATTTGATGTTGGGTTGCATATTATCTTCATAAAGGAATCCTCCTATCCAGGGCCGGCTTTAAGCCAATTGGACCGATTGATCCCAATTGGGCCCCGCACCTAAGAATACTATAAGAAAATGTGCAGCAGACCTGGAAGTGGCACTGACAAATGCCAAGCTAGTACAGGAAAAATAACAAGTGACTAACATAAAAGTGGCTGTTACAGATGGTTACATACTTTGTGAAGAAACTGAGGCACAGAAGCCAATTCTGCCATCTGAGATTAAAAACCCCATGAATATGGTTGAGCTCCTTGCTTACAGCAATAGTTCTATTGTATTTCCAAATGTATGTATTGAGCTTCGGATTTTCCTTACACTCTCAGCGAATGTGGCATTAGGGGAAATTAGTTTTTCCAATCTTAAATGGTCAGTATATCAAAAACATTGTCCACACCTGTGGAGTAACGGTTAGCGCGTCTAGCCGCAAAACCAGGTGGCCCGGGTTCGATTCCCGGTCGGGGACTGAATATGAAATTAACGCGAATTTAAACTTAACAAATAATAAAAAAGAAAGAAAGAGGTTTTTTCCGGGGTTTTCCTCAGCCCAATATGACCAAATGCTGGGTAACTTTCGGTGCTGGACCCCGGACTCATTTCACCGGTATTATCACCTTCATCTCATTCAGACGTTAAATAACCAAAGCTGTTGATAAAGCGTCGTAAAATAACCTAATAAAATTTAAAAAAATTAAAAACATTTGCACGGTTTGGTAATTAAGTCGACTGAATATGAAATTAACATGAATTTAAACTTACACAAAATAATAAAAAAGACTTTGCAGAGAGAAAATTTGCATGTTGATATTTATTTGTATGTTTACTTTTTATTACAACACATTAATTTTCTATATAAATATTTTGATCGATTTCCATTGTACAATAAGAGATGTCTGTAATAAATTTTATTTACCTGCATAGATTCTGCAGATCTTGTCTGCGAAAATGGACCCCTCAATTCCTAAGGCCAGCCCTGTTCCTACCTTATTATTTAAATATTAATGACAGCTAGACCTGCATATTACCATGACCAACTAGAATGCAATACCTTGTTTCCTGATATAAATAAAATATAGGGATAGTCAATACTTATTTCCTTAAGACTTAAGGGATGAAATTAGTGAGATTTTTATTTTCTAATTTTTTAAGCTAGAAGCTTATTTTTTTGTAGACAGCACCTTGTTATTAAATATTTATCCCCCAGTTTTCACTAGTATCAGTTTAATAATTTTTTGAGACTTTATTAAGAAATGTTCAAAAAACTTTTTAGCTCTTTCAAACCATATCTACTCACAAATAATATAAGTTTCAGAATTCAAAAAAATATATATACTCTTTGTCATGCATATAACTTAACAGCAGAGCCATAATTTAAATTTTTAATGTTTGACCTGAAAAAAAAAAAAATTAATCAAGTCGGTTTAAAATGTTAAATTTTTTGTGTCCATATAGTACATTTTATTTTTTATTTTTTCATTTTGAAAATATTTACTTTGTAAAAAAAAGAGGGTCTATGGTTTTGTTAATCATATTTTCCAGAACATGTAGTAAAAATGTCAACTTATTAGCAAGAAATATGTTGGTATAGTATTTGAATGTGAGTAAATGCAGCAAAAAAAAAATTAGGAGGGGAAAATTAATTTAAAAGTATATTTTTGTCACGAAAGCCCGTTTGTAATTGTGAAATATAATTAAAGCATGATTTCTGAGGACGTTCATGTTAATAAAGTATGGTCATCATATAAATGTCACGGATTTTTTTTTTTTTTTTTTGCAAATGGGTTTTTCTCGAAAGATGACTACAATTTCACCCGTTCACAAAAAGAAAAAAAAAACATTGGGGTAGAGAAACGAAAGTTTAGATGAATTATTTAAAATAAGATGTTATTATGAGCCCTGTCCTATAGAATATTACATGATATCTCTGTAAAAACTTTTAAAATAAATCCACTCTCAGCTTCTTACCTTAAGTGATAGTTGTTTTACATCTTGTTACGATATAATTGGCGATCTTTTATTTTTTTTTAATTGAGAATAAATAAAATATATTCATTACTCTTCATAAATAGCCTATATACGATCTTCAAATACAAGTTCCATTATAACATAATATGGTAATATATTCCACTATATTTGGTCTCGATCCAAATAAGAGAGAAAGCAATGATGAAATGTTTACAAGAAGTGTACACCTGACTTAATCCATTACTGGTAATGTGATTATTATCCTTTTTGGTAATTATGTAATAAACATCGGCTAGGATGTCATCTTCACGCAATACAGGTCCAGGGCACATACTTTCCCTGTTGTGAAGAGACTGACAGTCTGTTAATCATAAGAAAACGTTGTAAAATTTAATTAAAACATATGCCTATATATTTTCTTTGACAACGTGTGTGTCATGGACCATTATTGCGGGAAGATGACCGATGCTTACTACATAATTACTTTCTTTTCATCACTAGCAATGGAAAAAGTCCAGTCAACACTTGTTCTTAAATATATTTGGTGCACTATAATAAAAGAACTGGTACACTTATAATGGGAAGTTGTCTAATGGCGAAACAACGTAAGTTAACACATAAATAAAGATTTTTTTTTGTAGTATAATGTGTATTATGTTATAAACTGTGCGGATACATACTGTGAAAGGACAAATAAAATAATTACACAAAAATTCAATTATTATATTGTTAATTTGTGAACACATTCAAGCAAATCACCACATGAAGTATAGTATTTACATGAACCATATACATATAAAAAAAAAAAAGTAAACTAACCTGTACTGCAGAATTCAGTGTGTAACAGATTCAGCAAATGCAGACAGGAACACTAATTTTCACACACACATTTCTTCTACAAACACTTATAATTACATGCCGTAATTCTGAAAACTTGATCGCCATCAATATTTACCCTGATTGCTACGACTTTCCACAATTTCCGCCAAATTTCACGTCCATATTTTATATATGTCATTGCAAGAAAATCATGTGTAGCATACATTCAAAAACAAATATTTCTGTATGCATTTAACTATTACAAATAATATTATAGGGTTGTAATTCGTGAGGGTAAGTTTTATAATGTCGCGTTGGCAATTCGAAAATGAAACTATTTAGAAATACCTAGTTCAAACTTTACTAATGATGGCAATAGGCCTATAATATAGTGGGCAATGATTTGGCGGGTTACATAAATTTAGAAGCATTTGTATCGTAAGGTTCTCAATCAAAGTCGAATTAAATTAAAATAACGAAACAAATTTTCGAAGTTAAGCGGTATCTTAGCTTAGTATTTGTGAAAAAGCATTTCAGACATGATTTGGAAAATACTTTTTAAACACGAACAGTAGTTCCTACAGGCCTATATAGAGGGAGAAAATAAAAATCTTGATCTCTTCAATTCTTTGTAATTATATTTTTAAGTTTCAATTTTAACAACGCATACTGTACTGCAATCAAAATAACATACTTACCCTCAATAAAAATCTAATAGACGTATAGGGCCTACTCAGATTTTTCTCATATCAAGGCAATTTGACCACTTTGAACTGTGTAACAGATTAGTTCTAAATAAAATACACCCTACACTATGAGGTGCAATGAATATTAAGAGAGGTTAGACTAAAGTCATTGATAAACTCAAATGTATGCTATTATAGCTTCAAATTTGAGGAACATCAAGAATTGTAAGGTTAAGTCTCTGGCAAATTATCACTCTTGCCAAGACATTTTTTTTTCTTTTACATCAGTAAATATCTATTCCATGTATATTTATAAATTATTACACAAGTAAATAATTAATCATTATAGTACCGGTATATTACACAATATGCGGATATAATCTTGTAAGAAACAAAATATCACTAACTTTCATTCTTCTGATTTTACACATTAAATTAATAATCCTCTATAAAATTATTCAGTGTTCGGAAAAAAAAATCAGAAACCCGTATTATATACAAATATATAGTATGATGATTCACCTACAACATAAATCACACATACAGTAAATCAAATTGTACAGCTTGTGTTTCTTAGACCATTTTTCTATAGAAACAACGTCACACCACCTTCTAGAAAGAAAAAAGTTTGTTCTTGGCTGGTATTCCCTGTGTTTGCGTTGATTTAGTTGTTATACATTCATATATTTACATTTAAATAAATGGGGAACATTAACACATAAATCTTATAATATTAGTAATTTTTAAGTACTCCTGGATTATGTTGACGCAAAAGATTTACTCATTTTGTAGGAATAAATTACATACACCATATCCTACTTATAAACTCCAAGTGATACAGTAACACATTTTATACTCTTGTACGACTATTAAGATAAAGAATAACATAATATTTTGTTATATCTCAAATGATAATCCCGAAGCAAGAAAAGTACACATTTTTATGCAGTTCTAAAGAAATATAGAACCAAATATAATTTATTACAAGAGTTTTTACAATTTTATTGCCTTTGCAGAGGGATTTAGAATTCAATTTATGCCATAGCTGTTAAGAGACAAGTCAAGAAGAGAAGTTCAGTTTCCAGCCTTAAATTCTTTTCTATCAATAATAATAATAATAATAATAATAATAATAATAATAAATAATAATAATAATAATAATAATAATAATAATAATAATAATAATTTAATAACAATTTGTTCACAGATTAAATCTTACAGGCAGAAATTCCTTTTTCCAGAACCAATAGCACACTGGTCCCAGAATATTTTGTTGTTTATGATTTTATATTTTTTTTCGGTAAGTTATTAATTCTTTGTCTCCATATTTTATAAATTACTCTTTTTTTTAAATAAAATGAAAAATATCCATTATAGCACTTAATTCTAAGTGGTAAGAACCCTACCTACCATAATCATTTTTAATAAATTGGCACCTCTGAATGAAGAACAAAATGTGAGAGAAAGCTTACAAATATATATAGAAGGCTGTAAACATATTAAACACGAAATAAAGTTAGAAAACGAGACGAATATCATATTCTACAAATATCACACTTCCTAGGTTTAAAGCTATTAAATAGAAACAATGCTTGTGGAAAAACAAAATCTACTGGTCAACTCTCTTAACAGCAATGGAAGTAATAAAAATAAATTTTAGTTACTATGAAGAGTTTAAAACCAAATTTTAGTTTCGGAACTGCATCTTAGCCCTGCAGAATCTCATGTGAAAATAAAAGCTGCCTGCAATACCAATCCCATGATATGATTATTTTGTACAAACATGTACTGATTATCCATTCATTGAAGCAAACCCCTCAGGACAGCATTTTCTTTTAGCTGTAACTACAATGGTGTTCAACGAGAAAAACTAGTTGAGTCCCTATACACTAAGAGTTGAGACAGTTACGCCAAAAAGCATGACCTGCAATTTTTTTTGACAGTGGAGTAAACAGTTACATAGGGCTAACCAATTTTGACTGATTACAGCAAAAGAATGATTTGTTACCAGGTACTTTAATCATACATACCGTATTTAACATTCAGATCGCTTCACAAAGGACTCACAGAAAAAATACAACACATCATTGTGTTGTTCTTCCATTTTGTAATAAAGGCAGAGTAATTTAAAAAGCCGCCTGTGAATTAATTTGATGATTAAACGTGGAATGGTTAAAGTAAGCAATGATTTTGGTCGAACCAATCAGAACTGATTAGCCTTATGCCTCAATTCTTTTTGCAGTAATTCTAAAAATCAGTAGCATTTCCTGCCACTTTTTTGTAGTAGATCAAAGTCTTTCAATTGGATGTCAATTGTGAATGTAAAGGAAAACGAGACAATGATTGGCTTCTATAAATCATTTGATCTGCAGCCAGTTGTGATTTTAGAGACAGCTTCTGAGCTCTTATTGTAAGGCAACGAGTTGAAACGTAACGAAGGCGGTGTGACAGAAGAGCGGTGGATCAGACCCCGAAGTAATTTCTGGACATAAGCTTCAACCACGTGTTCATTCAGATGGGAAGAGGCCATTTAGATCTTTGTCCTCCAGCTCTTTGATCAGAGGTATTGTCTTCTTAAGTTTGGTTACCTCTGGGCTGTAGCCCCACATAACCAACTCTACATGCTCCTTAGTCGGCAGTCCCTTTACCTTCTCCTCCGTACGGTATAGAGCAATGCCATCATCTGATTTGAGTCGATCTACAAGTGGTTTGAGATGTTTATTCCTGTGTACATCCCAAGTGATTGATTTCTCATCGTCTGGATTCACCTTGGCGACACGCAGTTTCTTCAGATCTCCTTCTGCGGCATGGTAAATCTTCAGGAAACTGGAGTCAACACCAGCTACCTCTGTTGTTACTTTATATCTTTCTGCTAGGGGTTCGAACGCCTCCACGACATCTAGCGGCAGGTACGTTAAGTTTTCCTTTGCGCGACTGTGAGATTTGTAATCGTCAATCCATTTCTCAAAGGTCTCAATGGCTTCGGAAAGGTTTTTGACCTTCTCAGGGTCCTTGGTCCTCTTGTGGATGACCTTGGCGCGGTGGTACATGGAATTGATTATCTGGAATTGGAAGGTGATGTCACGACCCTCCAGCAGCTGGATGGTTTCTAGAGCCTTCTCCTTGTCCTTGAATCCTGCGCCCTGGAAAGTTGTCTCTGTGGTCTCAGAGCCGAAGAGCTGCCCACCCGACCATCCGGACTTCTTCTCTCCATTGGTGGTACCGTTCTTCTCCTCAGATTCGCTGCGCTTTTCTGACTTTACCTTAGGCATTCTGCAACACATGAAACATTTTATGTCACCTTGTGTCGTATTCATATTTTATTTATAAGAAATAATGAAGGTAGATGTAGACCCAGGTACCAAGGAACATGTAGGAAGGGGAAGTGACAGGCTATTTGAAGAAATCCCTATAATTGTGTCTACACAAGTATTAGATGTCTAATTAACAATTAAATAAATAAGCTATGAATAATAACCTTCCATTAATAATAATAATAATAATAATAATAATAATAATAATAATAATAATAATATATTATTACTTTAATATTAATGCACTAAAACATAATGTACTATTAAAATAAAAGGACAAGTATAGAACTGTTTCTGAGTCACAGGCATCTAACAATTAACTGGTGTACTACAGTATATGTATATAAACACACAAATATCCCGTAAATGTTATTATTTATCCATCTATATGCGAGTATTGCCAAGCTTTTACCAAGTAAATAACTTTCCATAGTTATGCATGTATTGTACACATGTCTGTTTCGCGTTCACGTCAAAGCAAAACTGAACAGCATTATTGTTTTAAATAAATTGCAACCTCTCCCCACAGATTATGGGCTAATTAATTTTTTCTAATAGGTGAGGCCAAAGGAGAACATTGTTCGAAAGATGAGCACAGAAAACATGTACCGGTACTTAGATTTAGCATTAGGCCTATATTATACTTTTAATTACGTTAATATCTATTTTATGACAAAATATAGTACAGATTTAGGCTTATATCATACTTAAAAGTATGTTATTACAAAATAATTACGAAAAAACTTAATAATATTTTATAGTTAGCTACATATGTAAGTCAAGAGAACTGTAATTATTGAAGAGGGCAGAAAATATCTATTTAGATTTACATTCGCAACTCGAGCTCTCGATTTACTAGCTACCTCTGAGCAACGACCATAACAAAGAAGAGCAAAGAGAGTTATGGTCGTTGACAAAGAGTATATTCCGACGATACTACTTCCACCTACAGGCAAATTACTTGAAAAAGGCGTCAAATCAGATAATTTCACAATATCAGGTATACAAGTTACGAAAAGGAGGACATTTCTTGATTTTTTAATCCGCCCGGACCACGAATAAAGGCTGGACAAAAGAGGGCGTCTGTTCACCCTGTGCATATCGTCGTTCTTACTGCAATAACTCCTATGTGCAAAATATACAATTTTTCAGTAGGAAGAAAAAACACATTTATTCATCCTATGGCAGCCGTACAAAGGAGACTGTAAAATCTTACATTTTCGAAACAAAGAAATATAATTACTTATAGGAGATTTTATTATTTTCTGTATCAATATTTAAGTTATTTAATAGAGAATCTGAAAATCGATAAATATGTCATATAGGAGTTATTGCAGGAACAACGACGATATATGCGGACTTCCCTTGTTTATAGGAAAGAATATGTTCCTATTCTTGAGTTTACCGGATATGACGTATACATTTCTATGACAATTGAACTCGAATTTTCGTTCCGTAAAATTCTTTCATTTTTTTTCTATTAGTGTAAGTCGAACATTGACGTCACACATCAAAAGTAACAGAAAATTCGTAGGACCCCTGTAATTGCGTGAAATGTTTATGCTCTGGGTTGGATGTTATTGAGATATTTAGATTTTTAAGGCGTTGGTTCTTGTTTATAAGGATTATGAATATGATTGAGAGTGGAATAATCAATCTATTTATGTCCCGAAAATTTATGGCACGCAATCCTCTCTAATTTCCTTTCCATTGGAAGAAATTTGTATTCACTGTCCTTAACCTGCCGCCCTCGGACAGGTTTGAACTCATGCTTTACAGCATATAACCTATTAAAGAACGTGTTTCTTGTATGTTGAGAGCATTAAGAATGCTAAACAATGCTTGTTTGTGTCATTATTACAAACGATTCTTTCTCAAGACAAGATGACAGGGTACAGAACCTGTAGTGCCAAGTTTGTTGATGACGACAGCTCCGAAACTTGTGGAGACTGGGGCACAGCACCTTGGCTTCGGTATCGGAATATTAATCCGACGCGATGTCGACACAAACCACTCATGTGCTGCCGAGCTTCCTGAACTGGGGCCAAATCGTTTCCAAGACTCGATACAAAGTTCTCCTGCATGGGCTATTCGCCAGTTTCTCATATCTTGTTAACCACAGTGTGAAAGTCGTCTCACCCACGGACACATTCGTTTTCGTCAATCCGGGCGAATTAACCTTTTTATCTTTTACCACAGCGGTTTCAAAGCCAATTACATTTTAAAATAGATCTATACAAGCCCAGACAGGTGATTGATTGGTAAGATACGAGCGGGAAGCGGGTCGGGCAAGCATTTGAGAGTTGAGAGTACATTGAACCTGCTGTGCAGTTCCAAGTTCTGCAGCCACAGGGTCTATTCTTTGGAGTAACATTACAATTTAGAAATAAAAGTTATTCTAAAGCATGCGGTTGTAATTTGTCTTTGTACAAAATTATTTACAAGTTTTATAATATTATTAACAAATAAATTAGTTGATATTAATTTATAATAAAATTTCAAGTGACGTCATCTTCCATTCATTTTCGTTCCAAATAATTTAAACTAAGCGTTTTGTGGAATCCCTGTATACTGTGTATATAAGAAAAGTTGAGCCACGCAATGTAAAGGGTGCGTCAGAAAGAACGGATGGATTTCAAACTATCGATACGCAACGAGGAGAGAGATATAGTGAGGGGGATCACGACTGTTGGTTCAGCCATAGAATGCAGTTTCAGTTGAGAATATGGTGTTGGTCTGGTGTACAACGTGCTTTCATCGTAGAGACATTTTTGAAAAATGAAGAGTGTGTGATCGTCACTCAGGACTCATTTCGACATCGGATGTCACGCTAGGATTCCAACTCGGAATACAATTTTGCGGTGGGTGGCTTCATTTCGTATCACAGGTTCAACATTAAAGAAGAAATCACCTGGACGAAATTCTATTGCACTGAGATTGTCCGAGGCTACGGTAGATCTCGCGCCCTGCGACTTCTTTCTTTGGGACCATTTGAAGGCGTAAGTTTGTAAACATCGATCACATACACTGGACGAACTGAAGACAGCGATTCGTGAAGAAATCGTGACAATTGCACCAGCTGTGACTGTGAAAGTGATGGCGAACATCAGAAAACGCCTCGATGCCTGTATTGAAAGCCAAGGACATCATATGGATAATGTTGTTTTCCATAAATAAACTGCATGTATTGGTGAATATGTTGATAACAATAAATTTTTGATTTGATGAATCTTTACAATTTTCTTGCCATGTGAAATCCATCCGTTCTTTCTGACGCACCCTGTATAATGTTTCCATGACCACCTCTGTGGTGTACAGTCAGCCTGCTGGTCTCTTACGCAGAGGGCCCAGGTTCGATTCCCGGTCGGGTTGAATTTCCTGGTTGAGGTTTTTCAGGGTTTTCCCTCAACCGTAAGGCAAATGGCAGGAAATTCGGGCCACAACATCCGTGAACATCACCGGCCTCATTCATCACCGAAATCATATTCATAACAAATCAGTAATACATAGTCGCCATCTAGTTCTCAACAATAGAACCAGCCTCAACATTAGTAGGCCTACATAGGCCTTCGGATTTCACCCAAAAGATTAACTCGCGATATGACTAAAGATGTTAAAGAGAATATAAATAACAGCGAGGAAAAAAAAAAATGTTTCCATGTTTTGTTGGGACCAGAATCACGGCCTTCTTTATTAGTGCGTTTACTTGTCAAATAATTGAAGGGTTCAGAGCCATAGTGGGCCAAGCGCCATTTATTAAAAACGGAGAAAGCAAGGGTTAAAGTTAAGTGAATACCATAGTTTAATGAAGACTGACTATCATTTAGTTTTAATGTGTATACTTTATATTACTTGGTATATTTTTCCATTGAATTATGGTAATAACTTCATTTTAATCCTTGTTTTCTACGGTTTTAGTAAATGGCGCTTGGCCCACTATGGTTCTGAACTCTTAAATTAACGGACTATTTCATTCGAACGCATCCATGCATACGATGGCTAAGCAGCATCAGATGCGTTGAACCAGGCGGTGATTTCACCCGATAGATAATAAGGTAGGCCGTGATTTTTGGTCCCAACAAAGGAACTTGAAAATATCACAGATTCCACATGCGTTGTTCAACTCTTTTTATAAATATTTATACAGGACTTTCATTTCAAAACTTCCAGTCTAAATAACTAATTATGTAAATTGAATTCAATTTAAACAAATAATACGTCAATTTAGATATTGTGGGGGAAGTCTGAAACCAGGCTTAATTGCATATTAGATTTCCGAGAGACGCTGATTCCTTCCTTCCGATACCCTCTCAATTTTTTGTTGTTTGAATTCAGTGTAGTCCCATTCTCTCCATGCCTTAACCAGACAATTTTCCGTTAAATTTTGCGTGGAAACTTTCACACGCGTTCGTCGTTAGTATGCAGTAGCATTTCGTCAGCCCATAGAATTGGTGGGAAAAGAGCATCGTCATCTATGTAATTGTCTGTTAGATAGTCACAGAATGCTCTTACTTTTTCGCAATTAGGCATCCTGCGAAATGAAATGATCGACGAAACAATTTCCGACGCCAGTGGGGTCTAAATATGTATGTTAATCCAAATAAGTGCCTTAGATATTTAGCAATATCCGAGTTACAGTCTTTGTATGTAGGTCCCAATCCTAAACTTTGAATTTTTCTCCACTATGCTTGGCTTTATAAGCTGATAAAGTCTACAGTCTACAGCAATCAGTAAACGGTGAACCATGCCAACGTATAAAACGGTGGACTGCTGTTGGACGCAATAAACTTGCATTGTTTATTTTTCTCTGGCAAAGCAGCACAAAGAAAGAGACCATACGGCTTGCACACGCAGTTCACTGAATAAAGGGCAGTAGAGAATCACATCCTGCCAAACAAACTGGTTAAAAATAAACTTCGCATTACAACCTATTCTAGTCTCCTCTATACTAGAGGTGAAAGACCTTCTAAACGGGGCCGATGTCCACGATAAAGTCTGCAACCATATCCATAACGCTAACGGCTAACTGAACCATCAAGGTCACATGTTACGTCACATAGGCCCAATTGTATAAAACTCCCTGACTAAAGATCAACTTTGATCGAAGATCGAAAAGTAAACCGAGTTCAGACACTTCTTCTATTGTATAAAACTTTTCTGCGATCAAATTACCTTGGTTCAAATGCAATCTAAGTTCACGTGAAAAGGATTTGGCAACATCGCATAAACAGGTGAAATACGTGATGCGCGGACCATGTTATACAGGTTTGTTCAGTGTTGCCAATCTAGCGATTTTAACTCTTTTTCAACAACAATTTCTTTTAACTTTTATATTGCTTAAATAGGGATTTAGTGACCTTTTTAGCACCCCATAGTGACAAAATTTAATCTTTCTTTGTTGATAATGAGAAATCTACCGACTTTACAACTACTTTTTCGCGACTTTCCGTATTACACTCTGTTGGAGACACTGCTTTTTTTTTTTTTTTTTGCAATGTAAATAATGGCGGACAATAAGACGAAGGTTGACTGTTCTCCAAGTTGTTATCATGTTATGGTGTTTGATACTGCTAAACATAATAAAGCTTTATAAAACGACAATTTTCGTTTAGTAATACAGTTAATTGAACATTTATGAATGTACCTATCATATCCATTAATGACTGTTATAAACATAATATAATTATAGGTTATGTTATTTGATACTGCTGAACACGATAGAGCCTTATAAAATATAAGAATGTTTGTGTATTAAGGCAAGAAATTGAAAGAAATATATATAAATGTACCTAACATATCTATTAATATTAATAATAATGGATATTTTATTTGCACAATCTGTCACTCGTATATTTCAAACAGAAAAGAAATAACTGAACTTGGATCATCTAACTTAATCGGAGAAATTTCTTCAGTCAAAGTTGACTTTAGTTTGAGACAAATTAATCTCAGATTAGACTTTATACAACACAAAATTCCAAGTTCAGCTGAAACAAGGATCAATTTAACCTCAGATCTAAGATTAAATGGTTTATACAATTGGGCCATAGCAAGTTTATTATTGATTTTATTTTTTAATTTTATGATTAAGGGCGCAGAGAGCTATTAATGAAAAAGCTACACAAAAAGTGAACCATGTACTTCTTTGTGTCTCTTGACCACTCTTGTCCACACCTGTGGAGTAACGGTCAGCGCGTCTGGCCGCGAAACCAGGTGGCCCGGGTTCGAATCCCGGTCGGGGCAAGTTACCTGGTTGAGGCTTTTTCCGGGTTTTCCCTCAACCCAATACGAGCAAATGCTGGGTAACTTTCGGTGCTAGACTCCGGACTCATTTCGCCGGCATTATCACCTTCATTTCATTCAGACGCTAAACAACCTAGTTGTTGATATAGCGTCGTAAAATAACCCAATTAAAAAATTTACCACTCTTCAGTACACATGACGCTTAAAATAAGAAAAATAAGAGATACAATCACCCATTTCCTGACGAAAAAGATATAGTCACTTTAATTACTATGGCTAGGGTTTTAATTATCTAAAACTCTGCCAAAATTTATAACAAAATAGGCTATCTAAAGTTACACGACTTGTAATACTGAAATATTTTCTACTTAGGAGACAGAGATTAGCCAATGTCACCAATTTATTTTGTGCAAAAACAAAAACATATTATGTACAACTATATCCATAAAATGAGTATTTTTTTCCTCTTTCAGATTACTACATCTATGATATCAAGATAATTAAATCTGTGTAGCTAAAGTTACAAAGCAGTACTGTTTGATTTCCCATTGTGTATTCTTAATACTACTGCCCAGTGGCGCCAACTTTTGGAGAACATTGGGTGGGCTCAAACACGAGTAGTTACAAGTTAAAATAAATAAATCTTATAAATAATAATAATAATAATAATAATAATAATAATAATAATAATAATAATAATAATAATATGACAAATTGCAAATCAAGATTTCAGGTATAACTCCCTGTAAAGGTGATTTGAATAATTTCGAGGGAAAAATTGTTCCGGGGCCGGGCATCGAACGGGACCTTTGGTTTAACGTACCAACGCTGTACCAACTGAGCTACCCGGGAACTCTATCCGACACCGATCCAATTTTTCCCTCTATATCCACAGACCTCAAAGTGGGCTGACAACCGTCAAGCAACCAACTTCGACTGCACACTAACTCCGTGTGACTTAAATTGTGGTTTTCTGTTAACGAACAGTGACGTGTATTATGCAAATCAAGATTTCAGGTATAACTCCCTGTAAATGTAACTTTTTGTTCTGCAAAGGAATTTTTTAATGCTACATTTGTTCGGATCAAATTTCTGCACATGTAAAGAACAAAATTAAAATGCTTTCAATACTTTTTTATCATAATACATTGATCTCTTAAACTGACTGAACATACTGGGAAGTCAATCAATGGCTTTCCCAAAACACGCTATGAAATGTTTTATATAAAACAGTTTTTATCTCTAAAGGAAGCAAAAACGAGCAAGACTGTATTACACTTCTTTTCTTGAAATATCTGAAAGAATAGCCCTGAAATTAATTAGCCTACATTACTTATGGTCCAACCTGTACACCCTCCCCAACACCGCACTGGCATGTAAGACTGTATAAAGAGGAAGTTGCAAAATATTTTTCTTCTTCTCTTCTTTTCATCATTCAAATAGAAGCACATCATCTCCGTTCTCAAAAGAGGTTTGTATTCAATGTCATTTATTAACATTTTTACAAGGACGTACTCTCGCACTCTGTTACCAGTAGCTTCTCGTGTGTAAACACAATTAACATTTCACGGTCGTTTACAAAGTCAACACGGGGTAGCTAATCAGTAATCATCACAAGCCTTTATCATCTATACTAATAATAAATCTGTAGCCGAAATTTTTCTGGTAATTTTCGATTTTCCAAAAATAATTGGTCCTAACATATATAATTAATCTCCCTGAAACCGAAAATCGCTTTTTTGAAATTTTTGTTCGTATGTCTATCTGTCTGTCTGTATGTTTGTTACCTTTTCACGCGATAATGGCTGAACGGATTTATATGAAAATTGGAATATAAATTAAGTTCGTTGTAACTTAGATTTTGGCATTCAAAATACATTATTTAAAAGGGGGGTTATAAGGGGGCCTGAATTAAATAAATCGAAATATCTCGCTTATTATTGATTTTTGTGAAAAATGTTACATAACAAAATTTTCTTTAAAAATAATTTCCGATAAGTTTTATTCCTTGAAAAATTTTGATAGGACTGATATTTAATGAGATAAATGAGTTTTAAAATTAAAATAACTGCCATCTAAGGCCGTGTAATGAATTAAAAAACAAATGACTTCGTCTATAAGGGGCCTTGGACAGCAACAATCGAAAGCTATGAAAGATAGCTTACAGATAATGTTTCTGTGTTTGTATGAAGTAATATCTTAAGCTAAATTAACCGATTTGTATATTTAATTATTAATTCACCATTGGAAAGTGTAGTTTATCTAGATGGACATAATGCTATAATGTCATTACAGTAACTTCTGAGTGAATCGAGGACAGGTAAGATTAAAATAGCTTCTTATGCACAGAAAACTTGATAGGCTATTCTGTACATTCGTTCCCTGTATTGCCTAAAATAATTTTTATGTCCAAATGAGTGGTCTCAGGATCAAAATGATGGCATTTTAATTATGCAAATACAATTTAAATTAAGTAACATAATAAACGATTTATCCTTATATCAAACACGAATGTTCCCTGGATCAAATGTCCTATTTTAATTATGTAATTACTTTATATTTATTTCTAACGGGTGCAGCGGAGCGCACGGGTACGGCTAGTTTACAATAAGCCATCAGAACCATTGGTTTTAGAATTCATAGAGTCCGATGAGTAAGTGATCTATTTCCACGATGACTAGGAACGATTTTATGAAAATGCGTTGCCTTCCATGGACTCAATAACAAAATAAACGTGACCAAATGTTGCTCTGAAATGAAGAAACAGTAACACGATGGGTATCCTAAGAAGAATGCAAGATTTAATTTCGTAATAAAAATAAATTATTTAAAAATTAGAGACATAGGCTAGTATTTTTGTTTTAGTACAAAGTGCATTCACTGTGGTCTAATAGTGAAACACTACGAAGCCAACAGTGTATTAGACAAACGTTCTCCGCCACTGTACTGGCACATTCCTTCGACAAAATTTTCAATAACCTTCCCACACAATTGGTGGCTGAATTTTACCAATGACACTTCCAGTCTCCTCCTTGAGCTCAGGAATTTCTCGTAGATTTTTGACATAAACACGAGATTTCACAAACATCAAAGAAAGTAGTCACAGAGTGTCAAATCACAAGACCTCAGTAGCCAATATTATTTCGGTCGCCTTTATCTGGGATAAAAATTTTTCTCGCAACAATTCAGTTATAAGTTAAGGGTGTTTGAGAATAAGGTGCTTAGGAAAATATTTGGGGCTAAGCGGGATGAAGTTACAGGAGAATGGAGAAAGTTACACAACACAGAACTGCACGCATTATATTCTTCACCTAACATAATTAGGAACTTAAAAGCCAGACGTTTGAGATGGGCAGGGCATGTAGCACGTATGAGCGAATCCAGAAATGCATATAGAGTGTTAGTTGGGAGACCGGAGGGAAAAAGACCTTTAGGGAGGCCGAGACGTAGATGGGAGGATAACATTAAAATGGATTTGAGGGAGGTGGGGTATGATAGAGACTGGATTAATCTTCAAATTGCAGGAATAACTCCCTGTAAAGTTAATTTGATCGAGGAAAAATTGTTCCGGGGCCGGGGACCCTGGCGGGCTTATACCCGACACCGATCCAATTTTTCCCTCTATATCCACAGACCTCAAAGTGGGCTGACAACAGTCGGCAATGCACACTAACTCTGTGTGACTTTAAATTGTGGTTTTCTGTTACGTACAGTGACGTGTATTATGCAAATTAAGCTTTCAGGAATAACTCCCTGTAAAGTTAATTTGAATAATTTCGAGGAAAAATTGATCCGGGGCCGGGTATCGAACCCGGGATTAATCTTGCACAGGATAGGGACCGATGGCGGGCTTATGTGAGGGCGGCAATGAACCTTCGGGTTCCTTAAAAGCCATTTGTAAGTAAGTAAGTAACAATTCAGTTGTTTCGTCCACGGTTACGATTAACATGCTTGACCGTTAAACGAGCGGGCCCGAGTTAAAATCCTGATTGAAATTTTTTTCGGAGTTTTCCCTCAACCCATTAATAGCAATTCCTAGATAACTCTCGGCGCTCAGTATCACCTTCATCTCACTCAGGCGCTAGATAACCGTAACATCGTAAAATAATCAATTAAAAACAGCTGTTTCGCTCGCGTTACTGGTTATACCGTCCTGCTGAAATCACAAGTCTTCCAGATGCTTACTGTCAATTGAGGTTACAAAAACTCCGCAAGGTGATTTAATGTCCACAATCGATTCTTTCTTCTCGAATTTCTCTCATTTTCGGAACTGTTAACTGATATCCGCATTTCGTGAACCAAACATTCCAGGAAATCTTGGATGACAATTAATTGCAGCAAAAACAGATGATAAAATGATCCACTATTAACCGCAATAAACACACTTTGTACTAAAATAAAAATATCTGTAATTTTTCAGTAATTGTTTTTATTACGAAAATAAATCTTGCGTTTTTTATGGGATACCGAAGGTTAGAAAGTAGAGAGCTATCATCAGAAGCAACAATTTCCTCAATCGTGGCTAACCTACACATGGTCTTCTGGAAGAACACAATGTGTTTAACAGAATCTGGTTGCTGAATTTAGTGATTTGTAAAGACTTCCATAGAGTCAGATAGCCTTCTCATCGCAAGGTGGTAGATTCAACTTCTGTATGTTATTTTTAGTACTGGCTATGAAAGTAGTGCAAGCTACGTTTCGTCTGAATAAGTTAATCTACTGTTGCTCTTTCCTTCCTTTAGAACAAAATAATTCTTGATTTTAGTATAAATGTAATATATTGTATTTTTTATGTATCTTACAAAAAAAAAATCAAGTAATTTTGTACATTCTTAAGCAAGGTATAAATTTTTAGGATATTATAAGTTCTTAATTAATTTGGACATTTTCAAGTAAAAACTTCTAAGATGTAGGTAATGAAAATGTTTATCTTGTAAATTTGTATCTCCGGAATAACCATTGGAATCTACGCGTACTCAAATACGTTGATTGACCTGAGGTTTGCTACTACACTGAACATAATTCGATACCTGATAGAGATTATGTAAACTATTTCGTTACGATTTCGTTTATATGACGTCAATCCATTTTCGACCAATGAAGTGTAATGAAATTTTGAATTCCAGCCAATCACAGTCATACATTGCGATAATTTTTGCAACTCAATTTATCACATGGTCGTTCTTTTGTTTAGTCAATGTTGCCAACTGTTTCCCCGTAAATCGATGAGCATGAATCCATTAATGTAACGATTAAGTACTAAATAAAGTGCGAAATCCTACTTCCACATCTACAGTACATCTTCGGCTTCTAATTCCATGTCCATTGCATTTAAAGAAAATGACACTCCTTGATTCATATTTGATAACTGCGTTTTCAACAATTATTCATTTAACTAATGTATTAATCAGGTTATTTGTAATTAATTATATTATAAAATGTTTAAATTTAATTATGAGTCCAACAAATAATGAAAATGTATTTGTTATAATAACAATAGAAAAGCGCAGTACATGTCATTAACGTTGTTAAACCTGTATTTCTCCTTTTCTCAATTGGTATTACTGAATAACATCCAATTTCTTTATTGCAGTAATCGATAGTCATCTATTTCAACGTCACAATGTCTGAATAGGTAATTATTCATAAATATACAATTATTAACATTCTGTGAGTGAATTTTAGGGATATATTATTTACATTTTTATTTTATTCACGAAATAGTCCTAGTAAATGTCACTCGAGGTCTGAGATTTCCCAGATAAATCCACATTCACAACTCAATAACTCCTAATGACAATGAGGCTATTTCGTTCATGTACCAGTCCACTAACAAGGAATAATAATACATTGAATTTCAACCAATTAGAATCGTCTTTCCATCACTGCAATATTATCGATTTTATAATATTGTCACTTTCGTAGTTTTGTCTTGTCGCTGATGATTCGCAATTGTTTCCTTCCTAGGAGACAATTTAGAAGGTCACGACATGCCGCTACTAATAATTTAACACCAACAAACATAAAAAAGAAAAGAAAATTCAAATTTAACACAAACAGAAAAAAATAATTCAATGGTTTGGAATAAATATTCAGAATTCTAGGCTATATTGAAAGAAATTGTGAGATTCAAGAAATATCAAACTATGAAAGAAATGCTTATTTATTAGTATTTCTAAATAAAAGTACTGTACCTGTATTTTTTATAGTTCGGAATACAATGTTATAACCTCAAATATTTGTATAATTTTGAGGTCTCATTGATCATAATCACTGCATCTATTGTAATTACATCATATTATGTTAATGTTTATATAAATATAAATTTCCCGCCCATTTTACAGAGTCGTTTCTAACGGTCATCAACGTATCATTAACTAGCGGAAGGCACTATAACGTCACGAGCATTAACGATGGAAAAATCCAATGAATTTACGATAAATTAAACAAACGATCTCTTTGTAAAGAGCAATTGACCGTTGAGATTGAAGCTAGATAAGTTTTAAAATGAGTGTCAGTGACTTAAGCTTTTGTTACATGTAACAATTCTCAGTTTCACCAACTTACAAAAAATTGAGACGTCCAATTTAGCACATACAGAGTTTCATTGACTTGAGGTTGTGGGAGAAGATAACTTTAGCCTACATGTTTAAAAATGTATTAAATTACAGATTACGGAATGAAATTAGTATCAATTCATGTTCTTAGTTAATAATGGCAGTAACACACGCTACGTATTTCATGCATTCTTAACAGTATATGCCAGGTGGGAAATTATTAATATGAAATTACATTCAACAACAATGGACAGAAAAAAATGTTTCTTACACAATGCTTCCAAACTTTAATGCTTGGTAATTCAGTCCCAATACCGTCTTGCTAGCTTGTTTGCGTGCTAATAATATACTGTATTTCGTACTATTATTAATTTAATACTGATTTTCCTATTGTTTGCAAAATGGATTTCGGAAGAAAATCGGAGCCCTAAAACTTTGTCCGGCAGAATTTAATAATAACTTACTCCGCAGAAGGCAATGAAATATTTTGGCACGTGGTTTATTGTGAAATACATACATACGACTTACAAATTTGGGATTTACTGGCAAGAAATCGACAGGAAAAGTAGTTATACACTCATCGTCGTAATATTAACTAGAGAATTAGGGGCGTATCCATTTCTTTAAATAGATGCACTACATGAATAGAACAAATTGATCAATAGTTGCCACAATGCAAATGAAACATAGAAAGTTGCACTGATAGTAGGTTTTTCAACCTCTGGAAGAAACTGAAGTCACACATGTATTACTCCACTCAGTATCACACAGAAATTACCGTAATATAATGCAACATCGACTCATGCCTCTGCCTCTCATTTGAAATATACGTACAACTACTTCCGACTTCTACATTTTTGTTTGAATAATCATCATAGCCTTTAGATTATCATGGTAACTGGGTGAAGTTAATTTTCTTTCAGTGTTTAAGTAAATTAAACTACATTTTTGGAAAGTTTACGTTTCTTTCGCATTTTCGATAAATTTTATTAACTTACATTTACTTTTTAATTGATCATAATACGTACATTGACGTGATGTACTAGAGCTATTTCTGTTATACTACTACCACAGTCTAGTATATACAATCACGAAGCTCAATACGTAGTAAATATGCACCCATAGATAGTTGCTAAACACTAGGATCGCTAATATCGCCTCATTACAGACAATGCTAAAAGTACTGGCACAGTCTATTGTTCCTAGCACCCTCAGAACTCAAGTTCGTGACTAGACTGTGCTGCTGCTGCTGCTGCTGCTGCTACTACTACTAGGGGCCTACTACCACTATTATTATTATTATTATTATTATTATTATTATTATTATTATTATTATTATATCAGACTAACCTTTAGATTACCTCGGAAACTGAGTAAATTAGGTATCTCTAATTCAGTTTTTTCGTAAGTTACTACATTACGTGCTTTTTCGGAACGTGCAACAACGATTTAAGTGCATTACTGTGGCACTCCGACATGAGACAAACAACTGACTAAGATTAAAGTTTCTTTCTGTACATTTTTGTAATTTACGTGCAATAACGATTAAAATGCATTACAGTGGCATTTTAGACATCGTTATTATTATTATTATTATTATTATTATTATTATTATTATTATTATTATTGTGTAAGGGTAAATTTAAAATCGCCACAGTAATTGGTTAAATTAGAAACATTTATCTTTTCTTTTATAATTTATTACATTACGTCTTGTCTTTTCAGACCGTGCAATAACGATCCAAGTACATTGCTGTAATATTCTGACTATGAGGCTATATATGGAGGTGTATTTATTTGTAATTTACGTGCTTTTCCAAAAGGTGCAATAATGATTCAAATGTATTATCGTGGCATTCTAGAGCTATTCTTCATAATAATAATAATAGTAATAATAATAATACCGGTATTTTATTTTGTTAAGTTTATTTACACACACTTTTTAACATCTGTGATCATATCGCGTGTTAGGATCTGTGGGTATACCAGTAGGCCGTTGTTATCGTTGTTGAGTTTCTGTTTCTGTTATGTGTTGCAGATGGCTTGTGTTCATGTAACTGATTTCAAATTTTTTATTAATGTTTATGATATTGGTGACAGGCGGTGATGAATCATGGTATGTAAATTTCCAATCCGGCATTTACCTTTATGACTGAGGGAAATCATAAAAAACCCCAGTCAGATTGGCCGCTTACGGGGGTTTGAACCCCGGGACTTCCCGAATACAAGTCACAAACGCTGCAGTCTGCGCCAATTCATTCGGTAATATCGGTATAATTATTGCTAATACTAGAACAGTTTCAGTGAGACACGGTAATGTGTACTCAGCCGTTTTAGTATTAATTTGGCACACGGAAAATATTAATTCTTATTCCATTTGTATTGTATTTTTGTCCTGGCAAAATAGTTGTTTTTACGCAAATGCTCGTCGTTTATTCTCTGATGTAAATATTTATTATCACTGTATGTCACCGAAGAAAAGCCGTAATACTGAAGGTGTGTTGCATGGTTAGGTTAGGTTTGTTTGTTATATGCAAAAATAGATATTGATCGCGTCAGCAAAATCATCCAACATCTACGTAGTAAATTTAACTCCACTGTTGAGAGCTTTGATCTGGCGACCCAGTGCCGAATTACCTACGTATTCAGAGAGAAAACTAACCTAATCGTGCAACACATTCTTGATAGAGGCATTATTAATAACTTAATAACTCGATTTCTTCACGTTGGTATAATTACGAAACTGTTAAATCATTACTGCATTACTTTCAATACTAGTCAAATCACATAAACAAATACATGTTGTTTATATTATTACTATCACTACCACTATTGATATTATTGTTCTTGTTACTATCCACTAACCTGGAGATCCTTCTCTGTTGCTACGCTCACTTTCCCGTCACTCGGTCGACTATGGAGTGAAGGTTCTTGCTTACTGGCCACATGTTTTGCCGGCCGGAATGTAAACAGAGGGCCCGCGAGGTCAGACCGCGGAGAGAGATGGGGTGAGGCTGTGAGCACGGGAGCGAGAGAGACGAAGCTCTCCAAAGTGTGTCAGGGTCCGAAAATATGCGAGTGATGTCACTCCATGACGTCATCCACCACAACAAACCACCAATCGGCAAGTTACAGTCGCGGCTACGTAATCTTTATTTCCAACATTCTACATCAGCATATTAACCAGTTCAGCGGCGGCTCCACTCAGAATACAGAAAAAATAACGGTCGATTTCACAGCGTTCTTCAGGTTTTGCTTTAACAATGCTTAAACTAAAAATATTATATTTTCTTGATAAAATTTCATCCTTGTAGATCGTTCTGTACTGATCGTTTTTAATGGCAATTTTTACATAGTAAAAGTGTCATTCGTCTTACATGTCGTACCAATATAACTTACGAGATATTACGAACGTTTCACGCTAGTTTGCAGTGTTCCAGCGGAGTAGAAATTCGGCCAATTTCATACCTCAGGGAAGTGTGTAAAGGTTAGAAAATGGAGTGTTATGACAGGTTAGGTTAGTTTAGACTTTTATTATGTCTTACGTACTTATTTGTGACAGGTTAGTTTACGGTAGTTTAGGGTTTTGTTATGCTTTGTATAGGCAAATCTGTGACAGGTTAAGTTAGTTTAGTTTAGGATTTTAGTGTTAGGTTAGTTTAGGCTTTTATTATGCTTTGCATATACGAAACTGTGGCAGGTTAGGTTAGGATAGTTTAGGCTTTTGTTATGACTTGTATAGGCGAATCTGTGACAGGTTAGGTTAGGTTAGTTTAGGATTTCATTGACAGGTTAGGTTAGGTTAGTTTAGGCTTTTATTATCGTCAAGACGAAGGTGAAAGCGATTGAGTGTAGCGCTCTTGAAGAGGTAGTGATTTTTTGTTTTCTATGTTGGCAGTTCAAGTCAGTTTGTGTCTATTCCAAATTCGGCGGAAGTCACTCAACGCTTTCACCGTGTTCTGTTCCATAGCAGGTCTTTCACTGCAAACCCAGCATTCTCCCATCTTTCCTATTTTTTTGCCTTCCTCTTGCCTCCACAATGTGATTTATATACCTATCTTAATGTCGTATATCATCTGATATATTCTTCTGCCCTGAACTCTTCCATCGCCCTGGGCCGGGATCGAACCCGCAACCTCGGGCACAGAAAGTCAGTACTCTACCGACTGCGCCACCCAGGCCGACTAGTGACTGGGTTGGGATCGAACCGCAACTTCGGGCACAGAAGGCCAGCACTATACCGACCGACAGTGCCACCTAGGTCGACTTTTTTCGTATTAATACAACTGTGAAATAAATATGGTAGAACAAATCTAATACGACTTATAAAAAAAATAAGGCTAACAGAAGGCACAGACTAATTTAAGATTAAAGGACTGATGGAAAGGCACCAAATACAAAGGTACAAGGAACACAACAGCGCACCAAAGTATGTTTGCAATGCCAGAAATTGCGCACATATTCCATGGCATCACGCAATCGTTTCCAAAAATCGATTCCATTAATTGACAATATCACGAGTACGAATAGAATTCGTGATTTCTTACGTAAACGGTTCACATTTTGAATGCTTAAATTTCTTTTTGTTAAGTCACTGTTTACAGTTTACGTCATACTACTATGTTTACACTGAAGTTTTCATTGTGAATTTTTCCCTAGGCTTGTTGACGTCATCCTTACCGAAACAAATGCGCCTGTTTTCGTTTCTTGTGTATGAATGTTTACTATGTAACACAGCACTGATATGCGTAACGTTACAGTCAGTATTGATATCGTATAAACATAACTAGTATCGCCAACTTAGTGGATATTCCTCTAAATGTATGCATTTTTAAATCTAAGAGGGGAAAGTTTTGAAGAGAAAATAGTTAGGGTATTTTAGGAGAGAAAAATAAATAATAATCATTAAGCTTAATATGATCAGATAATCATCATCATCATCATCATCATCATCATCATCATCACCATCATCATCATCATCATCATCATCATCATCATCATCATCATCATCATTAAACCACTATGGAATTGGCTCATATCACAAGTTACGGTCTCACTTATCTAGAAGTCCCTTCAGAGAACGCCCATGATTTCTGTTCTGTGGTCTGTTTTCGTGAATTAAATTATGAAATTCTGTCCCTGTTCATTTTCCAAAAAAATGTTGAATGCAGATAGATTTGTACTTATTAATTTTTGTCACAATTGGTTCAGTTTTTGAATAAGCCAGAGATTTGTTTACTATGTTTAATTTGACCTTTTTTTCTACTACCGCTGCATACCGGTACTTGTGTTGTAGGCCTATATCATATATTGTGCTTCTTGTTGTTTTGCTTTTTTACGACGAAGTCTGTGACACCTATGTATATTCCTTTTTGGTTAATAAAGACAGTTAAGAGAAGGTCAATGGTTGGATAGAGGAGAGTGGTTTCTTACAGTTCGAAAATTGTACTGATTTGTCTGTCAGAAGATGTTAATATACATTGTAAATTGACTGAATAAATAAAATAAATACAAAGACTGCCTCCGTGGGGTGTTGGTCAGCATGCTGGCTTCTAGATCAGGTCTAGATCAGGAGGTCCCGGGCTCGATTCCCGGGCTCGATTCCCGGGCTCGGCTCTCAGTGAATTTTTCTTGAAGAAGAATTCCCTAGGTGTCTAGAGTCTGGAAATTTGTATGAATGTGAGTCTGCCGGGTTAATATTAATTAACCAATCATCACAAATATAAAAATACAACAGGACTGTCGCTGGGCAGTGTAACCTGAACATACGTTTCAGCGTCACATTGTTGAGAAGTAACTTCATCTGTTAGCACAACCATAAAGCATCTAATAGATGCTATAGAGTTACAACAACGAAAAAAAAATATTATTATTATTATTATTTTTATTATTATTATTATTATTATTATTATTATTATTACTATTATTATATGTTCTTTGGTTTGTTCTTCTGTGGCTACAAGGCAACCGTCATCATAAAATGACAATCGATACAAACAGCTGTTAGAGAGGCGACCATTTTTTCTATATATGCAATGCTTAAGGGGAATTGGACGTTATCGCATGCAAAGTTATGGTAAAAATAGCCTATCTTCAAGCAGTCATAGATGTAATACTATTTATCACAGCTATTTCATTTTTTTAGTGATATATGTATACACATTAAACTTTAAAATGAAAAAGAATGGTTAATCTAGTGTAAATCTTACCCTTAAATTAATTTTTGAATTTAAACATACGTTTTATATAAATTCACTACATACCTGTGATTAGATACACTCTATTCACTTATCATAGCACACATTGAATTAAAATTTTATACTTACTGCTAACAGATACTAAAACATACCCTACTAAAATTATTAAAATACCTGTAATATTATGGGCATAGGGATTATAATAATCTTTGGTTTTTTTAATGTATTGACGGTTATGATTGCTATAAGCCCTATGCTCATAATATTACAGATATATGAATAATTTTAATAGGGTATGTTTTAGTATCTATTAGCAGTAAGTGTTCAAATTTTCAATTCAATATGTGTTATAATAATGAATAGAGTGTACCTAATCACAGACATGTAGTGAATTTAAAAAAAAATTGTGCTTAATTAAAAAAATTAATTTAAGGATACATATTTACTCTAGAGTCACCATTCTTTTCATTTTAAAGCTTAATATGTATACACACATACACTTTTAACAAAAATGAAAGACCACTGATAAATAGTAGACTATTATATTTATGACTGCTAGAAGATAGGCTATTTTTACCATTATTTTGCATGCGATAATGACAAACTCCCCTTAAACGCAACGGCTTAAACAAGGGATTTCATGTATATAACTATTGCAAAGTAATTTCCATGTATAGTTATAAACTGTTTATACATCCATCGCTTATGCACGATTTATTAGTAAAGATGTTTGTCCCAGTTCTGCAAAAGCTATTTTAACATTGCATATTTCCTTATTTTTCCAAAATAAATTTCATATCTCGACAATTTTCTTCATATTATGCTGGCTTATAATATTATAATCCAGGTTGAGAGCTAGAATGAGCCGCCACTGTCATCGCCTTTCCTGCTCCCTCCGCGGGACATGGACAGAAAGATGAATGGCGCTCTGATAGAGTTCCGACATGTTCATCTTCGTTGCTTCAGCAATTCTATGTCATGGCATAAGAATAAGTTACTGGTTTTATTTGAAGTGGACGTAGTGCTGAAGTGCGTGGAGGCCGTGGTCGAGGGTATGAATCCCACCTGGGACATTAATGTTCGTCCTTGTCAAAATGATATCCAGTGCAATTGAGGTGAAGGCCTGGCATCGTACGGATATCAAACCATGGATAAATAAATATAATCCACCAGGCGTTACAGGATGTATGTTGTTTGCCATACTCCATTATAATAATCCAGAGCTGTTTGATAGAAGCTGGAGAAGCAATGAGATTGATATGTACGGGCTATTCTATAATATGAAATCGATCAGTAAAAAACCTCGCATTTTTTATACATAATTTTTTCCCTATTTATACAAGGTGCTGAGGACAGTGCATTTTCAAAAATATACTATCGAAAGTCAAACGGTTTTCGTATTGTTGAGCGACAAATTTAGCGTATTTTATAAAAACAAGCCTCTTTCAGCGCTCAGAACTCTGGAACCATTTATTGCAGAACATTGAACGAGAGCTCATTTTGAAGCTGACATTTGGTAGGTTATGATAAGAAGTAATACTTGTTTTATTGTATACAGTGAGGGAGATAATCTGATTTTACTTATTTTTAGGCTTTTTGCCCATTTGTAAAAATGTAAAAAAATATTGAGAAAAAACCTTGCATTATTAAGAGGGATTCGGCATTGTTTGCTTAGTGTCACGGCAATAAGTTTCGAGGGTATTAAATAAATTATTTTCATATGCCTGGACTTGAACGGCGCAGTACCGCACGCACTGGCCGAGAGATGAAGATAAGCGAGCGTTGGGCGTCATTTTACTCCTATGTTTATGAAAACCTGTGATAAAGCTAGCACAGACATGACTGCTAGACGACACATCACGTGTTTGCTTATCTCGACTAGCTCCCGTCTCACAGTCAGCTGGTTAGTTCACGCGCGTACTATTTATTTTCTTTATTTGATATTTTCAATACTTTCTTAACAACGGTGCACCAGTAAAAAATATGTGTTTATTTGTACTTTGAATGCGGAATCTAACCATATATTTTTAAAATATTTTTTCGTGGGCAAAGGCGTCTTAATGAAGAAAAATCTAAATTTCTCCATTTCCATAAAAAGTAAGAAAAACTGTTTACATGTCAATATAAACTTTAACTTTTCAGCATCAAAATAAACCATGATTTTGATCATTGGGTGAAAGGGTTTCGGAGCCACAACAGTTTAAATTTGCTAATTTTATGAAAATACGATAAATTTAAATATTTTTAATTTAAACACTATGAAGTTCTAATGCCTAAACTTTGCACAAAGCATTGTATCACAGTTGTCTATGGACAGAAAAAGTTTCATTGTATTTAAAAATTGCAAGGTCAATTTTCTCTATATTTCGGTCGATTTGAGATGGAATAGCCCATATGTACGATGCCAGAGATATCTTTTGCTCAGGAAAACCCCTAAGTGTGTGGTCTAACAAGACTTTTCTATCTTGGAATTTACAATGGCGTTCAGAGATTATTGGTTTGTTTCAATTTATTTAGAGACGACCTAAACAATCAGTGCGGTCTGTATATTAACATCTCCGTTACAGATCTCGTATTTTATCTCTGCTTCTGTGCAACGTCACATATGTATACGGCGGTGAGGCCCATAACACACTTGCAGAGTTTTCGCTAGCGAGAAATGTGTTGCGAGAAAATTAAAAAAATGATAACATGGATTCAAATGGACGTCCACACACTGGAAGAGATTCTCGCTCGAGGCAAAAACCTCGCGCGAGTTTCTCGCTGGAATCGGTAGCTGAGCGAATTTTCTTGACACATTTATCAAAGATGTTTGACATTTATACTCTTTATGACGATTGAATGTAGAAAAAGATATCACAGGTGGCGATGAATTGTATTGTTTTTATTTGAAAATGAGGAAAGATGGCTGATAATTGCAGTCAGAAACTTATCGAACTTGTACGATGTCACCCGTAAGCCTATTTATATGATACACGGGATGAAAACTATAAAAACACGAAACTTAAAGAAGAAATCTGGAGATTATCTGAAAATAAATAGGGCTATATTTTATTTTGATGAGATTTAATAGTATTAATTAAACATTTGAAATAATGTATCTATATGTCATAACAGTTTACATAATTTTAATCACAACATAGCAAAGGATCCTTTATCATATCATGAATGGCAAAAAACTGTGGTCCATTGAACCTGAAATAACGCCTAAACGTATCATCATTCAAATCGAAACCAGTGTCCAAAACTCGCCCTTATTTTCGTAAGATACAATGTGATTTTCAGATATTTCTGGCTTTAATTTTAGGCCTACTTTTTCTTTTCATTAACAAAATATGTTCATGTAACTCCATTTCCTCATCACCTGAATACTCAGATTCAACATAGCGTTCGTACGTAATTTGTAAAGTACGACAATATACTTACAGGTTATATATTTAAGTACGACAATATACGTAAATACATAACCTATAATATTTCTCCCAACGAGTCATTACTATAATCAGAAAACTGCTTTCTGCATGAAGGCAGTGCATAGATGATCATAGCGAGATGTGATCTGTGATAGCGAGAACTCGCCAAGTGTGTGGAGGAGGCTCTTCGCCTCTTTCTCGCAACACATTTCTCGCTGGAGAAAACTCTGCAAGTGTGTTATGGGCAAAGCTCGGATCTTGGGGACTTGTGTGTCGTGTGCTTGAGTAAGGTTACAGGCATAACGTACACAAAGCTCACGCTGCAAGTGCTCAGGGACAGTCGTTTGTACTAAGAAAGTGGTCACATCGAATGGCAAGAAGACGAACGAATAAACTGTGTCACGTCGAAGCCAATGACATTAAGAGAATTACAGGTAAACGGTCTGTTTGAGGAATTAGAAAATACGTGTTATTCGAATGGGTGTTATGGAAGTTTGAAAATGCATTTCTTAAATTTTAGGTACAGAATTTCGTGGAAGAATTCTGAGGAGATACATTATTTTCTTCTAATGCAGAGTTTATATCTTGTAAGTTGTACCACACATAAACTAGAGCTGAAACGGGCATTCATTGAAAGACATTGCAGTCCTTTAAATTGATGGAGAATTTGTCCATAGCCATGGATCAAGTCGTAGAGGGACCTTCCTAGTAGTGATACACTAATTGAAAACTATTTGCGAGAAAAATTTAGGATATACTTATCTTTCTCAGATACGAGATCTGCTGAAAATCGAAAGAAACAGTGACAGTGAAATATTCAGTATTTTATTTAGGCCCAAGACTTTATAATAAAATTTCAAACCATTTTACAAATTTGAAATTTTTTAAAATTGAAACTTTTAAAAAGAATTTTGTAAAATTATCCATGATATATAATAGTAACAAATGTACTTTTTTACCTTTTATTTCTATCGACTATATTCATGTTTTTATTGAATATCACTGGCTTCTGTCGGATTGTCAATTTATATTAAATGTGTATTTTTCTCTCGTTTTCCCTTTCTTCTTTATTCTTGCTCTTGTGTTGTACTTATTGGTTTGAATTAAGTTAATTATTGTATTTAGTAAACTGTCCTTGTAAATTTTATGTTATATTATTCACTAAGACCACACCGTACACGAGCCTGACTCTAACGGTAGTGGCTAGAAACATTTTTATTTTATAAATGCAATTTGTACTCACTAGGTAGCTAGTTAAAATAAATAAAATAAACAAATTAAAGTTTACTCCCGTCACTTCATGTGACGTGGAAATAAGTTTCCTTCGTTTCAAATCATGTTTAACTAACAGACGAAGAATTTATGGGTTCGAAAATCTTCGAATGCATGTAGTCATACACTGTAATGAAATGTACAGAGCAGAATTGTAAATTTGATGTATTTTGCATGTTTATATATATATATGCTATAAAATTAGATGTTTCAACCTATCATAATATTATCATTATGTTGTTCCAGCCAGGAACCACTTTTATAGCAGACCTGACAGTACCTCCGTGCTGGAAGCGGGAGTTTGTTGACATTGAAGTCCGGTAGCTTAGCCACGTTCAAAGACACAAGTCCCCAACTTCCGAGCTTTGGTTATGGGCCTAAAGTGTCAATTTTTGTATATCATTGGGAGGAGATGGAAGGAAAGTTGTAATGTTTTCAATACGCTGACGCCCACGTTGTAAGAGAAGCCATTCGAAATTTAACTGCCACTGATCGGCAGAGATATAATCCGAGCAGTGTTGCCAACTGGACGGAAATTCCGTCAAAACTGACGGAATGGAAATTCCGTCAAAACTGACGGAATTTGAAAGTAGCGGACGGGAAAAGAATGGCTTTGATGGGTGACGGATTTTCTGGCGTAATTTACGATTTACATGATCTTTTGATTTTTTAACTGCTGTCATTTTAATTGTTTAATTTTCGGAGGGTTTTACTTTTTCTTGAACAGCTCTGCCTGTGCCTTCCATGTTGAAGAATCCCCTTTTTCAGATTTCCTCGTAATCAAGTCAAAGGTTGACGAATTATTATTTTAATCAAAATTGGTAAGTACGTTGTGTTAAAATTTGCTTTTTATTTGTATATAGGCCTACATATATTGAGTGGATTTTTTTTTTAATTTTGACGGATTCTGACGGATTTCCAGGTGTTAGACTTACGGGAATACAATTTATGTGTTGATAACACTGAATCCGAGATCTGTAATTCATATTAAGAAACCAAAGATTATGTAAGGATATAAAAATGCCAATATTACTAATAACCCAATAATTATACAGTTAATGGCAAGTAAAATGTCACAATCACAAAATTAAATAAAATTAATGCAAGTAGAAATGATTGTTATGCTTCACCGAAACGTACGTCCGAATAAGTTCATTATAGAACTGACGTTCAGAGATATCTGACCTAGAATTGTCTGATTTGCAAGCGCACTTTCTAACTACGGGATAATTCAGAACCGAAGATATAACAAATGAACCAATTTTAAAATATTTCCACCATTTCTCAGTAGGTGACACTTTCATTGGGACGGGTAAAGAATGTGTTTGTAGAAAATAATGATGCAGATTAAGTATACATTATTCTCATAATAATTGATAATATCAGCTGTTTTCCACATAAACCTAATGCTTTTTACAATTACCAGAGACAGGATGAAATTTTGAATTCTATAATGCCGATATTTTTAAGTACGATTGGCGACACTGAATGTTATCTTCGCACTGAATCTATATAGCTCAACAGATGAATTGTTTGTGCTTGTAATTTGAATTAATCTGCATGATAGGGTAAAGTTCCCTAATTCCGTGATACCCCTAATTTCGTGATAGGTTTTTTCACTGAATATCACGGGATTGGGTGTCTTGCTAGGAAGTTCACCGATGTCTCAAAAGTAGGCGAAAAATGCACTCTTTAAAGAAAGATGTCTGGCACTATTCTCGAACGGCAAAGTTTTGACGGACATTCAATTTTAAAAAAGTATCACGGGATTAGGGATATCACGAAATTAGGTAACTTTACCTGTGTTGTCAATTTTTGTATATCATTGTGGTATACCTGGAAACGAGAAAGTCAATAATATTGCAAAACAGGCAACATATTTGCAACCAAGACCTCTTCAAGTGATATCTCTATCCAGTGCTTTTGCTTCAGTAAAGTCTCATTTTACAAACCTATGGATCAACAATAGGCTCTCTTCTAACAAAGGAAAAATTTTACAGTCTGTACAAAAGAAACCAAATGACCTGGAAATGTACTTGCCCAGATGTGTTCAAACATTTTTAACAAGAGCCAGCACAGGTCACATTGTCACTCAATTGTACCTACACCTATTTCACATTTCTGATAATCTTACTTGTCTGTCAACTGATTGAATTGTTTATGCTTTTAAATTGAATTAACTTACTTGCTATGTATTATATTTTATAGCTCAACTGATGAATAATAGTGTAGGTTTGTAAATTTAATAATCTGATTGCTATGTATTGTATATTTTTTGTAGAGCTACCAACGTAGCTCAGTAGCCAGACTCGCTTCGTCATGAGTTACCTGAAATCCTTCTTACAGTTGGAGAAAATATCGGAAAAACCCAACCAAGTGAACTCGCAAACGGAAATCGAACCCACGCCCGAGCGTAACTTGAGATTCCAAGTCCAACCTCACCATCCTTAAGCTACGTCAGAGGCCGTAACGTCCGTTTATTTCAACTAAAATTAGTCTTTTCGAAAATAAATCGCAATACCTTCCAGCAAAAATAACGACTTGATGAGGTAAACTCTCTAGAGGTTCGAACGCTGTTTACGTGTGCAGTGATCCGAATTACGTAATCCCCAAGCTGTCTGTGACCCAGTCGCGTTGTGGTGAGGTTGCAGGACCTCCGAGAGGCTGCGAGGAGACCTTGGAGGCATGCGACCGTCCTGCCGTTCTCCTTTCATCTCATGGGTCGCATACCTCTTAATATCGCACGGGAATGCAGAATTCGTTAGCGGATCGACGTCACTACCTTTTATTATTTTGTTCCAAGGACGCCTAGTCTTACGTGGTCACAAATCCATCCGACCACCCAGCAGACCACTGCATGCTGTATGATCATTCATTCAGCTACCCACCCACCTTTCGATAGGCCTACCTTTATGAATCCATGCTTCCATCCATTCTTCATTTTATCCATTAATTCGCCATCTTTCCATCCATACCTTATTCATTCGTTAAATCATTAATCTAGTCATCCATTCACTCACTCATGCATCCCACTCGTCCAACTTTCCAAACAATCACAACACCTACCAAACCATCCTTTAAGTTCGATCCATTCCACCACCTACGCATCCATTCACCAGCGCATCATTCCATCCATTTATTCATTCTCCCATCCATCTATTCATTCCCCCATCCATCTATTCATTCTCCCATCGATCTCTTTCTTCCCCCATCTATCTATTCATTCTCCCATCGATCTCTTCATTCCCCCATCCATCTATTCATTCTCCCATCGATCTCTTTCTTCCCCATCCATCTATTCATTCTCCCATCGATCTCTTTCTTCCCCCATCCATCTATTCATTCTCCCATCGATCTCTTCATTCCCCCATCCATCTACTCATTCTCCCATCGATCTCTTCATTCCCCCATCCATCTATTCATTCTCCCATCGATCTCTTTCTTCCCCATCCATCTATTCATTCTCCCAACGATCTCTTCATTCCCCCATCCCATCTATTCACTCTCCCATCGATCTCTTCATTCCCCCATCCATTTATTCATTCTCCCATCGATCTCTTCATTCCTCCATCCATCTATTTATTCCCTCATCCATCTATTCATTCTCCCATCCATGTATTCATTCTTCCATCGATCTCTTCATTCTCCCATCGATCTCTTCATTCCCCCATCGATCTCTTCATTCTCCCATCGATCTCTTTCTTCCCCCATCCATCTATTCATTCTCCCATCGATCTCTTCATTCCCCCATCCATCTATTCATTCCCTCATCCATCTATTCATTCTCCCATCCATCTATTCATTCTTCCATCGATCTCTTCATTCTCCCATCGATCTCTTCATTCCCCCATCCATCTATTCATTCCCTCATCCATCTATTCATTCTCCCAGCCATCTATTCATTCTTCCATCGATCTCTTCATTCTCCCATCGATCTCTTCATTCCCCCATCCATCTATTCATTCTCCCATCGATCTCTTCATTCCCCCATCCATCTATTCATTCTCCCATCGATCTCTTCATTTCCCCATCCATCTCTTCATTCCCCCATCCATCTATTCATTCTCCCATCGATCTCTTCATTCCCCCATCCATCTATTCATTCTCCCATCGATCTCTTTCTTCCCCCATCCATCTATTCATTCTCCCATCGATCTCTTCATTCCCCCATCCATCTATTCGTTCCCCCATCCATCTACTCATCCTCCCATTCATCTATTTATTCTGCTATATACCTATTCATTCTCTATTCATTGTCTCATCTACCTATTAATTCTCCCATTGTTTCATCTACCTTTTCATTCTCCTACTCACCTATTCATTCTGTCAATTACCTATTCATTCTCCCATCCATCTATTCATTGTCACATCTACCTATTCATTCTGCCATATACCTATTCATTCTCCCATTCATCTATTCATTGTCACATCTACCTATTCATTCTCCCATTCATCTATTTATTCTGCCATATACCTATTCATGCTCCCATTCATCTATTCATTGTCACATCTACCTATTCATTCTCCCATCCATCTATTTATTCTGCCATATACCTATTCATTCCCTATTCATTGTCCCATCTACCTATTCATTCTTCCATCTACCTATTAATTCTACCATTGTTTCACCTACCTTTTCATTCTCCTAAACATCTATTTTTTCTGTCAACTACCTATTCATTCTCCCATCCATATATTTATTCTCCCATCTACCTACTCATTCTCCCATCCATCTATTTAGTCTTCCATCTACCTATTCATTCTCCCAGCCATCTATTCATTGTCCTATCTACCTTTTCATTCTCCTATCCATTTATTCATTCTGCCAATTACCTATTCATTCTCCCATCCATCTATTTTTTCTCCCATCTACCTAATCATTGTCCCATCCATCTATTTAGTCTTCCATCTAACTATTCATTCTCCCATCCATCTATTCATTGTCCTATCTACCTTTTCATTCTCCTATCCATCTATTCATTCTGTCAATTACCTATTCATTCTCCCTTCCATCTACTTATTCTCCCATCTACCTGCTCATTCTCCCATCCATCTATTTAGTTTCCCATCTACCTATTCATTCTCAATCCATCTATTAATTGTTCCATCTACCTTTTCATTCTCCTATCCATCTATTCACTTTGCCAA
This sequence comes from Periplaneta americana, assembly GCA_025594305.2. Classification (NCBI taxonomy): domain Eukaryota; kingdom Metazoa; phylum Arthropoda; class Insecta; order Blattodea; family Blattidae; genus Periplaneta; species Periplaneta americana. The sequence goes on from JAJSOF020000021.1 coordinate 18,688,230, forward strand.
TTACCTATTCATTCTCACATCTGTCTACCCATTATCCCATCCATCTATTCATTGTCCTATCTACCTTTTCATTCTCCCATCCATCTATTCATTCTTCCATCTACCAATTCATTCTCCCATCCATCTATTCATTCTTCCATCTACCAATTCATTCTCCCATCCATCTATTCATTCTCCCATCTACCAATTCATTCTTCCATCCATATATTCATTCTCCCATATACCCATTCCTTCTCTCATCTACCAATTCATTCTTCCATCCATCTATTCATTCTCCCATATACCCTTCCTTCTCTCATCTACCAATTCATTCTTCCATCCATCTATTCATTCTCCCATATACCCATTCCTTCTCTCATCTACCAATTCATTCTTCCATCCATCTATTCATTCTCCCATCTAGCTATTCATTCTCCCATCCATCTATTCATTCTTCCATCTACCAATTCATTCTCCCATCCATCTATTCATTCTTCCATCTACCAATTCATTCTCCCATCCATCTATTCATTCTCCCATCTACCAATTCATTCTTCCATCCATCTATTCATTCTCCCATATACCCATTCCTTCTCTCATCTACCAATTCATTCTTCCATCCATCTATTCATTCTCCCATATACCCATTCCTTCTCCCATCTACCAATTCATTCTTCCATCCATCTATCATTCTCCCATATATCCATTCATTCTCTCATCTACCAATTCATTCTTCCATCCATATATTCATTCTCCCATATACCCATTCCTTCTCTCATCCATTGTTCTTCATGCTAATTCTCCCATATATCCATTCATTCTCTCATCTACTCATTCATTCCCATCCATTTATTCATTTACTTTCCATTCTCCTATCCAACTTACACTTTTATTCTTCCATTTATTTTACTTTTTATTCTTCCACTTATTTACTTATTCTTCCATCCGTTGGTTCATGCTCCAATTTACTTTTTTATTCTTCAATTTATCTTCTCATTCTCCTATTTATTTACTCATTCTCTCACCCATTTATTCATTCTCTCATCTACCTTCTCATTCTCCCTTCCATTTATTCATTTTCTTTTCCATTCTTCCACTCATCTAGTCATTTTTCCATTCCATCTACTTAATCATTCTTTCGTTTATCTATTCAACCATCAAGTTACCGATCCATCTACTCAACTAACCATCTTCTCATCCATCCATCCATCCAGCCATTCGCACACACATTATTAATTCATTTATGCAGTCTTGTATAAACTCAAGTCATTCATCTTTATTATTATTCTGTCCATCTGTCCATGCATTATACAACATATTCATGCGTTTCATCCTCAAGTGATTACAAATATAGAATTACATAGAATTAAAATAATTATACATCCATCTAGTCATCCACTAACCAGACGCTGGAGTCTCCCTATGCTTCCGTTAAGTTTTGGGAAATGTCCTGCCATGGCCCATGGCTTTAGGTTGAACTAAACTGGAATGTGAAAACTTTTGATAGGAAAACAGGCGGGTGTTAGCGAATGTACGAAATTAATTGCGTATTTTGAGGTGCTATCTGCAGCTGGTTCCTTGAATGTAGGCCAAGTCGCCACCTGCCTTCAGAGGGCGTAGCGTCACTTTCCCCTCGACATGCAGGATGCAGGTGAAGACGTACAGTACAGTATGCTGTCCGTTGTTCATGCTTTCATTCGGCTTCACTAATTTTATGTCTGTAATTATTATAAATAAACGTCCATCTCTACTGTAGGTTCTCATTATTAATTCGGAGGATCCAGGTTCAATTCTCGGCAGAGATATAGCGATTTCTCTTGACTAGAGTTGGTAGATTTTCGCAACCACGATAAATGCGAAATGTGCCCAAACGCTGACAAAAATTAGTACCTGCATGTTAAGTACGTATAACACTATAGGTAGGAAGCTCGTACCTAAACAACATATTTCAGTTGAGTATAGCGAGGAATATAGATGTCACCCGCGCCGCGACCTGCTACCGCTCGCTACAGACGATACGCAGTTCACATAAACAATGCATAGTATCATTCTGTGTAGCTGTGTACAGTCGTGAATAGTTTGAAGAATATTGTAATTTATATTAATAGTTTAGGTTCTGAATAAAGTGAACTATTCTGTTATTAAATTGTGTTATTTACAGCGCACGACAATGCCAGCATTCGAAACTCAAGAAAATTCACTTAAGAATTGCAAGTTTAACGTACCTAAATATATATTAAATTAATTAATAAAAAAGAAAATAAGTAAATAAATTATGGCATAGGCCTAACTGTTAGTTGAATGTAAGGAAGAAAGAAACCAGTAAACGAAATAAATATGAAATAAATAGGAAAAAAATAAAACAATCAGTTAAATAGTGCAAAAATGTAAACATGTAATAAAAATGTGAAATGAACAAACTGAAGAGAGCTAATAAAATAGTGAAATAAATAAAATAAATAAATGATAAAATGAATGAAAATATAAAGAAATGCAGCTGAATAAATAAAAAAGGAAATAAATACATAAAGGAAGGAAGGAAGAAAGAAAGAAAGCAAGAAAGAAAGAAAGAAAGAAAGAAAGAAAGAAAGAAAGAAAGAAAGATGTCAGAATACGACTGAAATACATAAAGAAAGGAAGAAGGAATGAATGAATGAAAGAAACAAAGAAGGGAAGAACATAAGGAAAGGAAAAATGACTTTAGGAGGAAAGGAAAAAGAGATGATAAATAAATAAATAAATAAATAGATAAATAAATAAATAAATAAATAAATAAATAAATAAATAAATAAATTCATTAATTGAACGAGTGAGTGAATTAATGAAAAAAAAGAATGAAAGAATTAAAACGGCAAAGAATAAAATAGCAATGGGAAACGGAAAAGAGGAAAAAGAAGAAGGGAAGAGAGATGAATGGGAGAAGAGGAAGAGAAATAAAAGAATGAATAATGGAATGGAGAGTGAAGGAAAGAGGAAAAAAGAAAGAATACAGAATAATACAATGGAAGGAGAAAAGAATGAGTGAACGAAAGAGCGAAGGAAAGAAGGAAGAGACAAAGACAAGAAGAGAAAATAAAAGGAGAAGAGAACTAAGGAGATTAAGAAGAAACCATAAAACTTTGAAAGAACGAAAAATGGGTTGGGAGGGATAGAAAAGGGGAGAAAAAATTAAAGGTGAAGTAGTTGAGTCAATGCATGAAATAAAAAGAAAAGGAAGGAAAGGAAAAGAGAATTAAACAAAGGGGAAAAGAAGGAAGGGCAGAGCGAGTGGAGCGCTGAATTAATGAAAACGAAGAGAAAGAAATCGAAAGAAGAACGCACCGAATATTATGAAAGTAAACTGCGAATCTGTTTTAATGGGACGATTACTAATACTCGTGACTGCATCCCAAGAGAATAAACACATCGTTTTTAGTCGTGAGTGCAAGAAAGATGCTAGCACGTGTTTATGTCTGGGAAAACCTTGTGTGCGATGACATATATCTAGAAATAATTGTCAACGTAAGACAAATATTATCTCATCCGAAGCCGCCACTGGAACGTAGGAAAGTGAGAAGCTATTTTCAACCAGATGGGTGCAACATTCATATTCTGTAACCGGTCGATAAGACCTCCAAAGGAGGTCAAATGCTGGCCTCAAATTGGTAAACACGGGTCAAAGTTCAGCACCCTGATATTATGCAGTCTGCGTGTCCCGAAGCAGTATCAGTCCCTACCTAACAGAAAACTCAATGGTTGCCTATCTAGACTCTGGGATACGCCCGCCGCAAATCAGCTGGAAAGACTGACCAGAGATACCGGTTAAGGTAAACCAGGGTAAGTGTGCGCATCTAGTGTATTATTGTCTGTGGAATCTATTGTATTATAGATGAAATATTGAAAAATTGTTTAATTAATGACAGTATAATACGGATTATAAATTCAGCAAATGGACTTTAGAAGAAGACAGTAAACAAATGAAATTTTATTTTTTTTTATGCTCGACCATGCCGAAATGTAGTAATTATACACCTGGTAGCAGTACTTTAATGCATGTCATTAAAGTACACCTACTCATTAAAGTACAGGTCTTCAGCCAATGACAAGTCAGCTTTGTACCGTTATATCGATTATTCTCGGATATGCAATCTACAGACAATTAGCGAAAAGTCACGGAGGCTGGAAATCCAATACTGTCGCAGAAGGTTATGTTCTGTTACTATAATAATTAGCGTTAATTGTAAATAATATTCAAATAAATTAAATTTGTCATCTCGTTTTTCAATTCTAAATCAATTTCCAGGTTATATCAGACTAATGTTCATTCTTATCTGTGCCAAGGTCAATGACATTCGGCCTCGGAAAAAATTAATACTTTCGCGTCTGCGCACATCTCACAATTCAGGTCAGTTCGCACATAACCATAAAAACACCTAATTTTCAATACTTTCAAGTTAGAAATATGGTCGAGCATAAAAAGTCGTATGAAACTTGCCTATAATGGTAATTAAGACGCTCGTATGAAAATTATGAAACTCGCTTGCGCTCGTTTCATAAACAATCATACTTGCGTCTTAATTACTGCCATTATAGGCTCGAGCATAATGTACGAGTACTATTTAAGGAGGCAAATGCACACTCTTAGCCGTACAAGCGGGTAAAAGTAAGCATAAAGAGTTTGCAGTGATTAAGTTATTAAACAAACATTTTAATTCACGCCGAATTTCTTTTATATGAGGAGACTTTTGAGACAGACCTAGAAATTTTCAGGGTTTAAAAACACTTATAACTGAGTTTTTTTTACACTATTCTAGAACACAATGCCCACAACAGAAACATTTAGTAATAAATTTAACTAAAACTGTAAAAACGAGAAATAATAGACAATGATTACAAAAAAGGCTCAAGAACAATAGTTCCATACAAATGCTCCAAATCCTTCGTAACTTGAACATAACTGGCGCACTCTTACCTGTGCACACTCTTAGCCGAATAAAGGGGAATATAAGGAAAAACTAGGGGAATAAAAGGAAAAACTAGGGGAATATAAGGAAAAACTAGGGGAATACCAGAAAAATTAGGGGAATACATGGAGAACTAGGGAAATACAAGAAGAACTAGGGGAATACAAGAAGAACTAGGGGAATACAAGAAGAACTAGGGAAATACAAGAAGAACTAGGGGAATACAAGAAGAACTAGGGGAATACATGGAGAACTAGGAAAATACAAGAACTAGGGGAATACAAGAAGAACTAGGGGAATACATGGAGAACTAGGGAAATACAAGAAGAACTAGGGGAATACAAGAAGAACTAGGGAAATACAAGAAGAACTAGGGGAATACAAGAAGAACTAGGGGAATACATGGAGAACTAGGGGAATACAAGAAGAACTAGGGGAATACAAGAAGAACTAGGGGAATATAAGAAGAACTAGGGGAATACATGGAGAACTAGGGGAATACAAGAAGAACTAGGGGAATACAAGAAGAACTAGGGGAATACAAGAAGAACTAGGGGAATACAAGAAGAACTAGGGGAATACAAGAAGAATTAGGGGAATACAAGAAGAACTAAAGGAATACATGGAGGACTAGGGAAATACAAGAAGAACTAGGGGAATACAAGAAGAACTAGGGGAATACATGGAGAACTAGGGAAATACAAGAAGAACTAGGGGAATACAAGAAGAACTAGGGAAATACAAGAAGAATTAGGGGAATACAAGAAGAACTAGGGGAATACATGGAGAACTAGGGAAATACAAGAAGAACTAGGGGAATACAAGAAGAACTAGGGGAATACATGGAGAACTAGGGAAATACAAGAAGAACTAGGGGAATACAAGAAGAACTAGGGAAATACAAGAAGAACTAGGGGAATACAAGAAGAACTAGGGGAATAAATGGAGAACTAGGGAAATAGAAGAAGAACTAGGGGAATACAAGAAGAACTAGGGGAATACATGGAGAACTAGGGGAATAGATGGAGAACAAGGGAAAGACAAGTAAAAGAAAGGAAAGGCAAAGAGGGAAGACATGGAAGACAGGGAATATAAAGAGAAAAAGGTTAAAACAAGGAGAACAAGGGGATTACAAGGAAAACAAGGAAAATACAAAAGAACAAGGTGTATACAACGAGAACAAAGGGATTACAAAGAGTACAAGGGAAATACAAGGAGTACAAGGGAAATACAAGAAGATCGAAAGGAATTCAGGAGAAAGGGGGAAGGTAAGAAGAACAAGGGGAATACAATGAGATCAAGAGAAAGACAGGGAGACCTAGGAGAATGCAAGGAGAAGAGGTTGAAGAAATGGAGGATAAGGGGAATACAAAGAGAATGAGGAGAAGGCAAGAAGAACAATAGTGACCGGGAAGGGATTGCATTTTTATGTGACGGTGAATTCTGAAGTTACCTCACCTAGCGAGGAGAATGACGTAGTTCTATGTCAAAAGAATACAAATTTTTAAAAAATATTACGAAAGAGAATACGTCGATAATTCTTTGTGGTGGTGGTGGTGGTGGTGGCAGAGGAAATCAAGAAGAAAATGGAACTTGTGCTCTATTAGTTATTGCTGCTATAACCAGAAGAAAAGAAACAGTTTTTGGTAATGGTAGAGATTGTGGTGGTGTGGTGATAGTGGTTATGGTGGCTTTTTGTTGTTATCGTAGTACTGGTGTTGGCGTGGGTGAAATATGGCCATCCTGTTCACTCACTCGTGTGTGCTTTTTGTGTTTTATAGCTGGTTATGATGTAAGTTTGCACGCACAGCATCTCCATGTGCAATGACAGATGACACAACACTTCTGACGTCATACCCAACTTTAATTGCCATTCGATCGTCCTCTCGCCTTGAGCGCCTCTCCATCTTGTTTGCCTAACCTCCAGCGAATCGCAGGTGACCAGCATCCGGATACTTACGCAATGCTTCATTTTGTCACTCTTTAATTTATTCTTTGCAAGCGGAAGGATGGGACGAAATATTATTTATCTATTTATCGGAACACTAAAAGATGCAAGCCGGAGAGTTAAGAGTTTTTATTCACTGGACAGTACAGTAGGCTTATGAGCTTCGTATGTTACATCCTTTAATTTACAACGTAATAAGTTTAATCTCCATGTTGTTTTGCATACGAGCTATTCCATCTCAAATCGACCGAAATATAGAGAAAATTGACCTTGCAATTTCTAAATACAATGAAACTTTTTTTGTACGTAGAGAACTGTGATACAGTGCTTTGTGCAAAGTTTGAGGTATCAGAACTTCATAGTGCTTAAATTAAAAATATTTAAATTTATCGTATTTTCATAAAATTAGCAACTTTAAACTGTTGTAGCTCCGAAACCCTTTCGCCCAATGATCAAAATCATGGTTTATTTTGATGCTGAGAAATTAAAGTTTATATTGACATATAAACAGATTTTCTTATTTTTTATAGAAATGGAGAAATTTAGATTTTTCCTCTTTTAGACGCCTTTGGCTAGGAAAAAATATTTTTAAAATATATAGTTAGATTCTGCATTGAAATTACAAATAAACACATATTTTTTACTGATGGTATGTTGATAAGAAAGTATTGAAAATATCAAATAAAGAAAATAAATAGTACGCGCGTGAACTAACCAGCTGACTGTGAGAAGGGAGCTTAGCCGAGACAAGCAAGGCCAGGAGACAAATACGTGATGTGTCGTCTAGCAGTCATGGATGTGCTAGCTTTATCACAGGTTTTCATAAACACAGGAGTAAAATGACGCCCAACGCTCGCTTATCTTCATCTCTCGGCCAGTGCGTGGGGTACTGCGCCGTTCAAGTCTAGGCTTGTGAAAATAATCTATTTAATACCCTCGAAACTTGTTGCCGTACCTCTAAGCAAACAATGCCGAATCCCTCTTAATAATGCAAAGTTTTTTCTCAATATTTTTTTTTTACATTTTTACAAATGGCCAAAAAGCCTAAAAGCAAGTAAAATCAGATTATCTGTCTCTCTGTATACAATAAAAATAAGGATTACTTCTTAACATAACCTACCAAATGTCAGCTTCAAAATGAGCTCTCGTTCAATGTTCTGCAATAAATGCTTCCAGAGTTCTGAGGGCTGAAAGAGGCTTGTTTTTCTAAAATACGCTAAATTTGTCCGTCAACAATACGAAAACCATTTGACTTTCGATAGTATATTTTTGAAAATGCACTGTCCTCAGCACCTTGTATAAGTAGGGAAAAAATTAGAGTATAAAAATGCGAGGTTTTTTACTGGAATAGCTCATATGCACTTTTTAATTATAGCAAAGTATATACCAAACATATACTATTAGCACATCGCCTTCTAGCTTAGCGTCCTGTCGATGGCCTGTTCTGGCTGTATGGGCTATTTGGGGACGCGAGTTATTTGTGATAGCTTCCAAGGTCCTCTGCAGGAAACTTCATCCTCTTATAAAGCGGAAGTTGTAATCTTTTATAAAGGATGTATTTGCTGATTTAAATGCTCAGATGTTGTGGTGAACTTGCGTTCAACTGTTATGGAAATATATTACAACGGTTTCCGTATATATTTAAAAATAGACAATTAAGAAAATCAAGACCTGAAATGGCATAGGAAAGACATTTTCTGTTGTACTCGTATGTTACTCTTAAGCAATGGCGGGCATTCCTGCGGCAGTGATGTCAGACCTCAGCGAAGCATCAAACTTACCCCCTACCTTCCCCTTCCCCACTCCATAAAAATACTGCGCGTGTACGTGGCGGATTATATTGGATTGCTGTACTTCGGAGCTTCATTAGTGATACAATGTCTTTCGCAGAATCATATGAATCGAGAGGATATCACACTTACAAGAAAGGCGGTTCTTTCATTTCTCATGTTTAGGATCAGTTACAAATATTCAGGACGCGAACTTAAATATGTACATTCTTAAAATAGATCTCCTGTTATACGAGTTCAAAGAACACAGATTCAGTGATTTTCAAAGGATGGAGAAAGATTTCAATATTTTTTCCACTCCTTTTCATGTTTAAATTGAAAATGTTATCCGAGAATTGCAGTTAGAGGTACTGGATTTGCCGAATGATGGCTTCTTGAAAGCAGAATGTGAAGGTCTACAGGGAGCTAAAATTTTTTAAAAGATGTCCAGTACTACATATCCACTGCTTAGACAGTTTGCTTAAAAAATAATGAGTACCGTCATTTCCCATAACTATGGTCCTGGAACATAACTATTGTCCACGATACAACTATTCAAATTTTGTACTCCATAACGTAGTACCTCGTGTATCTATATTTTTGCTGTACTGTAGTTTGAATTCAAGTCACTACAGCTATCTACGAACGGTCTATGTTACTTCTACAATGATCTTTGAATGGTTGTATCGTGGACCATAGTTGTGTTCTAGGACCATAGTTATGGGAAATGACTGTATGTATTCATCAACCTACCAGTGCGAATAGCTGTTTTCTAAAATGAAATTTATAAAGTCCAGCCACAGATTCCGCTTAAACAATGCTCATCTCCTTGTGCAACTGAAAATAGCATGCACAGATATAAATCGCAATTTCGAATAAATTGCTTTGAAAAATGATTAATTAAATATCACGTGAATGGACTATTCTAATTACATATGGTAGGTAGGAGTGTAGTGGCGCAACTGTAAATCCGTCACTGCACTGTAGAGTGCAACCCCTCCCACAGTATGTAGTTGCCTTTTAAATCCTGACTTGTGGGTTGCGTTCATTTTACCCACCATTGCTCTTAAGGCAAGCGTTCACTACATCGTATCGCACTCATCGGACGAATCGCACAGATCGGAAAAAGACTATCTTTGCTGTAATTGTTATGTAACCTCGTTCACTACATCGTATCGCACACATCGCCTCTCGGCAAATCCGTCCACGTTTCTCGGATGAGCAACTTTTCCGATGCGTGCGATCATGGCCTTCTTTAATAAATCAATTTTAATTGGTCAACTGTTACTATTATGTTGTGCCATGTTCAGTGTCGCGCCAAAATGGCAGACGGAAAACTTATTTCGCTTGTAGAAAACTGCGAAGAATTATACAATTTGAGCGTTCCCATTAGAGTAATCAAGTCATTTCTTACATATATATAATGTAACCAATATCTCTTTCGTTTCTTCCTCTTCAATTAAGACGCATGAAGCAATTACAAATTCTTATTCGCGAACAATCATAATTAATAGACCTAACCTCAACTCCTCTGTTTTCAGCAATGTCAATATCGTACGACGTCATGTTTTAAACAGCTGATAGGGGAATCCGATGACGCGATGAGGTGGAGCCGTTACAGTGAACGCACTGCACTTAAAATATCCGTTGCGTGCGATTCGTACGAGGAGTGCGACACGATGTAGTGAACGCTTACCTTTAGTCTTTATTCCTGCTTTAGCTAAATCACTTCTATGAGATTGGATTTCTGTGTTTTTATGACTTTAGCTGCGTTTTGCCGAAGTTCTTCTCTTGTGGATTTGATGCAGTTCCGTTGTCGTTGAGGAGAAGCTTAATTCATTTTGTATTTTAAGCACTGGTGAATGTCTTAATTCGTTCCACGCACTTAATGGTTTTAATGGCGAATGGGCAAATAAAGAAATAAGTAAATAAATAAACAAATATATAATTAAATAAACGATTAAATAAATAAATAAATAAAAAAGTAAAAGACAAAAACAAACAAACCACAAGTAATGGAACAAAACAAAGTAGGTCTAAACAAAAAAGCAAAGAAACAAAAACAAATAAATAATAATAATAATAATAATAATAATAATAATAATAATAATAATAATTACAAAAAGTTTTTAGAGAATCCGGAGGTTCATTGCCACCCTCACATAAGCCCGCCATCGGTTCCCATCCTCAGCAAGATTTATTCAATCCCTACTATCATATCCTACCTCCTTCAAATACATTTTAATGTATCTTCCCATCTATGTCTAGGCTTAGTGAATAATTAATTGTTGAACTCGTAATATAAGCAGATCATTTTACAGAATTATAGAAATCATACGATGTTTATTTTTCTTGTGTTAAAAAATCCTGCCAAAACCTAATTAATCACATGATGCCACATTAATAGCAATTGTAATTTTTCACGCCCTTTTATTTGTTTCCCTTTTTTAAAATTTAATATCTATGTTTACATATGAAGAGTTCGCGGGAAAACGATGAATGTCACATTTTTTTAAGGATTACATAATGATCTAATTGAGTCTATAACTGCAAGATGTAGTGCTGTTTCTATAGAAAATAAAGGAAATTTACTGTATTTGGTGGTAATTTATTTTACCATTTTTCATAAGAACAACATTAAATTTCAGTGATCCATTGAATTGGATAATGACCTCAACCTTAAGAAAACTTGACATCATCGTTTTTGAAGAATTCATATGTATATTAATTTTTTGAGGATATACTAAGTCCGTAAGGGCTACCCTCAATGGGGGCAGTTCAACATTAATTTTCTAGAGTTAGTTAGGTGACTGAGTACGTTAGAGATTTGTATCGTATTCTCTTCTATCATCATAACTTCCTAACACGTACAGCAACTACCGGCCCCTAGCAGCAGCAGCATAGTGTGCGCATGTACAAGTCCTTCGGAATGCACAACCTTGTGAGATATTGTAATTGGCAGCTTTCGCTCATATTATCGCTGATATTTAAGATTTGGACAGCAGCAGCAGCATTGACGAAAAAGCAGAAATGTTTCTCTATCACATGACATGTACTCCTGTATTTTTAGTCAGTCAATTAGCAGTCAGCAGTAGCAGCAGCACCACCACCACCAGCAGCAGTAGCACAGCAGCAGCAATAATAATAATAATAATAATAATAATAATAATAATAATAATAATAATAATAATAATAGCATAATAATAATAATAATAATAAGTTAAGTATATAATAATCCAGCAGGCGCTACAGCCCGTGAAGCAGGCAGCTAGACCAGACCAGCCAGCAGCTGCTGGCCTCACGCCCACATGCTGAAGCAGAGGTGTACAGATCATCCAACCAGAATGGAGTATTGCAGTGGTTAGCAGCAGATGATCTTCCCAGCCGTTATAGCTGGCTTTCGCAGCAGCAGCAGCATTTCAGCAGCATCGTAGCTCCCCAATAGCAGCAGCAGCATTAGCATCAGCAGATGCATCACAGGGTGGGCACCGGTCCCATACACTGGCCGAAATGTCATGAGAAAATTTCTTCCCCCATGAGGACTCGAAGCAGCGGGCATTCCGTAACGCGAGTCCTAGGCAGGATGACTTAGACCACGACGCCACGGCGCAGGGTATCATGTCAAGTAATAGTCCTAAACAGTATTACGGCCTGAGAAGTTATTTTCATGCCATCTTTTCATGGGACATTCCAGAGAGCGTTTTTTATTTGAACAGTATTTTATTAATGCCTTAGGAAAGCTGGATGAGTCGATTCTTAAGACATGCTCCTTCAAGTTCCGGCAGCAGCAGATATTAGCATAAGCTCTAGCAGCAGCAGATGTGACAGCAGAACTGGCAGCATTTAGCAGTTCTTGTATCAATCTTCACGGTGACTATTGTTAGATTTAGGCTTTTGGTAATCCACCGTTCCAGGATTCTGTGGATTACCCGAAAGCCTATTTGACAGCCATAATCCAGAAACATAAATTTTCAGGAGAAACAAAAAAACTATCTGGCATGGCTGTTGTTGACACTTCAAGCATGAAATTCATCATGCCATTTCTTAAGGCAGCAGCAGAAACTACAGCAGCAGCAGAGCAGCAACAGCAGCAGAAGTACATTTAGCAGCTTAAAGCAGCAGCAGCAGCAAATAGCAGCAGCAGCAATACAGACAGCAGTTGTTTTAAGAAAATATATTTTCTTGTGGCTGAAGCAGCCTCTCCTTTAATCTTCATTTTCTTTATTGTATCCTGTTTCTTCTCCTTTCAGTTGCTTACAGTTTATTCCAGCAGCAGTTACTTCTGCAGCTAAAGCAGCAGTAACTATAGACGACTCCAAATGCCAAAGTATTTTTCTCTGACGTGGCTTTTGCCGCGTACGTAAGAAACAGTAGGCTGCCAATCTACTGCAGTTTAAAATTGTATGGATAAATGTTTCAGTCCACACCTAGTAGAAGCAAGTAGTAGTAGTAGTATTAGTAGTAGTGTAGTAGTAGCAGTAGTAGTTTTTAACCTGGTAGAGATAAGGCCATCAGGTCTTCTCTTCCCCTCTACCAGGGGATTACAACTACAATTTGAAGAATACAATTACAATTGTATCACCTTGTCCCAATGAAAGCCCGCACAGCCTTGGAGAAACTAACCCTAATTTTCTGAGTTAGTTACGGTGACTGAGTACGTTCGAGATTTGTATCGCTTTCTGTTCTATCATCATAACTTCCAAACGTACAGCAACGCATAGTGTGCGCATGTGCAAGTCCTTCGGAATGCACAACCTGTGAGATATTGTAATTGGCGCTTTCGCTCATATTATCGCTGATATTTAAGATTTGGACATTTTTTTTGCATTGACGAAAAATTTCGAAATGTTTCTCTATCACATGACATGTACTCCTGTATTTTTACTTTCTGTCGTCAATTAATACCATTGTATTAATTAGTATGAAAGAAAATCCAGGATGCACTCAAAATATAAGATCAATACATTACCGAAAAATAATAATAATAATAATAATAATAATAATAATAATAACAATAATAATCATCATCATCATTTTGTTACGGCCTGAGAAGGTTATTTTCATGCCATCTTTTCATGGGCATCCCAGACAGCGTTTTTCATTTGAACGATATTTTATTATTGCCTTAGGAAACCTGGATGAATCGATTCTTAAGACATTTCCTTCAAGTTCCGACTTCCGCTGATATCTTTGGATGTGACAAAGAACTGGTGAAATTTTAAGTTCTTATAGCAATCTTCACGGTGACTGTTATTAGTAGGGGTGGGGGCGGATGTTGATGAAAAGTAATCTTATTTTTCACATTAGGACGATGCCTATTAATATAGGAATCCTTTCTATGTTAATATCAACGTAAAAAATTAATTTCTTATATTGCATTTTTTGACGTGTTTGAACTAATAGATCATTTTTACATTTAATCGGCATTTTTTGGTCATTTTTCATATTTTGAAGAACTTTTAGATCATATTGAATGCATTTTAATTCCTTCTTTACCTACTGAATATGTGAATAACAGTGATGTTTGAGTTTTATAGTTTGGAACAAACTCTAAGCCCATCCCTCATTTCACTGAAGGCTTCACTTCACACAACAGAAGTAATAAAGGGTGCGTCAGAAAGAACGGATGGATTTCACAGGGCAAGAAAATTGTAAGGATTCATCAAATCAAAATTTATTGTTATCAACAGATTCACCAATACATGCAGTTTATTTATGGTATACAACACCATCCATATGATGTCCTTTTTCGATACAGGCATCGAGGCGTTTTCTGAAGTTCGCCGTAACTTTACAGTCATAGTTCGTGGGATTGCCGCAATTTCTTCACGAATCGCCGTCTTCAGTTCATCCAGTGTATGTGGTTACTTAGGCCTTCAAATGGTCCCAAAGAAAGAACTCGCAGGGCGCGAGATCTTGTTCGGACAATCTCAGTGCAATAGCATGTTTGCGGGCTGATCGTTGAGGTGGCCGGACAACCTTGTCTGTGTCCACATTTAGTACACGCGCCCCGTGTTCGTCCTGGTGTTTTCTTCTTTAATGTTGAACCTGTGGTACGAAATGAAGCCACCCAATTGCAAAATTGTATTCCGAATTGGAATCCTAGCGTGACGTCCGATGTCGAAATGAGTCCTGGTGGCGATCACAGACTCTTCATTTTTCAAAAATGTCTCTGCGATGAAAGCACGTTGTACACCAGACCAACACCATGTTCTCAACTGAATCTGCATTCTCTGGCTGACGCAACAGTCGTGGTCCCCCTCACTCTATCCCTCCCCTCGCTGCGTATCGATAGTTTTCCATCCGTTCTTTTGACGCACCCTGTATAAAATGCTTGACAACAAATTAGTTTAAGTGAGGACTTTGGCCGCTACTGTTCTTTTGTTGGTACGAGGATGTCTTTAGAATTTATGTTTGGAAAGGGGGAAGCTTTCACCGTTTGCTAGAAAATAGGACTTTGTTTTTTATTTTACGTTATTTTACGACGCTGTATCAACATCTATGTTATTTAGCGTCTGAATGAAATGAAGGTGATAATGCCGGTGAAATGAATCCGGGGTCCAGCACCGAAAGTTACCCAGCATTTGCTCGTATTGGGTTGAGGAAAAAAAACCGCAACCAGGTAACTTGCCCCAACCGGGATTTCGAAACTGGTTTTGGCCAGACGCGCTGACCGTTACTTCCACAGTTTGGACAGGACGTTGTGTCCCCAATATGGTTCGAAAGGAATTACTACAGTAGACAGTATTTTTAACACAAAGATATCAAGAATCCATGCACCAACAATTTGTTTTGTCATTTACACTCCCCACCTGGCAAGTCTGGTAATAAAAGTGAAGAGCGGAAGGAGGAGAAGACGGAGAATGATGGCACTGACATGGACCACTCCTGATTGAAATACATTGCAAACTCTCATTAAAATCTATAGTTTTCCTTAAAACTTTCATTTTGTTGCATGCTCTTTTCCTTTATCTTAGTCAAACTCCAGGAAGTTGCCTCCTCTCTCCGAAATTTGCAGGGCAGTCATTGAAACAAGGTGACTAATTTTTAAGAAGCTGTGGTGCGAGTACAGTGAATAATATTTAAATGTTATTTCCTTTTAATTTTATGCCATTTTTCCATTATTTTAAGGGCATTTCATTGATCATTTTAAGTAGATTTTTAGGTCATCAACATCCGCCCTCTAGTTTTAGAATTAGGCTTTTGGGTAATCCACCGTTCCAGGACACTGTGGATTATCGAAAGATTTGAAGAAAACAGCCATAGTCCAGAAACATAAATTTTCAGGAGACACAAAAACTATCTGGCATGGCTGTTGTTGACACTTCAAGTTGAAATCATCATGCCATTTCTTAAGGTGTTGTAGAAATGTGGGAAAACTGAAGTACATTTATAACTTAAATTGCCTCATATAAATACTGTGTGTCAATGCAGGTCTGTGGACAATTGTTTTAAGAAAAATATTTTCTTGTGGCTGAAGTGTGCCTCTCCTTTAATCTTCTTTTCTTTATTACAACTTGTTTCATCTCTTTTCGTTGCTTATGCTTCTTCCGTGGGGTTACTTCTGCAGCTATAGACGACTCCAAATGACAAAGTATTTTTCTCTGACGTGGCTTTTGCCGCGTACTTAAGAAACATTAGGCTGCCAATCTACTGCAGTTTAAAATTGCATGGATAAATGTTTCAGTCCACACCTTAGCAACGGTTAGCGCATCTGACCGCGCAACCAGGTGGCCCAGGTTCGAATCCCGGTCGGAGCAAGTTACCTGGTTGAGGTTTTTTCCGGGGTTTTCCTCAACCTAATTTGAGCAAATGCTGGGTAACTTTCGGTGCTGCACCCGTGACTCATTTCACCGGCATTATCAGTTTCATCGCATTCGGACGCTAAGAAACCTGAGATGTTGATAAAGCGTCGTAAAATAATACTATTAAAAAACCAACTTGTAATGCTATAAAATTATTCAGAGTATGGCGGACATAATAAATTCTAGTTATATATATATATATATCAATATATATATATATATCGGTTTTTTTTTTTTAAATTGGAAACACTCTGAAAGGAATGGAAAGATGTATTGGAACCAAAAGAAAGATCAGTGTTCGAGAAGAGCAATAAAGAAATCCTGTATACGTCACTTCACATGGCACTATGACCTATAACCAGTTATAACGTGATAGCGAAGTATGTACTATATCAGGTCATCTCCTAACAGAATAAGTAGTTTGAAATTTTAATAGGAAATAGTAATATGCGTTACAAGCTGCGGTATGTTGAAAAAGCGAAACGTATGCTTTTTTAATTTCCGAGAACATGAAAACAAACATACCGCTCGTGTATCGTACATTATTTTGTGAAGATCGTTTATTACATACCTGAAAGAGGAATTTTAATTAGTTGCAATGAAATCTCCATCTTGGTTTCTGTTCAATGCCGGCAACTTTGGAAATAAATATATCTATCTTCAACATTGTCGCTATAAAATGTTTTCTGTGTTTACTATATTCCAGCAGGCCGTGATATACGTCTGTTTTTTTTTCCCAGTCTATAAATGCGAACTTAAAACAAACGGTAAGGTTATGTAATGATTTATTTTTCATTTTAATATTTTAACAATATTATTTATGAACATGATTGCAGTAATAACATCGGCATCTGGAATCTTGTTGAACTACGGCTTCCAAATGTTACTTGCATTAAAATGCAGTAACTTTGTGGTTTGTAGAACTTAATTTTGCAAATATTTAAAAACAATGAATTCATTGCAATTTAGGACAAAATTGCAGTGGTACCATTATAATTATTACTATGTTAAACGTCTTGAAAATAATATGTTAAAAAAAGCAGTAAATGAATGTCGGTTACGGTAAGAAGAGGGAAATTTTAAAATTGGGAATACTGAATTTATTTCACACTTACCGCGTATTGGTTTTGTCGGAAAATTTGCAAATACGCACGATCTCGCACAAACGCTATTAATTGAAGTAACAGATCTGGGAGCTACAGAGGTCTGTGTGTTGAGAGCAAGGACTACTATAGAGCCGTAACACTGGTAACGAGGTCATCCGCTGACGTCGAGTGCAAGACCGCTGTTACAGTACTTACACACCAAAATATCTGCTATGATTTCTGGGGAATTTGGGAAAGTTTCCAGGTGAATTGCAGCTTCAACGATTGAAGCGGTAGAATTTTAAATATTTTATAGTTGTATAGAGCAAAGTGGCGAAAAAAAGTTTAACTGTAATCCAAAATAAACCTCGTGTATTACATTGTACGCTTCTTTTGTGCTTGCACTTCCGCTTTTCAGTGATGGAAGTTAACGTTGTTTATGAAAAGATTTTCTGTATGGAAAAATAATACATCACAAGGGTAGTTTTTTCAAAACTGAGACAATCCTTCTTTGCTTTGAGAACATCAATATCCTTGGACGGCCATGCATTGATATCGTTCTTCAAAAAAAACCAAACAAAGAAATCGGGTGGCGTCAGGTCTGAAGAATTTGGAAGCCACGTAATTTGATAAACCAGTTTATGGAATGTTAAACGAACTTCTTTTTATTCAATGAGGCAGTTCTCTGTCGCAGCTGTTGAAAAACAAATTTGATCCGTTCCTGGAGATCCATATAGCGCAGTTGAACCACGTTACATGCGGTAGAGTTAAAGTTGACAAGTTGTGTACCTTGCTTAATTCTTTCCAATTGTGAGTTAATTTCCTTATAAAATAAATTTAGAAATTAAGAGTCCTGAAATTCTAAAAATATTTGTGGTCGTTCACGTATATCCTGAAGTCAACACGCTCTGAGAATCCAATTAACAATTTAATTAGGACATTATTGAATTACAAATCTCAAGGAACAAGAAATTCAGGAGGACCACATCGCCGATGCGTAGATCAACTTAACGGACATTGGATCCACACCTACAAGAGGAAGAAGACGACGGACGAAGAAGAAATATTATTTTTCCTTTCTACTGTATTAATATATTTATTTCTACCTTTCCCATTATCATTTTTTCTGCTCTCCCAACAGTTTTTTACATGAAAGTCTATATTAGACCTGATATGCAAGGTTTACTCTGACGTCACTAGTAGTATTATGGAACCAAGTGTAAGATGAACTTCATGCCTCGCGGTTTTCCACGCGTATCGTCGTGAGTGAATGAATGACGGGAGGAAGGAGGAAGTGTAAGTTAAAATGTACCTACACGATGTTATCGCGTCCTTGCAAGGGCTCTTGGGACTCATCTTAATCTTTATGTGAGCGCCTAGCCTAAAGGCCATTTATCTCAATTAAGGGACTTAAGTAAATTTTGCAGGAGGAAAAGCCGAAAGATCGCTATCCGTCTCGCTCTGGTCTCTATTTAACGTGCCTCTAGGTTTTCCACACGGTCCTCCCCCTTCGTATGTGGTAGCTATTAGGTTACGTCCATTTTTTCGATTTTTCCCTTCAAAACTCTCTTCAGATCCTTGAAACAGAACAGTGAAAATCGGACTGAGACAGGTGACCAACAAATTTGGAGCGCTGTAGTCCACCGCTGTAGATTAACGGTTAGCTTGCCGTGAAACGACCGGACCCGGGTTCAAATCCTGGTTGGGGGTTTTCCGAGGTTTTCCCTCAACCACTTGAAACATAATTGCTGGCTAACTTTCGGCGTTGAATCTCGGACTCGTTTCGCTTTCATTAACGAATCATCCTTACTTGTTACAGGTCGACCAGGAGAACATGGCGAACGCAGTTCTGGGATTCGCCTACAGGTGGCATCTGTCTCCGGGAGCTGCACAAATCTCAAGAAGCCACAGGGACTTCAATAGTGGACTGCGGTAGATCGGGGGAGTGTAGCTTCCTCGGATAGATGGTGTCTTGGAGAGTCGCGGAATCGACGGCAGCATGGCCCTCTGGTTAAAAGATGCAGAAAAATACAAACACAAAAATTGCGAGCAGAGGCCATCGACCTGACAATGAGAAGCCTGCAGAGAAACATCGCTGGGAAGCGTAAGTATGCACTCCTGTTAGAACTGGATGCTGTGGCTGAATCGATACGATGGCATCAAGCAGTGAATCACGTGCTTGAAGAGCGAACCTAAGGACTTCAAAATCATCTCAAGATGGGAAGATTGCACAATAAACCTAAGGCTGCGGTCCTTGCCTACGGCCCCTCCTTTGGAAGAAAAACAAAAGAAAAAACAAAGAACGCGCTATTACAAGCCTCATTCAGGGATTTTGGCTCCTGCAAAAAGTAGATAGATTGAGAACAGGTTACTCATCAGTCATCACAACTAGCGGGCTGGGTCACACAGGTCAGGCCGCCTAGTCATAACACCTACCACTTCCTTCTTATCATGTCGCGGTACACTCCGTCTTGAAACAGAATATTCTTCCACATGTCCCGTCACTAACCACTAAGTCTGTTGAGTAAACAATGTCATGATGAATTATATTTTCTTAACATGAGTGTCCCTCAGCTACGAGCATAGATATTATTTTCATTCCTCCTGTTCCCTCTTCCCCTCCTATTCACATCTGTGATTAAATTTCCTTCTTATGACCCAACACACAGCTCGCTCACTAGCCAAACAACCAAGGGCAGGGGCCATTAACGTTGAATCGAGCTGTACATACGAGAACCTTCTAATTGTTTCTCCTCCCATTTCCCCCTTCTTTCAGTACATCATTCTACACCATACCTGCACAAACAGCGCTCAACGAGCGCGCGCGCTCCTTCGTAGCTGGAGAGCGGTGTTTACCGCTCGCCGAAACGGAGAGGAAGATACGTCAGAATGACATAAACTTGCTATAGGTAGGGGACAGGGAAATGACCACTCAGTTGTCTAGTGGAGTGCAGTGTGTAGGCCTATTCTCAGTAACTGTTTCACGTTGCTTACCTACTGCTACAGTACAGTATGGAAGAATCTAAAACACGGAACATAACATTTAACATTTAACGATTTACAGCTCGAACTTATTGATCTTCAATGTGACCTAAGGACTAAAGATCGTTTGAATAATACTACTAGCCTGGTTGAGTTTTACAAGACTAAACAATAGCAATAATATCCACGACTACACAGGCTGGCTATGAAAATGATTGCTATGCTTTTTCTCAACATTTATATTTGTGAGCAACTGTTTTCTATAATCAACTTTAATAAAGGCAGACATCGAACATCTGTAACTGATGTTTCATTACGATCAGTAGGCTACTGTTCCTTTCAGCTGCAACAGCATAAAAACTCGTTTTGATGTACTGATAAATAAAAATATAAGAAAATGATATTGTACATTTAAGTAGCTATAGAATGTCTATTATTTCTGTAAAATAAATATTAATTAATTAATTAATTAATTAATTAATTAATAATAGTCCAAGATAGTTTTGCAAACACTGAACGGGAATTCATTTCATAAGCATCGTAATAGTACTTCCTTTTGTGTATATTTTGTACGAGATCACCCCTTCTTCCAGTCCACCCTTATACAGAGCGCAGCTAATATCTGCATTCCGCTCATGAGCTGTGAGCCGGCTCTGAGAGCGCAAACCTTGTGCAGGCCTGTTCTACACGATCCGTCTAGCTCCATTATTTAATTTTTGGATAGACCAGGGTGTAGTCAACTTGTCTGTGTTAGTGTTCATTCAATCCTTAACACCATCCTAAATTTACATGCCAAGAATGGAGACGTTTCATGCAATCCAAGGTCGTCTTTCTTTTCTTTCCTTCTTCTGTTCCATTCCTTTGCTCTCTTCTCTTCTATCCCTATTCCTCATTCTCTTCCTCACCTATTCTCTACCTCTTCCCCTCTTCTCTTTTTCTTCAATTCCTCTTTTTCTTACTCTTCCTTTTCTAATCAATCTCTCTTCCCCTTCCTTTCTCCTCTACATCTCTTTCTCTTCTCTTCTTCTACCTTTCTCTTCATCTTCTTGTAATCTATCCTCTTCCTTTCTCTTTCTCGTCTTCTATTCTATCACTTCTACTCCTCTTCCTTTCTTCTCCATTTACTCTCTTCAATTCCCTCCTCCTTCTTCTTCTGGCTTGCTCTTATTGTCTGTCATTTGCTTATGTATGCATAGCCTTGTTTAACATCTTATTTCCGTACTTACAGCTGGCAGCGCTGCACCATATATATGGAACTGTGTCACGCAGAACAAGTCCGAGCTTGTTGCCTTGCTGATTCAATTCAGTGAATTTGGCGAATGACGTCACAGCCTTCGGCTCGCGCCGTGGTAAAAGCTATCGACGCCTACCTCTATTCCTTGTACAGCACTAGCATCCCAATCGCCGGTCACTTATACAACTGGAAAGGCGAAACTTCAGAGTGTGTGCAAGTCACGAACGTGGGATCCCACCCACACAGGGCGTGATGTTATATAGCATTGCCTATTGATCTATTCTACAGGGTGTTTCCGAGGTGGTGTTACAAACTTTCAGGGATGAAGGCGAAGGGCACATGTATCAATTTGAAATAAGGAACTCTGGTCCGGAAATGACAGAGTCGAAAGTTATAAGCAAAAATAGTTGTGTGGAAATGGAATTGTAATTTGGCACCAAGTGCCCTCCTTCCCTTAACTTTTGGAACAGTCGTGGAAAAATTGTATAGGTCGGATGTCTTCTACGTGGGTACTGGCTCCGATACGATCTGTGAGCTTGTCTACTGTTCCCATTGGCTCATCCGTATTCGAAAATCAGGTCTGCTTATTCCGCTCTCGTGTACTCCTCCTTTTCACTAGGACTGATAGACTAGGCGCTGCAACTTGCACATATACACTGCTTAGTGTTGCCAATTCAGCGGTTTTCCCACTAAATCTAGCTTTCTGAAATGAAATTCACATTAGCATTATAAGCGGCTTTCATAATTACATTTCATTCGTTCAGTGTGTGTTTTGTGAAATAATGGATCTGTTAATGTAGTGATAATTCCATATTATATATGTTCCCGTTAAAACTGGAAATCCGTCAAAACCAGTGTGAACTCCGCAAAACCCGTTTGAACTAGTAAAAACTAGTTTAAGCAAGTAAAGATAGATAGAAAGTGAGTTTTCGTAGGATCTAGAATCAGTGTCAGGTTAGGTTTGGTTTGTTTAGGTTTTTGTTTTGTAAAAGGCCTAAAAAAACGTAAACAAACCAAAACTGACCTATAATTGATTCTCGATCTTACGAAAATTCGCTTTCTATCTATCTATATTTTAAAACCAGTTTTTACTAGTTGAAACTGGTTTTGTCGAATTTTGGGTTTTAACGGTAACATATATCGTGCAATAAGAATTTAAATATGTTGTGTCTGTGATAAAAGTGTTCAAAATTGCTTTATAGCGCCACAATGGCAATGATAAAAGTGTGCAATATTCGTTACATTGGCGGGTGGATGCTCTATATTGACCGTTAATATTAATGTTATTATTATTATTATTATTATTATTATTATTATTATTATTATTATTATTATTATTATTATTATTATTGAATAATAAGTATACATTAAAATTTAGAGATATTTGTCAGAAAATCGCGGGTTTTCGAAAATATCCAGCGGGATTATACGAACAACTGTTGGCAACACTGACACTGCTGTCTACAAACGTGCATATCAGGACCGACCATGTCCGTTACACATTACGCTATCTGCATTGCTTTAGTGTAGTTTCCTGTCCCCATCCCTCAGACAGCGCACTGAATGGAATACTTTAAGTAGACAACGTAAACAACGTCAGATGAATACAGCATGTGTAAGATTTACAGATAAATACACATAAATAAGGTGTACAGAGGAATAAAATTATTTCATTTCCACACAACTGTTTTTGCTTGTAACTTTCGACTCGGTCATTTCCGGACCATGGTTCCTTATCTCAAATTGATACATGCGCCCTTCGCCATCATCCCTCAAAGTTTGTAACACCACCTTAGAAACACCCTGTATAAGGCTTTTCACAAGCAACAGACGACTTTAATTCCTCGTACTTTCTTCATTTTCTGCACAATCTTAAAAATTTTGGCACTGATATATTACACAAGAAATGTGATTTTTTGTTCATTGCATCCCTCTGGCATAACTTCATCGTATGTGTCCACCATTTTGTTCTTGTACAAGTAACAGTCTCTCTTCAACGCTTGCTCTGTACAGCGCTCCGAGTTCGTTTTCAGGAATATCTGCCACAGTCTGTGCGATGGAGTCCTTCAACTCATCAATTGTAGATTTGCTCAAGAACAGTTCTTACTTCAGATAGCCCCACCACAACTAACTATCTGCTGCGTTTAATGTCTGGCGATCTTGCGGGCCAGATTACAGAAAAATTCCTACTGATAACAGGATCACCAGAACAATCAGAAATAAACAAACTCATCATATTCTTGTTTAGTCAACTGTCCAAAGGCAGATCTGAACCTCATAAGTGGTACCAATAAGGCACCACTCACGATGCAATCAAGCCGGTGTCCAGTTTCTTCCCCCCCCCCTCCATTGCATACATCGCCGATTAGCTACATATTACACTAATCAGAATTCAGATGTATACAAACAATTTATTGTTCTTACTCTGACACAAATCGTTACCTGATAATAGATCTACGGTAGTGGCGAAAAAAACCAGACAGACCCTTGTAGCTGATTTCAGAGCCTTGTTCACTCCAGAGCACGATAGACTGGTAACTAAGGCTTTCGTGGTTCGAATCCTGCCTGGGAAGGAAACTTTTTTGTTCCTTATTCAAATTTATTCCCAATACTTTTCGATTGCTGATAAAATTCATGTTCTGGGAATAATAAGCTAATTAAGTAGTAAAATATCGCTGCAATTGAAAAGTATTGGGAATAAATTTGAATAAGGAAAAAAAAAAGTTTCCTTCTCTGGCAGGATTCGAACCACGAAAGTCTTAGTTAACAGTCTATCGTGCTCTGGAGTGAACAAGGCTCTGAAATCAGCTAGAAGGGTAGGTCCGGTTTTTTTTTTTTTTTTTGCCATTAGTGTACATATCAGCCAGAATCTCAATCAGAGGAAAAGGAAAGATTGGGGTAGCTTTCGCGGAACTTTCACGTTTCTTTCGCCAATGCTTCACCATGAGGCGGCAACATTGACTGAAGTGATGCTTATAGTAAATAAGACAGAAGAATGAGGATTTTATTTGTGAATTTTCCGTCTTCCTCAACATTACAAAAATTTATTTGACCAAATTATTCTATTTTATGTTCAATATTCATCAAAATACCAGAAAGGAGATAAACAGTAGTTGCCGTCAACACTCTCACTACAGTCATCCTCATTGTCGAAATATTTACCTAATCATATATTTTTCAAAGTACATCAAAATGACTACTGATTAATAATTATTATTTATTTATTTATTTATTTATTTATTTATTTATTTATTTATTTAGAATATTAACGTGCAAAAACAACAGCACAAGGCCAATTACAGTTTAGCACGATACAAAACAGAACAAAACAACAAATGATGATGAGAATGAATGATAGAAAATGGCAATGAGATGAAATACAAACAATATAATAGTCTACATCAATCATTGATCAAATAATAATTATAAAATTATAAAATTAGTACAATGAGATAATTGAAATAATGGAATAGTCTACATTAATCAATTGACCAAATGCAAGAAATAAAATGGACCACCATTAATGACTTTACAAAAAAATAAATAATCAAGATCCTGACGTCTGGTGAACAAACTACCGCAATTGAAATAATTGCGTTTAATCTCATAGTTATAATCGGAATTTGGTAAAAATCTATAAGAACACAAGGAAATAAATTTTCTTTGAATATTCTCCAATTTAGCCGAGTCAGTGGAAGTAATGGAGTTCCATACAACAGATGCATATTCAAGCTTGGATCTAACCAACGTATAGTATAAAATTAATAAACACATAGGAGTGGAAAAAGAATAAGTTATAGAGTTAATTAGACCAAGCATTCTTAACGAATGGGTATAAATATATTGCACATGATCATGGAAATATAATTTAGAATCAAGTAGGAGACCATGATCTCTAATACAATCTTTCTTAGTAATTACGACATTACTGAGAGAATAGTTAAATTTTAGGGAGATAGTTTTCCGTGAAAAGGAAATAACAAAAGTTTTGGATTGATTAATTTTCATTCCATTTTCAACAGATCATTCTGAAATTGAATTAATGTCATTTTGAAGAATTTGACAATCGACCAAACTATTAATTTTGCGAAAGATTTTGAGATCATCCGCAAATAAAAGGCAGCTAGAACTTATTCTTTTACTTATATCATTTATAAATAATAAAAATAAGAGAGGTCCCAATGTAGACCCTTGAGGAACACTGCATAAACTATTAAATGGAACCGAGAGAGAATTACCTAGTCGAACACAAGACTGTCTATCTGTTAATAATAATAATAATAATAATAATAATAATAATAATAATAATAATAATAATAATACTTACTGGCTTTTAAGGAACCCGGAGGTTCATTGCCGCCCTCACATAAGCCCGCCATTGGTCCCTATCCTGAGCAAGATTAATCCATTCTCTATCATCATATCCCACCTCCCTCAAATCCATTTTGATATTATCTTCCGATCTACGTCTCGGCCTCCGTAAAGGTCTTTTTCCCTCCGGCCTCCCAACTAACACTCTATATGCATTTCTGGATTCGCCCATACGTGCTACATGCCTTGCCCATCTCAAACGTCTGGATTTAATGTTCCTAATTATGTCAGATGAAGAATACAATGCGTGCAGTTCTGTGTTGTGTAACTTTCTCCATTCTCCTGTAACTTCATCCTTCTTAGCACCAAATATTTTCCTAAGAACCTTATTCTCAAACACCCTTAACCTGTGTTCCTCTCTCAAAGTGAGAGTCCAAGTTTCACAACCATAAAGAACAAAATAATAATAATAATAATAATAATAATAATAATAATAATAATAATAATAATAATAATAATAATAATAGGCCTAATGGAATGTAACGATATAAAATATAAAGCCAATCAATTATTTTTACAATTGTAATTATCACCAATATCACTATTAAAACATTTATAATCTAATTTATTACCTCTGATTGAGGTTCTGGCTGTTATGTTTAGTCTATCTATTATCAGGCAGTACATGTCACTTGACGACATGTGTCAGAGGAAGAGCAATTGTTTGTATGCATCTCAAGTCTGACTAGTGGAATATATAGCTAATCGGCGATGTATGCATTGGATGAGGAAGGAACTGGCTACCCTACCCCATTATCTCCTGGCCTAGTTGCCTTATGAGTGATGACTTATTGGTGTTACTTATGAGTTCAAACCTGTCTTATAATAATAATAATAATAATAATAATAATAATAATAATAATAATAATAATAATAATGTTTTATTTTCGCTGGCAGAGTTAAGGCCATAAGGCCTTCTCTTCCACTCAACCAGCCTTAATCAATACAATACATAAATTTAAATTACAAATATTTACACTACACTTAAAAGGTTCTCCAGCAATATTCTTCACTACACATTTATTTAAATTTAGATAAATCTATAAGGTAAAGTAGTAACTTAATTTATGAGCTAATTTAATTCAATGAATTATAATTAATTTAATATTTGAGATAGCTAGTAAAATGATGAAAATTAATTTAATATAACCTTACTAGGACTATGTTACCGGGAGAAAATATATATATATATATTTCTATTTCTATAATGAGAATATTAATGTAATTGCCATTAGAGGTTTTGTAAATCTATTTAGAAAAATTAATGATAATAATAATAATAAGAATGGACAGATGTTAGTTTCATTATAAGTAACAAATATTAATCAGCAATTCATCTGTTAAGTAAGAATTTATGTAATTTTGACCTAAATGAAGTTATTGTCCAACAACCCCTTATATCACTCGGAAGCGAGTTCTAATTTCTAGCAACTGAAACTGTATAGGATAAAGAATATAAAGATGTCTTGTGGTAGGGTATAATGAGTAAATTGTTATGATGAGATCTTGTACTTAGCTGATGATATGCGGATAAATTTTGGAAACGAGAAGCCAAATATATTGGGGTAGCGGTGCGCAGAATTTGAAATAAGAGAACAAGAGAATGCAGGGCTCGTCGATCGCTTAGCCTTAGCCAAGACAGAGTTTGGAAAGACGGGGAAACATGATCATACTTACGAATATTACAAATATAACGGACGCACGCATTATGCACACGTTGTAGCCTGTTGCTCAAATTTGCATTTAGGTTACTTAATATAATATCGCAGTAGTCAAAGTGTGGCATCACGAGTGTTTGTACAAGGATTAATTTTAATTTATCAGGAAGAAAGTTCTTCAGTCGCTTTAATGAGTGAATAATGGAAAATATTTTTTTGGAAGTGTGATTCACTTGTTCATTCCATTCC
This sequence comes from Periplaneta americana, assembly GCA_025594305.2. NCBI lineage: Eukaryota > Metazoa > Arthropoda > Insecta > Blattodea > Blattidae > Periplaneta > Periplaneta americana. The sequence goes on from JAJSOF020000021.1 coordinate 18,716,253, forward strand.
AGGTGACAATCCATATAAATACCAAGGTTCTTCACAGTCGTACTGTATGGAATAGTAGTATTATTTACAATTATCGGTGGCAAATTTTGCTTGTCACACTTCGATCTTTGATGTCCTATTAAGATTGCCTGCGATTTACTTGAATTTAAATTAAGTCCGTGCGTTTTCGACCATATGGATATAGAATTCAAGTCATCATTAACTTTAGTTATGGCGTCATTTATGTAGTTAGGTCGAGTATGCAGATAGATTTGTATGTCGTCAGCATAAATATGGTGTCGGCAGGATGTTAGATTAGAAGAAATATCATTCGGACAGTTGACTAAACAACATTTGCACTGCAAATATAATATAATATAATATATTAACATACGTAACCATCAAAATAATAATAATAATAATAATAATAATAATAATAATAATAATAATAATAATAATTACCTCTGACAGATTCCATTATGAGGCGGTACATCTCACTTGATGATACGTGTCAGAGGAAGAACAATTATTTGTAAGCATCTGAAGTCTGACTAGTGTAATATGTAGCTAATCGGCGATGTATGCAATGGAGAGGGAAAGGAACTGGCCACCCTACCTCATTATCTCCTGGCTTAGTTGCCTTCTTGGTATCACTTGTGAAGTCCGGAGCTGTCTTCGGACAGTTGGCTAAACAACAAAAATAATCTTCATCATTTCACCGCCGTCATAGTGTCATTCCTTATACAAATTTCTAGTTCATGAACGAATATGACGCATCGAAGAACTGCTACTATTTTCACGGCAGTGTGTAGATTTTATATATATTTTACGAAAAGGCGGCCTGACTCACAAACATCGTGGAGGCCTTGTGCAGCTGTGATATAAGGTAGGTTATATGTAGCCAGCGAGTTAGCACACAGATGTGAAGGATGCCTCCAGGCTGCAACTTGCTTGTAGTCACGTACTAACAGTCCGCAGGTGCCAACAGAGCAAATAAATATGCGCTCCTCTGCACACGTTAAGTTTCAATATTTATAGTATCTTACCGTCACGGCTGTGGTTGCAACTATTCCGTGCCATTTATTCCTCTTTCCGAGATTTCGTATTTTTTATTACAGTGACTATTATTATTATTATTATTATTATTATTATTATTATTATTATTATTATTATTACTTACTGCCTTTTAAGGAACCCGGAGGTTCATTGCCGCCCTCACATAAGCCCGCCATTGGTCCCTATCCTGAGCAAGATTAATCCAGTCTCTATCATCATTTCCCACCTCCCTCAAATCCATTTTAATATTATCTTCCCATCTACGTCTCGGCCTCCCTAAAGGTCTTTTTCCCTCCGGCCTCCCAACTAACACTCTATATGCATTTCTGGATTCGCCCATACGTGCTACATGCCCTGCCCATCTCAAACGTCTGGATTTAATGTTCCTAATTATGTCAGGTGAAGAATACAATGCGTGCAGTTCTGAGTTGTGTAACTTTCTCCATTCTCCTGTAACTTCATCCCTCTTAACCCCAAATATTTTCCTAAGCATCTTATTCTCAAACACCCTTAACCCATGTTCCTCTCTCAAAGTGAGAGTCCAAGTTTCGCAACCATACACAACAACCGGTAATATAACTGTTTTATAAATTCTAACTTTCAGATTTTTTGACAGCAGACTGGTGATAAAATTTCGCAATCGAATAATAACAGGCATTTCCCATATTTATTCTGTGTTGAATTTCCTCCCGAGTATTATTTATATTTGTTACTGTTGCTCCAAGATATTTTAACTTCTCCACCTCTTCAAAAGATAAATTTCCAGTTTTTGTATTTCCATTTCGTACAATATTCTCGTCATTACTATTATTATTATTATTATTATTATTATTATTTATTACTTACTTACTGCCTTTTAAGGAACCCGGAGGTTCATTGCCGCCCTCACATAAGCCCGCCATTGATCCCTATCCTGAGCAAGATTAATCCAGTCTCTATCATCATATCCCACCTCCCACAAATCCATTTTAATATTATCTTCCCATCTACGTCTCGGCCTCCCTAAAGGTCTTTTTCCTCCGGCCTCCCAACTAACACTCTATATGCATTTCTGGATTCGCCCATACGTGCTACATGCCCTGCCCATCTCAAACGTCTGGATTTAATGTTCCTAATTATGTCAGGTGAAGAATACAATGCGTGCAGTTCTGAGTTGTGTAACTTTCTCCATTCTCCTGTAACTTCATCCCTCTTAACCCCAAATATTTTCCTAAGCATCTTATTCTCAAACACCCTTAACCCATGTTCCTCTCTCAAAGTGAGAGTCCAAGTTTCGCAACTATACAGAACAACCGGTAATATAACTGTTTTATAAATTCTAACTTTCAGATTTTTTGACAGCAGACTGGTGATAAAATTTCGCAATCGAATAATAACAGGCATTTCCCATATTTATTCTGTGTTGAATTTCCTCCCGAGTATTATTTATATTTGTTATTGTTGCTCCAAGATATTTGAACTTCTCCACCTCTTCGAAAGATAAATTTCCAGTTTTTGTATTTCCATTTCGTACAATATTCTCGTCATTATTATTATTATTATTATTATTATTATTATTATTATTATTATTATTACATACAGTACATGGTATGCACATGGGCAGGTCTTTCACTGCAAACCCAGCATTCTCCTATCTTTCCTATTTTCTGCCTTCCTCTTAGTCCCCGCATATTATGATCCATATCTCTTAATGTCGTCTATCATCTGATATTTTCTTTTGCCCCGAACTCTTCTCCCGTTCACTATTCCTTCCAGGGCATCCTAGCCGCAGTTTCTTCTCAGCTAGTGACCCACCAATTCCTTTTTCTCTTTCTGATCAGCTTCAGCATCATTCTTTCTTCACCCACTCTTTCCAACTTCATTTTGTATTCTGTCTGTCCACTTCACACTCTCCATTCTTCTCCACATCCACATTTCAAATGCTTCTATTCGTTTCTCTTCACTTCGTTGTAATGTCCATGTTTCTGCCCCATACAATGTCACACTCCACAAAAGCACTTCACTAGTCTCTTTTTTAGTTCTTTTTCCAGAGATCCGCAGAAGATGCTCCTTTTTCTGTTAAAAGCTTACAGTACTTTGTCATTGCTATACTTCCTTTGACTTCCAGGCTACAGCTTATGTTACATTATGGCTTATGGCATTTACATTAATATTCTCATTATAGAAATAGAAATATATATTTTCTCCCTGTAACATAGTCCTAGTAAGCTTATATTAAATTAATTTTCATCATTTTACTAGCTATCTCAAATATTAAATTAATTATAATTCATTAAATTAAATTAGCTCATAAATTAAGTTACTACTTTACCTTATAGATTTATCTAAATTTAAATAAATATGTAGTGAAGAATATTGCTGGAGAACCTTTTAAGTGTAGTGTAAATATTTGTAATTTAAATTTATGTATTTTCTTGATTAAGGCTGGTTGAGTGGGAAGAGAAGGCCTTATGGCCTTAACTCTGCCAGCGAAAATAAAACAAAATAAAATTATTATTATTATTATTATTATTATTATTATTATTATTATTATTATTATTATTATGTTACTGCTTCTAGTACATCGCAAGTATTTGAAGCTGTTCACTTGTTCTACTGCCTCATTTAAAATTCATAAGTTTATTTTCCTTGGTTGGGGGAACCCAGAAATGCATACAGAGTTTTAGTTGGGAGACCGGAGGGAAAAAGACCTTTGGGGAGGCCGAGACGTAGATGGGAGGATAATATTAAAATGGATTTGAGGGAGGTGGGATATGATGATAGAGACTGGATTAATCTTGCACAGGATAGGGACCGATGGCGGGCTTATGTGAGGGCGGCAATGAACCTGCGGGTTTCTTAAAAGCCATTTGTTGTTTTTTTAGTAGGTTATTTTACGACGCTTTATCAACAGCTTAGGTTATTTAGCGTCTGAATGAGATGAAGGTGATAATGCCGGTGAAATGAGTCCGGGGTCCAACACCGAAAGTTACCCAGCATTTGCTCATATTGGGTTGAGGGAAAACCCCGGAAAAAAACTCAACCAGGTAACTTGCCCCGACCGGGAATCGAACCCGGGCCACCTAGTTTCGCGGCTAGACGCGCTAACCGTTACTCCACAGGTGTGGACCTGTTGTTGTTGCGACAACCGTAGTCTTCGTCTTGTCTGCATTTATCTTCATTCCATACTGCTCACAGCTGTAATTTAGCTCCAGTAGCATATCCCTTAGTATCGTCTCCTCTTATAGGCTACTAACAACGCCATATCAGCAAATCTTACGCACTTTATTCTTCTTCCTCCTACTTTTACCTCTCCCATGTTCTGAAAACAGTTCTTCACCAAATTCTCGAAGTAGATGTTGAACAGGATAGATGATGAAGGGCATCCTTGTTGTACTTCTCTCCCTATTTCACTTCCTTAAGACATTTTTCTTCTCCTATCCTGACTTCGAGAACGATTACAGATAAAAAAATATTCAAAGCTAAATTTGTCACTTTTTTTTTTTAGTTCAAGAGCAAAACGGGAGTTCAAACCCGGTAACCCACCCTTGCGAACCCCCTGTCTCAGTCCCAATTTCCCTTCAAAGACGCGTTTTCGCTTACCTTTTAAATGTTTCACCTTCCATTTCCCCGTCCGTTCGTCCGTCTGTAGGTCCGTCCATCCTTTCATGCATTGTTTCACAGCATTCAACTTGTTCCTGCCTTAAGGAAGTTCGCCTTCCAAAACACATTTTAGATAAAGCAATGAAATAAAGAAAACAAGGGTAAATACAAAAAATAAACACATAGACTAAGAAAAGGAACACTTACCATGTTTCATGTGTTGCTAACGCATCTAAAAGAAGAGACGTTACTTATGACATTGTTCATCTGGTTTCTGTGTGCCCATTCAACAGGATACTCATAACAACCACCACTTCCAGAAACAGAATTTTTATTAGCCGTCTTCCTCTACAACTAGTGGATTAACAACAATAATAAAGTTATTACATACAACAAATATTTCAAGAAATCTCACAGACGCACCAAGTCGCTCGGGGGTCCCGGAACATTGCCCAGACACTTTCAAAGGCATCTGTGTAATGTACTCTTTCTATCCAATAGTGGTACTTTTACGTGAGTCACCCAAGCGTCCCCATATATGAACAATGCGCCGAAGCTGTAGTTCTTTTTCCTGCCGTAGGCGTTGCAGTCGGTGCACCTTGGGAGGAGAACTACATAGTAGCCTATCGCATGATGATTAATGGAGCAATGGTGGTAGAGTTTCGGTAGGGGAAACGGGCGTATCCCGCGAAAAACACATCACTTGTCCACTTGAACCCACAGGAATTCGAACCTAGGGTTACCGGTGTAGAAAATCAAAATTATAATCGTTCGGCTAACTGCTTGCTCTATGTAATAATAATTTTTGTAATAACGCAATCTGAGAATTCTATTAACAATGTCTATCTAATGGGTAGACTGCAGAAGTTCATGCAAATTCATATTTTGATTAATAGGGTATTTATATCTAAATAAATGGGTGATTTCGGTGTTAAACCTGCCATTATTTCGGCGACTACTTCGTAAAATAAGTTGTCAATTTGGTGGTTATTTCGTGAAATAAACTGTCAATTAAATGTATTATGCTATATTTAATATCTATAAAACTTTCTCTTACTTTTATTTTGCTTACATATACAGGGTGTTTCAGAAATACTTTGACAAACCTTGGGGGTACGTTCCTCACACCAAAACAAGAAAAAAAAAGTTCATATACACATATGAACGAAAATCCTTAAATTTTTTAGTTATTAATGAAAGAACATAATGAAACATCTGTTAAATATTGTCAGCTTGGTAGCAAGTGTTGCAACTTTAAACAATTCAGAAACTCATAATAAATGTTCAAATGACAAATGGCTGTAGTAAACAAGTCTCCTTGGCAACACATAGCCATCTATGATACAATGGGTGCATCAGCAGACTTGTATCGATAACTCATTGGATTATCTAACAAAATGAATTATTATCGGTTACAGACTTAAGTAAGTTGTTAGATTGTACCTCGAAACGCGTTGAACATAAACTTTCATTATTATGAGTTTCTGAATTGATTAAAATTGCAATACCAAGCTGACAATATCTAACAGATGTTTCATTATGTTCTTTCATTAATAACTAAAAACTAAGGATTTTCGGACATATGTTTATATGGATTTTTTTCTTGTTTTGGCGTGAGATACATGCCCCCAAGATTTGTCAAAGTACAGTATTTCTGAAACACCCTGTATATCATATCAGCAACGCCAAACTATGAACTGAGCGTGGTTTCTTCATTATCCGCGTTTGTGCGACAGTCTGTGGGTAATTTCTTGTACGCAGAAAAACCCCTTTCACTGTCCATATTAGATGTAGGGAGCCACGCACTTTCTGCAAAAAATTCACTCCAAATTCATTGAAATCTTCTTCTTTGAAGTTAAGAAAAAAGCATTGGTTTCATGGGCCTTGCCTAGTAGCTACATTGTAGAAGCTAGGTAGGTAGGTAGGTAGGTTAGCGTTTCTATGGCAACTGGACATATGATGGAATAGTCCCATATGCTCAATGCTTTTTTCTTAATGTAAAATCTTCTATAGCCCTTCAAAACCTCATAGCATCAAAATATAGCCTCCGGTGCATGACATACTGCTACTACAGCAATCTTTGCTACAGTCGAGTAGATAAATCGATCTTTTTTCGATAACCATAGAGATTATGTTACCAAGCGATTGACAAATTGACTGAAAAAAAAGTCAAAACTAAAATTCTTTCAACCATTTATTATCATAATACATACTTACTTACTTATTGGCTTTTAAGGAACCCGGAGGTTCATTGCCGCCCTCACATAAGCCCGCCATTGATCCCTATCCTGAGCAAGATTAATCCAGTCTCTACCATCATATACCACCTCCCTCAAATCCATTTCAATATTATCTTCCTATCTACGTCTCGACCTCCCCAAAGGTCTTTTTCCCTCCGGCCTCCCAACTAACACTCTATATGCATTTCTGAATTCGCCCATACGTGCTACATGCCCTGCCCATCTCAAGCGTCTGGATTTAATGTTCCTAATAATGTCAGGTGCAGAATACAATGCGTGCAGATCTGCGTTGTGTAACTTTCTCCATTCTCCTGTAACTTCATCCCTCTTAGCCCCAAATATTTTCCTAAGAATCTTATTCTCAAACACCCTTAATCTCTGTTCCTCTCTCAAAGTGAGAGTCCAAGCTTCACAACCATATAGAACAACCGGTAATGTAGCCGTTTTATAAATTCTAACTTTCAGATTTTTTGACAGCAGACTAGATGACAAAAGCTTCTCAACCGAATAATAACAGGCGTTTCCCATATTTATTTTGCGTTTAATTTCCTCCTGAGTGTCATAATATGTATTATAATACATTGCTCTCTTAAATTGACTAAGAATTTTCGGAATTAAATCAATGGCTTTTCAAAAACAAACTATGAAATGTTTAATATAAAACAATTTTTATCTCGAAAAGAAAGCAAAAATGAGCAAAATTTATTAAACGTTTTTGTTTGAAATATCTCAAAGAATAACCCCCTGAAATTATTAACATTTCTTACGGTTCATTCTGTGTATTGGTTATTAGTATTACAATATCGTACCCTTAAAATAATACTGTCGTAACTATCAAAATATAGTTTTGAGTAAATGCAAGATAAACATTTCAAAGTCGAACCGAAGATATAATTATCCATTTACTAATTTTCCTATATCGCATCATCAATACTTCCTCGCCTAACTACCTCTCGGTGCGTTTTAATTTCTTGTCCTCTTATCACAGCCTGGGCACTCGTTCTAAAAATGACCCTTTATTATCTATGCCTTGCCATAAAACAGCTCACTATTCTTCCTCTTTCACATCATCAGCAATTCGTTTCTGGAACTCCCTACCTAGTACCCTCAGGAACTGTAGAACGATATTGCAATTTAAAAGTAAATTATTCAAACACGTGACCAGTAATAAGCCATATAACTCCTAGTTTCAGATTTAATTTTCCCGTTCCTTTATCCTATCATGATTGTTGTATGTAGTGTTATCATTGAAATTACAAATCTTGATTGTAATCCTAAAATTATTAGTACATATTTTACTTATTTTTCTGAAAATATTTTCTTTCTCATTCAATCATATTTAATTCTCCTTTGTGTGTAGCTATGTGTTCTTTCCTCAGTACTGTATAGTTATAATTTACGTTTGAATTTGTAATTATTCTTGTAATTTGTAATATTGCTTCACTTACCGCTTGCATATTCATTGAGTGTAACTTCTAAGCCTTATATTATTTTGTAATATTATTTAGTAGGCCTATGTTTGCATTATTTCACTCAACTTGTCTTTGTATGACTACATCAATTTTTAGTTTCTTTAGATATTAGTCTGTAATTATTAACTTGTATTACTGCAAATTATATCAGCTTGTTTTGTTTCTGGCTAAGTGAAAGAGAAGGCCTGATGGCCTTAACTTCGTCAGAATAAATAATAATAATAATAATAATAATAATAATAATAATAATAATAATAATAATATAATAATAATATTAATAATAATAATAATAATATTAATAATAATATAATAATTATAATCATATAATAATAATATTAATAATAATATAATAATATATTATTATTATTATTATTATTATTATTATTATTATTATTATTATTATTATTAAAATTCAAATATCTTGGAGCAACAGTAACAAATATAAATGACACTCGGGAGGAAATTAAACGCAGAATAAATATGGGAAATGCGTGTTATTATTCGGTTGAAGCTCTTATCATCCAGTCTGCTGTCCAAAAATCTGAAAGTTAGAATTTATAAAACAGTTATATTACCGGTTCTTCTGTATGGTTGTAAAACTTGGACTCTCACTCTGAGAGAGGAACAAGGTTCAGGGTGTTTGAGAATAAGGTGCTTAGGAAAATATTTGGGGCTAAGGGATGAAGTTACAGGAGAATGGAGAAAGTTACACAACGCAGAACTGCACGCATTGTATTCTTCACCTGACATAATTAGGAACATTAAATCCAGACGTTTGAGATGGGCAGGGCATGTAGCACGTATGGGCGAATCCAGAAATGCATATAGAGTGTTAGTTGGGAGACCGGAGGGAAAAGACCTTTAGGGAGGCCGAGACGTAGATGGGAGGATAATATTAAAATGGATTTGAGGGAGGTGGGGTATGATGATAGAGACTGGATTAATCTTGCACAGGATAGGGACCGCTGGCGGGCTTATGTGAGGGCGGCAATGAACCTTCGGGTTCCTTAAAAGCCATTTGTAAGTAAGTAAGTAAGTAAGTATTATTATTATTATTATTATTATTATTATTATTATTATTATTATTATTATTATTATTATAAATTTCAGGATTACCAAGTATTAGTATGATGTCTGCAGTTTTTTTTGCAGTTACAACAGTATTAAAATTCTCGCAAATCTTTTTGGAACTTGTGAGGAAAGAGGAAGTTAGCAAGCGAGCCTTTATGATGGTGATCCTGTGCAGGGGTGGATCTAGCAAAGAGATTGGGGTAGAAAAGGAAGGAGCAATGAGCCAATGAGAGTAAAGAAAAGTATGCTCAGTTGCTTAGAAGAAATCGACCTGTAGGCGAGATGCCGCCGATATTTTTTAAACTAAAATACAGCAAGCCTGCTAAAAGGGGATGAACAAGCGAGATTGTTCTCAATGTATACAATTTTAAGTAGAAATAACAAGAGTAGTAAAAAATAAGATACAGAGAGTAGAAGAGGCAAACAAGGTGTCCAACAACAGTGAAGAGGATTTTGCCTGAACAAAAATAACATGGGGCTGACTGCAAAATACCAATTCTACGCGAAATCACTCATCATTCAGTGGGAAGCCATAGTTTAAGGAATATTTTAAGAGACGTAAGTATAAGATGGAGAAAAATAGAAGAGTTCTGATCGAGAGGCAAAGAACAATATCATCTCTATCAGTCATGAAGTTCAGAGAGGAAGACCAATCCATGATGGTAGTGGGAAGATAACTACAGTGAAACCTGTTCAAATCGGAACCTGAATAATCCGGAATCCTGTCTCTTTCGGAACAATTTATTGGTCCCGGCAAAATTCATATGTATTATGTGTAATTTTTCCTGAATAAAACGGAAACTGTCCAACGCGGAAACGGAAATTGTCTGCTTCTGTTCAAAACGGAAATAATATTTTGGATACAATACTTTAATGTAAACTATATTTTGAAACAGTATGTGCTTTCAAGGAATGTACGAAATACTAGTAGGTCACTAAGATAAAAACAAGTTTTCTTTGTAAAATTTTTGAGGGTGCGAGGGTGTGTTGGCCTGATGGTCATAAATTTCATGACATCAGAGAACTAACCAAGCTATTTCTCAAAATAGCGATGATCATCTTCCACATCAAGATAGTCCCCATACTTACATACGGACTAGATCTAACGTGGGACAAGCTGCGCACGAAAGACCTCCATACCCTAGAGGACGTCAAGGCTCGCTTCTTGAAGGCTGCACCAGGAGTATCAAAACACACTCTATCCAGGCTGGTGTACGTGCTCGCCCACGAGACCTTCTTGATAGAAGAACTCAGAACAAAACTCGATCTGCCCTCCACTTCCAACTGGAAGAAAGCTCTAGACGAGAGGATAAGGCAGAGGGAAGACATCTGGGAGGATTTCTACACAAAGGAGGCCATGCTAAACCGGACCTGGACAGACACGAACCAGAAGCTCCGCCACTTCGTGATATCGCTGGCGGTTCATGGATACCACCACAAGATATGCAGAATTCAGTGTTTCCACGAACCGGACGACAACTGTGTGTGTGTCCTATGCAACAAGACATGTGATAGATACCGTATCCTAGTCTGTGGGAATCGGCAGCTATCAGTCATTAACTTTGTTCAATCCAAGTGACTTTCATTTATGCACAATTTGTGCGCTTTATTATTATTATTATAAATTTTATTACCCTATTGACTAGGCAGACGAATCCCTACAAAGATGTTCAATGGTTCACTCGTAGCTGGGTAGAACGCAAATGTATTAGTGATTTCCTGATAAAAAAAAAGTTGCGTAAAAATGTTGCACTATCATTAATTGATGAAGTAAAAGTTATCGAGGAAAATGAGAAACGAAGAGTATGGAAAATAATGTTGAAATTTATGAATGGAAAACTCAGGTGTAACTTAACACTTTCAAAAATAAAGGCCGTATCATGAATGAGTGGCTTGCGGTCAATAATGGTGACATAAAAGGAAAGAGAAAACAACTGGTTACATAGAAATAAATTAAGTATTGTGGGAGTGGATTGGTCTTGCCCTTTCAAAGATCATGCAAATTTCTGGACCTATTCTGCAAAGAAAACCCTTGAACTGGCAAAGAAATTAAATAATCCAGAATTCAAGGCTTCTAGGCTCCTAGACCAATTAAATAATGTGCTGTGATATACAGTACAGTATTATATTTTAGTGTTAGATACAAAATTTAGTGTAATTAATAAACTTTATAGTGTTTAATGAGTGAGTTACGATACAATTTATACAGGAAATGAGATTTTCATCAAGATCATTCACCAATTAAATAAGCGACAGAAAGCTGATTTAATGTCAGTAGTGTTAAACGGAATATTTTGTAATTCCTACAATTTGCGGCATGCCATTTTGTTTTTCATTTATACAAATAATAAATATTTCATTTTAAGTTCACACCTGAATAACACGGAAACCTATCCACAACGGAAAAAAAAAAATAGGGCCATGTCACTTCCGTCTTGAACAGGTTTCACTGTATATATACATAGACGCCACAATGATAGAGGGTAGGATGGAGATCATAATAATAAATTAAAAACAAAGCAGTAGTGATAGTGTAGTGGCAGTAATTTCTAACGATAACAATAAATGAACAGTCTATAACGTTTTATTGGCTTTGGTGACTTATTGGCATTTTAGGTCTATTTACACGAGTTCTGAGTGTACTTCTACAGTCACGCCGAATAGCAGGAGGGTATCGGTTGCGGACTACAGCTGGTTGGGATACAACTTACAAGGTGGATAGCGACTCGCTTCTTTGCTTAACATTTAAAACTTCAGGAGCCAAAAGGATCTGCGATATTTATATCCTAGGGGTGCGATATACTGTCAAATTTAATTACGTCTTCAATATACTGAATCAGACAATTATTTTACAGTACATAAGTGTTCTTACATGGAAGGTTTAAAACATACATGGGCACAATTTTCGGTTATGTGAGGCACTCGATTTGAAATAGTTTGTTTACTAGGAGAGGAGACTGCAGAGTAGGATGGGAAATATAAACTGCTGTGACCTGCGTCACCTTATCGTAATCGCTAAGGCGGTCAGTGGCGAATTATTAGGAAAGCGCTTGGTTAATGTGAGAGACTCGAAAACTTTTATTCAATTTGGCAAATTAATTCGGCAGCTTTAATCATAAACCTCTTTACTATTTCTCCATCATTGAATTGATTTAAATCACAGGCGAGAAATTGCGTAACTAGCCAATAATATTCCATCACTTTGTCTACGTTTATTTTCTTGAATATTCTGGCGTTTATCAAGATTACTTAATAGATTTGCACGTTCTCGACCTAAAATAATTCCAGAAAATCATATTTCGTTTTCTACGCACATTTTATATATATTTTTATAAATTTCTTTTGAAATAATACGTACAAACAACATTTAATTCCTCGTAGGCTACCTTTTAATGCAGCGTGTTTAAGGTATAATGTCGTATTTAGTATACAATGCAAATGTTAAGATCATAAATTTTCAGCGGAATAGTACAAAAAATAACATTTAATTTGTCTTACCCTCTAATTCAGCATGTTCTTTATGACAAACGGAGTAATGTCGTTGTATATTAAATTTATTAATGCCTAATAGGATTTTAGAGCATAACATACATCGGATGTTCTCCCCTTCTAAACAGCAAAAAAATTCTTCCTCCCATTTCTCATGAAATAATCGTTTTCTAACGCGTACACACTGCTTTGATAATGCCATTATGCCACCACTGATATTGCTTATGAAACTGATATAGAACCTGCCCACGCCTAGGAGCTACGTGAGGGAGGGACGGGGACTGTGAAGGTGATGTCACTCAAAGCGATAAGCTCTGTGAAGGTCAGTGAGGCACAAATTCTCAAGTGAGGCACGATGCCCATCCATGGTTTAAAATTACTTTCAAACCGGTCATCACTGATCGTGCGCAATAGTTGAGGTTGGAAAATTTTCAAACAGTTGTCAAACCATCACGAACTCGCTGCAGAAACAGGGCCTACATTTCTGGTGTGGAAGAGACATGATGGTTTGAATTTCACAAGAGTAAATAAATAAATAAATAAATAAATAAATAAATAAATAAATAAATAAATAAATAAATAAGTGAATGAATGAAGATCTCCGAGACGTACCGGTAACCCTAACTATGCATGAACTTCCGCACTCTACTTGTGACGTACCGATGTACGGAATCCTGGGACACGAGTCTGTACACCCCGGAGCGACGCGCAGCGCCAGCTATCTGCGCCTGAGCGGTAGAGAACACTCAACATACACAACTGTCGACACCGAGACAATGGAAGGCGGGCGGGTCCAACTTGTGCGCCGCCGAGTCCTGTGCCCCCGCGCGACTGGGCGCCGCCTTGCTGGTGCTGCCATCTACAGCCACGCTTTGCGCACTAGAGTCCGCGGCGCCCACAACCTTGCTGCCATCTAGATAACTGGGCCGCTCCAGCTTCTGCGACATGCTGCCATCTATCGACAGGTCCTGAACACTGTTGCGAGCGTAGCCCGACTGCAGGTCTGTCGATAAGTTATTGTTATTGCTGGGATACTGTGGCGGGTATATTGACCGCGACCCCACCGGGGCTCTGAAGGGGCTGCCCTGCTCGTTGCTAGAGGGGGTGCCGCTCGCTAGATACTGTTGGAAGTGGTGCAGGGGGGTGTAGCCCCCCACCGTGCTCCCCGTGCCCCCGTACATAGCGAGCATGTCGCCGTACGTGGGCCCGGTTGAATCGGACGCGCTGGACACCGCAGTGGCGCCGCCCCGCGCGTGGTGCATGCCGTGACTGGTGCTGCCCTCTGCTGCGGCGCCGCCGTACGCTGCCATGTTGAACAGAGCCTCGGGGTCGCACACGAACTTGTACACGTAGCGCTCTCCTGCGGCAGAAACACACAACATCACGATACAGAAACAAGACACGGTTTTCATTGTTGCGTAATCTATCTACATCGCATGTCGCTTCAAATATTTCAGTTGAAAATAACCATAATTCATTCATCTGAATTCTTGTGACCTTGAACAGATACTACAGCGATTTGCACAATAACCGAATGGCTATTACTCTATAATCTACGTTGCGTAGCTCAATTTACGAAATGGTATTTTGTATGATATTTCATTTTATATTATTAAATTTATAATTTTATCTATGACTGACTAAGGCTGCCAGGTCTCGCGTGTTTTATAGGTTCTCCCATATTTTACCCACAATCTCCCGTCTCACGTATTTGATAATATTTTCTCCCGCAATTTAATTATTTATTTGCTAGTTATTTAAATAGTAATATGAATAGTGCTATGATGCTATGAAAATTAGTCTAAATACATATTTTTAAGTATAATCTACAATGACAAATTCTCATTAATTTTCAATCTGTTTTGATATTGGAAATTTCAATTGTGAAAGTTTCTGAATGAATACAAAGGAAGTGGTGAATCTTAATAGTGCTATGAGATTCATTTTAAATTACTTTTGTGCGAGATCGTGCGTATTTGCTTGCTTTCCGCACAAAACCAATACGCGGTAAGTGTGAAATACCACATTCAGTATTCCCAACGTAACACACATAACAATTTCCCTCTTCTTACCGCTTAAGCACGACATTCATTTTACTGCTTTAGGCTTTTAACATATTATTTTTAGAGACGTTTAACATAGTAATAATTATAAATTGGAAACTTACCACTGCAATTTCACCTAAATTGCACTGTTAATTATTGTTTTTAAATATTTGCAAAAATTAAGTAAACTCTACAACACCACAAAAGCTACTGCATTTTGTAATGCAAGTAACATTAAGGAAGCCGTGAAAAAATCAACAAGATTCCAGATGCCGATGTTATTACTGCAATATGTTATATAAATAATATTGTTAAAATATTAAAATGAAAAATAAATCATTACATAACCTTACCGTTTGTTTAAGTTCGCATTTATAGACTGGGGGAAAAAGACAGACGTATATCATGGCCTGCTGGAATATAGTAAACACAGAAAACATTTTATAGCAACAATGTTGAAGATAGATATTTTAGTTTTTAAAAGTTGCCGTCATTGAACAGAAACCAAGATGGAGATTTCATTGCAACTAATTAGAAATTCCTCTTTCAGGTATGTAATAAACGATCTTCGCACAAAATAATGTACGATACACGAGCGGTATGTTTGTTTTCATGTTCTCGGAAATTAAAAAAAGCTCAACTACGTTTCGTTTTTTCAATCTTTTCCTCGAACATGAAAACATCAACATACCGCTCTTGTAACACATATTACTATTCCGTACAGTTATACTGTATACGTGTATAACATGCTCCTGAAGCTGAACATGTCGATAATATCTTGATGGAACGATTTTGGTAATCATTTCCAAAATCTGCCGTATTTTCAGTGTTAAAACCTCGCAACCCTATCCACGATTGGTATCTAAACTGGTATTTCTTTCCCTGTTCTTAGCAACCTAAATTTTTTTATAGTGGGCACCATCGATTTAGGTAGATGGATTTTGTTAATCAGAACTCCAGAGCGAGTTACTTATGGCAGCAAGGTCGGTTGTTATCTTCGTCGCAGCTGGAATGGGTGAGACATAAGAGTAAACATACATTCCTGATTATCCTAGTGGACTCGGATGGACACAGCAGAGACCTGCAAGAGAGCGATGCTTAACGATATCTGAGATCGGTTTTACCGAATGCACTTCGTGTGTAATCGCTCGAGCTCGGGTTTGGCCTGCGCTCGCTCGAGCTCGCCCGGGGATCGCTCCCCTGTCGGAACGAGCGCTCGCTTCAACCACAGTACGCGAAGCAGTATGCTGCAGTACTACGTAGTTCAGCATTGGTAAAAATCGAATGAATTCATTTGATTATCAAAACCATTCGAAATAATAGAAATATTCACAATATCACTGGATTATTCATTGATTTTGCTTACCACCACAACAAGCCGTATGAAGTTACACAAAATATGTACTCGCATAACAGAATGTGTTCCATTTTAAGATAATGATAAGAGCTTCGAGTTCAGAATCATATGACGCAAAAATAGAATGATAAGCTTGAATGTTCTGTGTGGTTGTAGCGTACTGACTCTTCTAACAGCCCCAGTATCTGACCCTGATCTTTATTAAATTAAACACCTGACCTACATGGTGATAAGAAAAAGAGCGCTGCTCTCAGGCTATAACGTATAGAATGACTAATCAACATACTGCAATGTTATTGAACAATTCATTCATGCATTCGAATGATTTAATCCTACAATGGAATAATCATAGAAATCACTGGATTGTTTTCAACAATTATATATTTTAGTGGAAATTTAATTAATTACACATTTTTCTTTGTTTAGATTGAAACAGCCTGAAATGATTTTCTGTATAAATATATTTCATTCCTACTCAGTTTAACATTTAACTTCAAAAACAAACTGAGACACAAATTTAATCGTGATAATGTTGTAAATGCAAATGAAATGTTTGGTTATATTACTATAAAATGTATATAAAACCGAGAAATTACATTTAATACGTGGTAACTAAAAATGTCTATCGAAGTATGAAATGCAAATAATAAATTAGTAGCTATACATTTTGTTTCATCTCAAACGTAATATGAACTTTACTCATTAACTTGGGAATATTTTTATTTTAGTAGGTTATTTTACGACGCTTTATCAACAGCTTAGGTTATTTAGCGTCTGAATGAAATGAAGGTGATAATGCCGGTGAAATGAGTCTGGGGTCCAGCACCGAAAGTTACCCAGCATTTGCTCGTATTGGGTTGAGGGAAAACCCCGGAAAAAGCGTTAACCAGGTAACTTGCCCCGACCGGGATTCGAACCCGGGCCACCTGGTTTCACGCTGACCGTTAATTCCACAGGTGTGGACAATCCTATGTACTTTAAGGTAATCTTATCGCTTACTTCTCCGAATTTAGTCCAAAGAGCTAGTAGGTAACTGCTTTCCCTTTTCTTCCAACTCTGACTCTGCTGATTTAACTTTAGCATATACTTTTGACATCGTGTCTTGTAATCTTTTACCATCAACAGAGACGGTGTTTGCTTGAGATCGACGTCGTATTGAATCATCTTCAACATTCGTTTGATGAAACGTACTGATTAGACAAGCCTAAATTCACCTACTGCTTACTGCTACCGGAAGAGATGAACACCGAGCGCTCGTCGTCAGACCCGATCGCTCGGTGTGTTGCCTTACTTCGTGATTTATCGGAACTATTCGTATATGATCGCTATTCTTTCAGTCAGTGCCTTCCTGGACTGATAACGATATCCCGCGCTCGCTCTCTTGCAGGTCTCTGATGGACAGTCACCTCAAAAAACAATGCATATATAACCACATTTATGGAACTCCAGTAGTCTATACAGTATATGTGTGCATACGTAAGAAAAGGGACCAATTCCCGGCACACCGTTTTCGAGATAATAACTCACTCTCTCCTTGACAACAAACATATAAGGCAACAATAAAATCCATACATTAATTCATTTATAACTTCTTCACAAACACATTATAATGAAAAGGCCTAGAATTTACAATTAGTCTATAAACTTAGTCAATAATTCATTCACTAACTAGTTAAAAAATTCATTCACTAATTCACTCGTTCAAAAATTCATTCACTACTCACATTCAATAATTCATTCACTAACTGGTTCAATAAAGTAGACCTATTCATTAAGTAGGTACTATGGTGAAATAACGGTGAAAAAAATAAGAAAATCCACTTAAAAATTTATTGTGACTTTCTATTTAGACCGAGCTAAAAAACTAATTAATTTATGTTCCCATGGCTATTTTGAAGCTTTTGAACTAATATGAACTAAAAATTATGAAAATGGTGACGCAAGGAGCCTTTTTAGTGACGTCAATATAAAATATATTAAAAAAAATATTACTTCAAAGCTATTAGCCCTAATGGCACCAAATTTTGTACAGATGATAGTATTGTAGGCATGTTTATGGAGTTTAAAATTCACAAATTTTGGATGAAAATTGTAAAAGATTTAAAACTCACATAAGTGTCCCCTTAACTCATACGTTCAACAATTCAGCCACTAAGTGGTTCAAATATAGTAGGATTTATTCATTACTCACATGTCTAATAATTCAGCCACTAACTCAGTCAATAATTCGTTCACCAATTCACTCGTTCAATAAAGCATTAATTAACTCACACATTCAATAACTGATTTATTCACTTATTTAACAATTCGTACAGTAACTTACTAATTCAGTAATTTATTCATTAACTAATTCAATAATTCATTAACCGAATCATTCAATAATTCATTAACTCACTCATTCAATAATTAATCCATTAAATTACGCATTAACTCACGCACTCAATAATTGATTCATTAACTCACTCATTCAATAATTAATCCATTAAATTACGCATTAACTCACGCACTCAATAATTGATTCATTAACTCACTCATTCAATAATTCATTAACTTATTTAATAACCCATTCACTAACTTATTCAATAATATTAGTCACTCATTCAGTAATTCACTCACTAATTCGCACATTGTCATGTACAGGCCGAGAAAAGTTACTTTTTACTCAAGATAGGAATGCATATAAAGTAACAGTAGGCCTACGCCGCATCTGCATAGGCTACTGAATTTGAAGTGATAAATTAGAAGTGTACACTACTTATGTTTATTAGGCATAATGCTGCATTTGAGATTCTAACAGCCTTCAATGTCAATTCCCTTACCTGTTGAAATTTTTCCTCTCGTGACAGCAGTAACCATGCATAGACACAATCATGCTAAAACAATAAGAAACAAAATGAAAAAAACAGACATGCAGTGTGCAATTACACTCTACAGTCGTTGACAATATTGCGCATACAGCTAGCGATCCAAGCGGCAAATAACTAACATTACTGGGAAACTCAGCTGTTTATATGTTATGGTGGTGATACAGACGCGAAAAATTTATTAGAAGAATGAGAGTTTCGAAAGGACCGTATTGCTCAAGCTTCAAATTGCAGCAACAACAAAGAATGACACCTAGAACTGCATTGTTTCGCTTTCTCCAAAGATAAAAGAAAAATCCATACATATTTTAGTGTAGACCTACTGGCTTACGCTTGGCATGTGTTATCAGGGTGCGAATTAAGATTTATGAGGGGGGGATATAGAATCCTAGATAGAGAATACTATACGTAGAGCTCGGACGAGAAGTTATGGCACCGGCGCGAGAGACGCATTTTAGTTCGTTTGCTTGGACTCGCCCTCACAGTAAACTGGAGGGGTGTTGGGTTAGTTGGTTACTAGCATTCCGAGTGTTCAGATCGTTCTGCTACTACCGCTATTGCTAATACTGAAAACATTCTCCTTCTGACCGCCCTCATTATGGCATTGTCTAAGGTGTGAAATCATAGAGTAGTTCATAGTCAAGGACATGAAATAGCACACAATGTATGGAAATTCATGTCAGAAGAGGCTGTAAACGGAATACCAATTCCATTGAAAAGCGTGTGTGCAAGAGTACTGGCTGCCACTGGTATTTCAAAGCGAACCTTGGCAAGAATCAGGAAAGAAGGGAAAAATATTGAGGCAGGAACAGCAGATTCTTTCTCCAGTCCGGAAAAATCACAGCCGAAGAAGAAGATTGTTGCAGTTGTAGACAGTTTTGATGAGGAAGTCATAAGAAGGCTCATCTATAATTTCTCCATAAGCAGAGGCCGACTCTGCAATCGCTTCTTCCAAGAATGGATATCAGTGTATGATTATGTGAAGAAAGTAGAGAACAATTACAATGAAAGTGAGCACGTGATGGACAGTATTTTGGAGAACATTTCCATAAACTTAGGGACATCTGATTCCAGCACAGATCAGTCGTCTGATTCGGACAGAGGATAAGAATATAAAGATGGAATAGCGGGCGTAATTCCATTAGGTACTTTCGGACTCTTGAGTAGGAAAGTGGTGATACTAAGGTAAGACGAATGTTTTTGGAAAGAGATGAAACGGATATGCCTGCCACTCTGAGCTTGAGAACCGTAACCCAAACAACCACCACTCCTCTACCCTGCTGGCCGGCAATTTAAAACTTCGCGCATGTTGGTGCCATAACATCTCATCTCAGCTCTAACATTATTATTATCCTCATTTGATACGGCTCAACGCTTGGTTGCACTGAGTTGCTTGTCTTGCATCTTGATCATAATAATAATTATATTCATGAGCAGGCTTAAGATAAGATGTGTAATTCCTAAGTTATTGATTGTTGGCAGCTTGCCGGTGATGATAATACATCAATATTATTTTCTTTGCTTACTTTATACTATACTTTATAAAGTATACTCGTATTAAAAAAATATATTTTGTGATGGGGTGACAGATGTTATTCCTGGCAGGAATGTTAATATGAATTAATGAGAGGGGGATAACTTTCCAACAGGGGAAATCCCCCCTCCATTCTCCCCGTTAATTCGCACCCTGTGTGTTATTCACTTGGTTAAGGGGAGAGGATGGTATTTTTTGGTGAAAAATGAGTAAATTAAAAAAAAAAATTCTTAAAAATACTCTGTGATATGTGTGGAATGCATTGCATAACATTTTGTGGGTATTTTTGTGCCCTTATCGGATGTTGAAACGTCATTTTTAAACTTCCTGCGCTATGGATTTTTAAATCACACGCCCGCTTTTATCGGTTTCCAGTTACTTCATTTTTTTGCTACATTGCCAGACAAAAATGGATATAATTTCTGGACTATTAAAGATACATGCATGAAATTTAGAACACACATTCTTTAGACTATTAGGAAACTTTTCTCTGAAACAGAAGTTTGTTAATTGATTTCATTTTAAAAATACGTCCGTTTGTTTGCAAGAAAGGAAATCAGAAAATTGTTATTAAATTTTAATTGTTTATTTTACAAAGGTAGGGACTAATATCAAAATTCTGTTACAGACAGTTTGTAGAACATGCTTTTGCAAATACATTGCAAAAACTGTTTGAATCTATTTCTAAAAACAGTTTAGATATATCGGTTTTAGTACAATCCTGCATTGGGTATATATTTTTTCAAATTTGGGCCCCCAAATATTTTTTTTTAAATATTTTTATTTGGTTGAGATGCCACAGCTAGAGCTCTCTACGTACAAAAATTGATATTTTACACCAAATAGGAAAAAAGTTAAAAAAAATACCATCATCTCCCCTTAAGTTTCGAGTTTTTATCATTTTATTTCCTATAATCACTTACAAAAACTGATCAATAGTGCGACCACAAGTCAAGTGATAATAATAATAATAATAATAATAATAATAATAATAATAATAATAATAATAATAATAATAATAATGAACAGTAAAAGAAAAATATAGGCCTACAGATCGTCATTATAATTTTTGTAGTTACTGTACACAATAACCAATGCCTCGAACAATTGCAAAATTTCAATTATCTGGGTTGTGAAATATCTTATCAAAATGAAAAAGATGTGAACAAGAAAATTACTAAATTTACACAAATTCTAGGAATAATAAACAATACATTAAAAGCTAAATTAGTACAAAAATCTACAAGAATAAAAATATATAATACACTAGCATTACCCACCCTTTTATACGGAAGCGAGATTTGGTCATTAAAGAAAAAGACATGAACAGAATCAAAGCAACGGAAATGAAATTTTTCAGGAGGACAGCAGGATATACTCTTTTAGACCGAAAAAGAATGAAGAAATTTTAGAACAACTAGAAGTAGAGTCAGTAGAAGAAAAAATCAGCAGATACAAATTCAATTGGCTATATCATGTAAGAAGAATGGAAAATTCAAGAATCCCAAAAATTATGATGCAATATAAACCTAGAGGACATCGTCGACCAGGAAGACCGTTAAGAAGACTGCTAGATGGGGCCGAAACAGATCTACAGAGGCCTAATTCGTGAAGGATGATGATGATGATGATGATGATGATGATGATGATGATGATAGTGTTTTTTTAAGCAACAGATAAATTTTATTAAATGGAGAACAGAATCTATTTCGATACTTTAGTAGCGCAAAGCAAGTTCTAACGTAAAGCTTGCATTTGCTAAGCTCCGGAATCTTTCTTTTTTTCTTTTTTTTTAGATTTATAATAAGCCAGAGGCAAAAAATTACTTTTAATGTCGTCTATGGAAGCAGAATTTTTTTCTCTACAAGAACTGTAGCTTTTCTTGTATGATAATTAGGAAGTTAAAATTTCAATACATTAATTTTAGCATTGAAATCCCTACGGTGAATGTTCCAATCCACCACCAGGTATAGATTTCTTTTCTACATTAATTTATATTATAATACAATATGATCCTGTTTGAGGTGTTTCATTTTATTCCAGAACAGTAGTTGCTAGTCGACATTATAGAATAAATTAGCAAGAAATGGCCACTGCTCAATGGTATGGACTAGCCAGCCCACAGCTGTGGAGGAATGGTTAGCATGTCTTACTGTGAAATTAGCGGGGTTCAAATCCTGGTTGGGACAAGTTATCTGGTTGAGTTTTTTCCGAGGTTTTCCCTCAAGTAATTGATGCAAGATTGCTGGGTAAGTTTCGCCATCATAATTACACTTCCCCTCTTTCATTATCATCTCCTTTTCTCTTTCGATATTTAAGGCTTGCCCGATGTAGAGAAGGCTGCGGGACGACCTCGTGGTATGTGGTCATTAGTTGCTGGTGGTAGTGTTAATGTACCGTGGGCTCTCCATTGGGGCTCATGATAAATCGAGGGTTGAGAGACGGAAAGTAAAGGGATTCTGTAGGCTGGCTGTAGGGAATTTTAAAGGTATGTTGGTCCGTTAAGTACAATATCAATTAATGGGTGAGTTTTATACAGTGAATACTTAACAATATTACATACATTAAATCTTTATGTTACTACATGAGATAACATTTACAAATAATGACAAACGTCTTCACCAATAAATTGGCATCTTCAGGTCAAAATAAAACATATTGACATAAAATGAACACTTAAGATATTCTAGTTAAAAACAGTCGCTAAAAATTAAAATAGTATAATAGGCAATCTGAATAATATGCCATTAAAAACAAGTGGCAAGATAAAGTTATCCAGATATCATAGAGTATACTGGGGACAATGTATTAACATAGAAGTATATGTGACAAAGAAAGAAGGCATGACCTCTTCAAGTATTGCAGGTACAGATCCAAAAAGATGAAAAATGCTACAATATAGGACGATCGTGTTGCTGAATATGGATGTATGGAATAAAGCCCTGTAAAGTATAGAGGGTGGTGTAAAAGAAAGTTTTTGAAACAATTAATTTTTTTTATAAAGTCTTAAAATGACGATACTTACAGAAGTTTGAGAAGTTCACTTCAGTCCATAGAAGCGGCAACACGACTGAACTTTACAGTGGAGTGTATCATACCACGAAAACTGTGTACCAGGCAAGACTAGTAGGTGAACCGGAATTATTTCTGTGTGATCTTGAATAGCGGGTTGTTTAAATTCGGATATTGCTCATTAAGAAGTGGGATACTGTTACTATTAGCGTGGGTAGCAATGTAAAACTCTTCTGCGGCATTCATGTACTTGTAATTATTGACAATTTTTTAAACTTGGAGGTTGTTTTCTATACCTGTGAGTTCATGATTGTGGTTAATGAGGTGTGTTGCAAATTTTGACTTATTTCTATTATATTTTAAGTCGGAAATAGAAATAAGTCAAAATCACATCACATATACTTCTATGTTAATACATCGTCCCCAGTATACTCTATGATATCTGGATAACTTTATCTTGCCACTTGTTTTTAATGGCATATTATTCAGATTGCCTATTATACTATTTTAATTTTTAACGACTGTTTTTAACTAGAATATCTTAAGTGTTTATTTTATTTCAATATGTTTTATTTTGACCTGAAGATGCCAATTTATTGGTGAAAAGTTTGTCATTATTTGTAAATGTTATCTCATGTAATAACATAAAGATTTAATGTATGTAATATTGTTAAGTATTGACTGTATAAAACTCACCCATTAATTGGCTGTAGGGAAGTTCTGGGCAGTCTACAGGGGAATCCCGGGTAATATTGTGCAATGGGTCCACCCAAGCGGCCTACGCGAGAGGGCAGTCCTCAGCGATGCCCCTCCCCTCAAGGGGGACTAATAAATGAACTAGGCAAGCATAACGAGCCCAACAAATTAGGCGAATCCTGTGGTCATACCTATCTGCCCTGATGATGGAACCTGTATGTAGTTGAGAAGCGTTGAAAATGTCAATTTTCAGGACACAGTGGAACATCTGAAAGTCTATTTCTGAAAACATTCAGCGTGAAAGCCTTAAAAGGGAAATCATTGCCACCACAAAATTCGTTCCCTTACAACGTGCATTTTATTTATGCAAGATACGCAAATATGGGGAATAAAATCACCTAAACGCGAGAATGTACTGGTTCGCAAATGGCTTTTTCCGAGTTCATTATGTTTTACTACAGAGTAACACCAGCTGAACACGAAAAACGCCACTCAGCTGAATGGCGACACCCAAAGGAATACACAAGGCACAGAAAACTAATTTATGTTTTACCACCGTTTACTACTGACGTGCAGCATCCTATTTCGAAATTCATAACAACTACCGACCCACTTTCCTCAATCAGAAGTTTATGCCTTCTATCAAGATAAATTGTTATACAGGGAGTAAATAAAGTATCTCAATACCAATTTTTTTCGTAATTCATTCATGCAAAGAAAAGGGAGATGCACTATCAACTTTACTTTTTAACTTCGCTCTAGAATATGCCATTAGGAAAGTTCAGGATAACAGGCAGGGTTTGGAATTGAACGGGTTACATCAGCTTCTTGTCTATGCAGATGACGTGAATATGTTAGGAGAAAATACACAAACGATTAGGGAAAACACGGAAATTTTACTTGAAGCAAGTAAAGCGATCGGTTTGGAAGTAAATCCCGAAAAGACAAAGTATATGATTATGTCTCGTGACGGGAATATTGTACGGAATGGAAATATAAAATTTGGAGATTTATCCTTCGAAGAGGTGGAAAATTCAAATATCTTGGAGCAACAGTAAAATGACACTCGGGAGGAAATTAAACGCAGAATAAATATGGGAAATGCGTGTTATTATTCGGTTGAGAAGCTCTTATCATCCAGTCTGCTGTCCAAAAATCTGAAAGTTAGAATTTATAAAACAGTTATATTACCGGTTCTTCTGTATGGTTGTGAAACTTGGACTCTCACTCTGAGAGAGGAACATAGGTTAAGGGTGTTTGAGAATAAGGTGCTTAGGAAAATATTTGGGGCTAAGCGGGATGAAGTTACAGGAGAATGGAGAAAGTTACACAACACAGAACTGCAAGCATTGTATTCTTCACCTGACATAATTAGGAACTTAAAATCCAGACGTTTGAGATGGGCAGGGCATGTAGCACGTATGGGCGAATCCAGAAATACATATAGAGTGTTAGTTGGGAGACCGGAGGGAAAAAGACCTTTAGGGAGGCCGAGACGTAGATGGGAGGATAATATTAAAATGGATTTGAGGGAGGTGGGGTATGATGATAGAGACTGGATTAATCTTGCACAGGATAGGGACCGATGGCGGGCTTATGTGAGGGCGGCAATGAACCTTCGGGTTCCTTAAAAGCCATTTGTAAGTAAGTAAGTAAGGGATATGTCTAATTCTACTGCATTAATTGATTACACTTGTCTCAGATTTCCATCAAGTAATGTAATGGGCTATCTATGATTAGGAATGTAGGCCACATGGATTTCATTTTCCGTCGAAATTTGGCTCCTGTAATGGGCAATAGGATAAAATCACATAATACTTACTACATGGATTGAGAAACGCTATAAAACGCAACAAAACTAATGGTTCTAGGAGAGCCCATACCAGTGCTAGCTTACTTTCTGGACGCGGAGCCCCGAATTTTGGAGGATATGAAGCAATCATCCTTTTTTTATGAAAATCCTTATCATTCATGTTACAACATATTCCAATCTTATGAATCCATGCTGGTTGAATTTAATGTACCATCTCTCAGTAGTCGCAGGATAAGAGCACAACAAATGTATTTGTTCAAAACCATAAATGGCTTAATAGACAACCCTGATCTTCTACAGCTAATTAGTTTCAATATTGGTAAATCAAATTTGAGAAAGCGATCTCTCTTTTATTTACAGACATCAAAAACACAATCTCATAAAATGTCTACACTTTTATTAATGCTTCGAACTTACAATCATCTATCAAATAAACAGGATTTAGATTTTTCGTTATCGTACAATAATTATGTACACGAAAAAGTTATGTAGAGCAATAATTTCATGATATGTTAAATTCTAGTTGCATGGTAGTTATAGATATAATCATATATCCTACTAATTGGAACACGTATTCTGTAGTAGTGAAGTTCTTTAATAAATATATTAAGCCTATTAGGCCTACTATATAATACTGTATATTGAATTTATTAATACAGTGTTATATTTACTCTGTAATTTGCCAATTATAGCTACATTTTACATTTCTGGCTATGGTATCTATACTTAACTCTTTTTAATTGATTTTTATTTGGTATTTTTCATTTATATCTATATCTGTGTCTTTTATTTAGGTAGTATCTATTTGTTTTTTTTTTCATTTTTAATTATTAATTTGTAATTACACTTGTATCTTGCATTTGTATCTGTTTTATCTCTTTTTTCATGTTATATGCAATTTTATGTTTTTTAAACAAATAGGCCATCTGGGGCTTTGCCCTGTTATAGAAAGAAAGAAAGAAAGAAAGAAAGAAAGAAAGAAAGAAAGAAAGAAAGAAAGAAAGAAAGAAAAGAAGGAAGGAAGGAAGGAATGCATAAATAAATAAATAAATAAATAAATAAATAAATAAATAAATAAATAAATAAATAAATATTTATGTATATAAATTTATATATGATACATTACCGGATTTCCCCTTTCAGAATTCATCGGCCATCGCTTTACAGTTGGGTATGAGAAAACTGAACAATCGCCATGCAGCTAACAGGAAGCAAAAAAATAATCTGAACCACGGATAACTATTATTTTAATGTACCGAAGTACATATGGTATTTCCATGCAGATATTCTGCGTCATCATACGATGAAAGAGTAATGGAACGGAGAAAAATTCTCTCCGGCGCCGGGATTTGAACCCGGGTTTTCAGCTCTACGTGTTGATGCTTTATCCACTAAGCCACACCGGCTACAACTCCGACGCCGGTTAGAATCGTCTCAGATTAAGCTCCAACTCTTGGGTTCCCTCTAGTGGCCGCCCTCTGCACTACGTCATAGATGTCTATGAACGCAGGACCGAAGTCCACACATGTGCTGAGGTGCACTCGATATGAGTGACTAGTTGGCCGGGATCCGACGGAATAGGCGCCGTCTTAAATTTTTCTCCGTTCCATTACTCTTTCATCGTATGATGACGCAGAATTTTTGCATGGAAATATCATATGTACTTCGGTACATTAAAATAATATGTATGATATGCGTAAATCACTTCGTGATTTAAGACGGCGCTTATTCCGTCGGATCCCGGTCAACTAGTCACTCATATCGAGTGCACCTCAGCACATGTGTGGACTTCGGTCCTGCGTTCATAGACATCTATGACGCAGTGCAGAGGGCGGCCACTAGAGGGAACCCAAGAGTTGGAGCTTAATCTGAGACGATTCTAACCGGCGTCGGAGTTGTATCCGGTGTAGCTTAGCGGATAAAGCATCAGCACGTAGAGCTGAAAACCCGGGTTCAAATCCCGGCGCTGGAGAGAATTTTTCTCCGTTCCATTACTCTTTCATCGTATGATGACGCAGAATATCTGCATGGAAATATCATATGTACTTAAGTACATTAAAATAAAATAATATGTATGATATGCGTAAATCACTTCGTGATTTAACACGGATAACTAGTTGACTACATGAACAATATACAGGTTTTAACGAAAAAAAGAGGACAAAATTTTAAGTATGGATTCATCATTGTGTGTAAAAGAAAAAATGGTTAATTACATCAACATGGATCCGGAAATTCTTGATTTCTGAGTTATAGGGCTTGCGAATAAGATCATAGTGGGCCCCAGTACGTTTGTTTGCTGGAGGAAAGGAGCGAATAAAGGGAGGAGAAGAGAGAACAAGGGGAGGAAAGTAGAGAAGAATGAGAGAAGAAAAGCGGAGAACGGGATGAAAGGAGTGAGAAAAATGAGGACACTATAGCACTTCATCTAAGGAAATATAAACAGAATGCATTACAATAATTCCAGCAAACAAACGTATTGCGTGCTTCATCATCATACTTGCAAGTTCTACAACTCGGAATCCGAGCATTTCCGGATCCATATCGATATAGCCATTTTGTCTTATTTACATATGAGGAATCCACACTTGAAGTTTTGTCCACTTGCTTTTGTTACACCCTGTATAAGGGAAACATCCATTTTCAGATGCATAAAAAAAGAATCAAATAAAATAGGCCTGCCTTATTTTAAGCAATGAAAAGGATAATTGGATACTAAACAGTGCAAAGGTGCTAGGTGCCAAAATTAAAAAAAAAAGTGATATTTCACTAGAATGATGCAAATTGCCAAGGGGCATTTCATATCAACAGAAGATTGTAGAGTGTTATTAAGACCACCAAAAGATGGCAGTGGTGCAAAGTTATCAGAGCTCTCTCATAAAAAAGGTGCAATGTGCCATTCGTTTTGAATTCTCTCCGTTGTTTATTTGTCGTGATAATAATGAAGTTATGGTAAAAGGCATTATTGATTATATACCGCGGTGTTTTCTACAAACAGGAAGATCAGCGTAGGTAAATCTTATATTCAACAGAATACCTACGTAACGTAGGGCTATGAATCACATAGAAACATAATGCATTACCTGTAGATGACACAGATGGCTTGTTTCAAACTTTTCAATTACTAGTGTTAAAAATCCAGAAAATGGAGAAAATATCATTAAATTAGCACGTTGTTGTTCATTATGGCATGAAAATGCAGAATAAAATGCAATGAATTGACACTCGAATAGAAAATAGTTTAATTTCATAAGTTCTATGACCAAGATTATTCAACACTATCGACATTTCTGTTGGGTCTCTTTACTATCATACCAGTACAACGACGTCAACATAGAACGCATGAAATCTGATGAAAGTAGGCGATAATCAGTTCCAAGTGGTGAGGGTGATTTGCTTCCAGTCTGCAAAACCACTTTAATGAAAGTATTTGCAGAAATTAACAGACCAGTGGATAATAAATGGAATCTCATCTGCCATGACGTGAACAAAGAATAAATAAATAAATAAATAAATAAATAAATAAATAAATAAATAAATAAATAAATAAATAAATAAATAAATAAATAAATAAATAAATAAATAAATAAATAAATAAATAAATAAATAAATAAGTAAAGAAGTAAATAAATAAATAAGTAGATAATAAACAATAAATAAATAAATAATAAATAAGTAAATAAATAAATAAATAAATAAATAAATAAATGAATAAATAAAGAAGTAAATAAATAAGTAGATAAGTAAACAAGTAAATAAATAAATAAGTAAATAAGTAAATAAATAAATACATAAATAAATACATAAATAAATAAGTAAAGAAGTAAATAAATAAATAAGTAGATAAGTAAACAAGTAAATAAATAAATAAATACATAAATAAATAAGTAAATAAATAAATACATAAATAAATAAAAAAGTACATAAATAAGTAAATAAATAAATAAATAAGTAAATAAGTAAATAAATAAATAAATACATAAATAAGTAAATAAATAAATAAATAAATAAGTAAATAAGTAAATAAATAAATAAATGCATAAATAAATAAATAAATAAATAAATAAGTAAAAATAAATAAATAAATAAAGATAAGTAAACAAGTAAATAAATAAATAAGTAAATAAATAAATAAATAAATAAATAAAACATAAATAAGTAAATAAATAAATAAGTAGATAAGTAAACAAGTAAATAAATAAATAAGTAAATAAATAAATACATAAATAAATAAATAAGTAAATAAGTAAATAAATAAATAAGTAGAAATAAACAAGTAAATAAATAAATAAGTAAATAAGTAAATAAATACATACATAAATAAGTAAATAAATAAATAAATAAGTAAATAAGTAAATAAATAAATAAACACATAAATAAATAAAAGTAAATAAGTAAATAAATAAATAAATACATAAATAAGTAAATAAATAAATAAATAAATAAATACATAAATAAGTAAATAAATAAGTAAAAAGTAAATAAATAAATAAGTAAATAAATACATAAATAAATACATAATTAAGTAAATAAATAAGTAAATAAGTAACTAAGTAAATAAGTAAATAAATAAATAAATACATCATACTACGAAATGTTTATGGGACTTTATACATTGTGAAATATGTTTGTCTCTCAGTGTATTAATTTTAGTAGTATCATCAAACTATTGATAAAGATTGGTGAAAAGTTGTCGTTGTTTAGTCAACTGTCCGAAGACAGATCTGAACCTCACAAGTGATACCAAGAAGACATCACTTACGAGGAAAGTAGGCCAGGAGATAATGGGGTAGGGTGCACAGTTCTTTTCCCCCTCCATTGCATTGGCTACATCGCCGACGAACTACATGTTACACTAATCAGACTTCAGATGCATACGTTGTCCTTCCTCAGACATATGTCGTCAAGTGAGATGTTCTGCCTGATAATAAATGTACATATCAGCCAGAACCTCAATCACAGGATAAAAGTTGTCGTAAGTACTATCAATTCAGTTTAAAAAAATATTTTCTTAAAAAATGTTCAAGAGCGAAAGTTATCTATACTAATAATAAATCTGTAGCCGAAATTTTTCTGGTAATTTTCGATTTTCCAAAAATAATTGGTCCTAACATATACAATTAACCACCCTGAAACCGAAAATCGCTTTTTTGAAATTTTTGTTTGTATGTCTGTCTGTCTGTCTGTATGTTTGTTACCTTTTCACGCGATAATGGCTGAACGGATTTCGATGAAAATTGGAATATAAATTAAGTTCGTTGTAACTTAGATTTTAGGCTATATGGCATTACATTATTTAAAAGGGGGGTTATAAGGGGCCCTGAATTAAATAAATCTAAATATCTCGCTTATTATTCATTTTTGTGAAAAATGTCACATAACAAACGTTTCTTTAAAAATAATTTCCGATAAGTTTTATTCCTTGAAAAAGTTTGATAGGACTGATATTTAATGAGATAAATGAGTTTTAAAATTAAAATAACTGCCATCTAAGGCCGTGTAATGAATTAAAAAACAAACGACTTCGTCTATAAGGGGCCTTGGACAGCAACAATCGAAAGCTATGAAAGATAGCCTACAGATAATGTTTCTGTATTTGTATGAAGTAATATCAGAAGCTAAATTAACCGATTTGTATAATTAATTATTAATTCACCATTGGAAAGTGTAGTTTCTCTAGATGGACATAATGCTATAATGTTATTACAGTAACTTCTGAGTGAATCGAGGACAGGTAAGATTAAAATAGCTTCTTATGCACAGAAAACTTGATAGGCTATTCTGTACATTCGTTACCTGTATTTCCTAAAATAATTTTTATGACCAAATGAGTGGTCTCTGGATCAGAATGATCGCATTTTAATTATGCAAATACAATTTAAATTAAGTAACATAATAAACGATTTATCCTTATATCAAACACGATTCTTCCCTGGATCAAATGTCCTATTTTAATTATTAATTACTTTATATTTATTTCTAACGGGTGCAGCGGAGCGCACGGGTACGGCTAGTTTATTAATAAGATACTGTTAATAAATTTGGCACTTTGCACCTTTTTACTCTTAAATATCCAATTAATCTACCATTTGATTTTCTCCCTAATAAAATTAGTGAGAATCATAGTGTCTATCTAAAAATAAAAATAAGAAAATGCACTTGCATCACTACTTAACTTAATACACTATGTACTTTACTTACCCGCCACCTTCTGCATTATCCCCTTCTCATAGTAGTACCGCAGAGATCGACTCAGCTTGTCGTAATTCATCGCAGGTCGATTCTTCTGCACACCCCATCGCCGCGCCACCTGTCCGTGCAAACACGTGTTCAACTGCAGATTAACCACCAAAGAAGTTTACTTACTTTTTTATTACAAGTATTAAAACAGAGAACGAATTGTGATGATACAAAATAGGAGAATTCAGATTTATATTAAAAAATTATTTGCACGAATAATAGAAAAACGACTCTATCCAATAACTGATAGCATGATACTGGATGTACAACATGGTTTTAGAAAAGGCAAATCTTGTGTAGACTGTTTATTTATTATCACTCAACTCATAGAAAAACGTCGCGAATTTAATTTGCCAACATATTTCGCTTTTATAGACTACGAGAAGGCTTTCGACAGAGTAGACCGAGAATTATTATGAGACATACTATTTAATAGAGGAGTACCTCCACACCTTATCAAAACGATACAAAGTTTATACAGAAATAATGTCATACAGATTAAAATACACGATAGCACAAAAAAATGGCCGAAATAAACCAAGGAGTTCGACAAGGGTGCCCTCTCTCACCCACTCTTTTCAATATATATATATAGATGAAATAACAAGACTTTCGTTTGAGAAGATTAAACATTTTAATATTGACAATGTAAATTTTACAGCACTTTTATTTGCAGACGATCAAGTAATTGTCAGACGTAACGAAAATGATCTGCAAATAGCAATTATTAAATTGAATGAAGTTGCCAGTAAATATAATATGATTATCTCCACAGATAAAACAAAAGTAATGGCATTCTTAGGATCTTATCCAATCAGAACAAAAATTGCACTAAACAATAAAACCATAGAACAAGTGAACACGTTCAAATATCTAGGCTGCAACGTCACTTATAACAAGAGCCGAGAAATAGATGATAAGCTAAATGCTTTTAATTATTTTTGTGGAACAATACGTCGAACTTTAGGTAGGAAAGTTCGGAAAGAAACATTACTAAAGTTTTACAAAGTGATAGCTTTACCAGCTTTACTGTATGGATGTGAGAACTGGGTTTTAAGGAAGAAAGACGAGAGAAGAATTGAGGCTGTTGAAATGAAATTTTTGAGGTTTGTGGCTGGCTATACACTATTTGATAAAAAGAGAAGTGAAGACATTAGATCCGAATTAAAAATGCACAATATTATAGATATAATAAGAAGACATCAAAACAATTGGAGGGAGCATATACATCGTATGCCAGAAACATCAATTACCAGAACAATATACAGTCACGACCTCCGTGGGAGAAGAAACCCAGGAAGACCCACAAAAAGATGGCGGGACCAGTTTTGATTTGATTGGAGTGGAACGGATCTTATGGTCCATACCGTAATGCAGATGATGACGATGATTAAAAAAAACAATACTGCGTGTTCAGTTCAAAATGTTTCATAGCTTGCTGTATGCCAGGTATGCTCATTCTCTGACTCCCGATTACGTTCTGTAATCACAACCTTCGAATGTAGAGCGTGCTGTTCCCTGTTCGAAGCTCGACGGATGACTGTGGGGAAGGTAGTTCAAGTATTTCTATATTTAGTAAACTCATCGAACAGTGTCGGGACAATGACACAGTCAAAACCTTCTGTAACGTGCAAACGATCATTCCGTACAGTGTGGGAGGAAGATTATTTTTTGTTGTACGTCATCGGCTGAGAAATGGAAAGTGCTATTAGCTATACATTATTGTCATGACTTACACCTTCAACTGATATGTCAAGAATACAATATTTTGGCTTATTATTTGAATTTACAAAACAGTTATACACAATTATAGGCATTCTGCCATCATCCCAGAATTAATTATGCATCATCCGAATTATCTTCTTAAAGTGACAGAGAAGCTTCGATTGTTTATTGTAAGTATCCACTTCCTTTACACAATTTTCTGGAATGAAATAATATGTTTAGTAGAACTACCAACAGTAATTCATTATTACTATTGTTATTATTATTATTAAACATTACATTATTCTTTTATTAGAACTATCACGGAACTAATATTATTATTTGTTTAATTATTATTCGCAACGCTTAATTTTATTGTAACAGGTTACTTTTTCTCCGCGGTGGTGACAAGAGATTTTATTCCAGCAGAAATAGATATTTTGATAAAATAATTTTTCAGGGATGCAACGTACACTAACACTACATCTTCAAGAATTGAAAGCACTTCATGAAAGGCCAAACATTAAAGAGATTCGAACAATTCAGAGTCTATGTTTTGGAGCAAGTTAGCAAACAACTCAGTTGCTCCACCCGCGTATGTTGGGAATTAGATAACTAAGGCAACATAAAAACCTCTTACCCAGAACACGGATGGTGAACTAGTAAAGTTATTATTATTATTATTAGATGTATGGTGCCTGCAAAAAAATATAATTAATTATGTCAGAGTCTGTTTTACTGCAACAGTTCAAATGTGAATGGTTCACAGAACATAGTTTTAGTGATTTTAGACGTATGGAGAGTGATATTAGTATTTTTGTTAATCTTTTCATAAATTTAGTACAATCCGTGAGAGTGCAGTTCCAGGACGGGTTAATTGATTTACTAAGTAACGTAGAATTCAGAACTAAATGCAGAGAATATGACTTGACAAGCATAGAATTATTTAAAAAATGAACAAAACTAAATATTACAAGATGAGCTTATTCGTTGCCACTATGTTAGCTACCTTCGCCTCGACATATGTGAGCGAACAATTATTTTCGAGAATGAAGGTTACTAAATCCAAAAAGGTCCTGATTAACAGATGAGCATCTTTAGCGCATTGCAATAAATTCGTTGGAAATAGATTCCCGATTACTTGCAGAAAAGAATGCAGATGTTGAATAGACCGCAATGTAGACTATATGGTGGAATATGAAAATGATATTATATCATAACTATATTAAATATAATAAATAATGTAATAACTGAATATTGCATTGTATACTCTTTCCGTTTTCCAATTCAGTTTATTATCCGTATTTGTAAGAGTGTAAGAACTATGCCACGGGCGGTGCTGCAATGTAGTTGCGGAGCCCAGTCCGTACACTGTGCATGTTATGCAGTGCAGCATCATCCGTGTAATCGGCGCTTTTACAATTTTGAGCATACCTGCTGTATGCCGTCATATGGCTAGCCGATGAGCCTAGAGAATTCAATCTTCCTACACTTCCGCAGAGGCGTAATACCTATGTGCCAGAGAAGTTGCCTGGCAAGTACGGTGTTCATTCAGAAGAGTACTTATCGATACGTACGGTGACGCCGGTAGTGGCAGGAATGTGAACTGTTTGGAAACACGTACTGAGGTGAGTTTTTTGCCTTACTGTCGGGATATGGGGAGAGGGTTAAGACGATTACTTACGTATTTGTTGACATTAACTTCGACGGTCAACATGGACACGGAGCATTTGATTTGTGTTGTGGAATGTTGCCGTACGCAACCGATGATAACAAATCCCCGGGTACGACTTGGCCGCGCAAAACACAGTTCGAAAGAGGTTATGGTAGCACACAGACCGTACAGACCGCCATCTGTTGTTACGACGTTCAAGTTATACCGTACCAGAGAACATTTCCCTTCTGAAAGCCAAGGCGGCCGACACTAAGAAGAGAATCGGCAGGGTTCAAAAGAAGGAGGATGTAAAAGAAGAAGCAGAGTGTTAACATTATCTGCGATTCAAGTGAAGAAGATGAAGAGACCGGAGAGCAAAGAGACGACGATGAAACAGAATTGATCTGCAACTTCTGCAAAATGTCATACAACGATGACAGAAGTACAGGGACGTCATTTTATTTTTACCAACATTTTTAATATTAACCTGGCTATACCTTTGGATCAACGCCGTTGTCTACCCCCTTTCCACGACTAGAGTTCGATGATACTGGCGTAATATACAAACAAATCACTTTACTAGGTATAGGAGGGAAGAAAAGTATTTCATCCATTTACGTAAACTAGAAAATATCGCGCTTTTGAGTTTGATAATTTTCATTAGGTTTTTGTTTAATCAAAATACAGTACAGTATTAACAATGAGTGTTTTTACTCTCGAACTGAGCTGTCCATGTGGACGTATTCATTATGCAGTGTATATTATACTGTCTACAGCACATTAGCGTACAATGTAGAGAATGAAGTTAAATTGAAAAATAATCATAATATGGATATTTAAACACATTTTTTAAAATGGTGGCCGTTCATTTCGATACAAGCTTCAGTTCTTTTGTGCATATTATCGTATTATAGACTATTGTACCTAATCCCAATTACCAGTTTCGTCCTTCGTAACTACTAACTCATGTTGAAATAATTCTGTACCTACTCTATGAAATCGCTGACTGACAACAGTGACGTCATGACACACTTTGAAATGAACACCCAGTAGACTATTATAATATCACATACTTGAATCACCATATGTTCGATTGCATAAAGACATTTGACAGTTTTTCCCTCGTATCCAGTATCTACGAAGCAAATTATTTGACAATTATGCACATGAAATACAAGACGCCTAAAAATAAACGGGTTTTTCTAAATACAACAAAATAAATGAGTTGCATAATGAGACAGAAAATAAAAATGCAAGAATTGTAACATTACATATTGCCATTTGTGTAACAACATCAATCACATTCAAGTTTTGAAAATTATGTCTGGCAGGTGACGACCTTGCCGATCTTCACACTCAGAGAGCCTGCAATGGAGATCAGCAGGTGCCGGTAATTATGGAGATTAATTGTATCATTTGTGTTTTTTAATATTGGCGTCGGTGGAGATTGTTGGAGATTGATTTGTACTCTTGACGGAGAGTAATGGAAATTTCGAAAATTACAATTATTTTGCATTGCAGTATTAACTCAATATGAATATTACTTTCCAAATAATTAGAATTAAAGGTTCGTTGGATTCTGGTAAAGGTGCGGTATGGCCAATAGACAATATTTGTAGGATTGAGTCTGTATTTAACACACATTCATTAAAAACGAAGAAAACTTGCAGCCTTCAAATGAACTCTTTCAAAGTATTATTAGTGAAATGTTGAATTCTCGGTCTTTTGAGTTCACTAATGTAATCAGAACACCTGGAATGCCATGTAATGTAGCCTACTTGTGTATAAAGTGAAAAAAAAAATCCGAAAAAATTCAGAATATGAAATTCGCTTTAAAACGACGCAATAGTAATAATTCGCAAATGTGTTCATATTTCGCTATTATAACTCTATTTCGCGATTTGTCGCGATTGTTTTATCCTCATATTATTAATCAGAATCACTTAATTCGTAAAGATTAGTAAAAAATCTATGTATATCTATTATGTCGTGATTCTCGCGATCTCCATAAATACCCGGCCCTGGAAATAATCATGGCACGTTTCAACATCCCAACAGGGATTAATTCAATTTCAAAGCGGATGAATTCTTCAACTCTTCAATAGTGTGTGGCCAACTTGCATACACTTTGCTTTTAAGGTGCTCCCACAGGAAATAATCACACGCAGTTAAGTCAGGGGACCTGGGGGGGCCAATCAATGCCACCATTCCTGGAGATGACGCGGTTGTGGAAACGGATATAACCATGGTTGTTGTTCCGATATTATAATAACGCCGATATTCCCTTCGAGCAGTGACCACACTATCACCATTTTTATAAAACACTTTAACAGATATTGCTCATCGATCCAGGTTTCTGGCGTAAATTGTTAAACAAATGACGGTCAAACATTATTTCTGCAAATGTTGCAGTTTTGTTAAACAAATTACTGTCAAAAATTGTTAGCAACATCAAAAGGAAAAACTATTTCAGAACATTAAAAAAGCCCGTTTATAATAACAATCCTTTATAAAAAAATCTGCGCTGTATGAGGGATACACCGGCACGATTTGCTTTCATCTGTTAATATTTCTATAACTACCAGTAAACCGGGCTGTTCAGATATTACAAGGAGACAATAAAGATGTTTTCTAGAAAACGTTTCTAAAATCTAAGCTATCAATTTCGCCTATATTTCGAGATTCCCAAGGGCAAGTGAAATCCTCAAATTCCGCTTTAGAATCACTGAACTTGTAGCATCAATGGATTCGGGAAGTCAAAACAAAATAAATGGTTCATTCTTTTGAATCCAGTGAAAGTCTGTTCCCATGTCTACTTATATACAGTGCGTACTTTTTTTTTCTAACCACGCTCTTGAAAGTAGAACGGAAGCGGCAGTCTAGAAATTTGATTATGTTGAAAACTGTTTAGTTATGCAGATTTATTGTATTTTATTTGGTAGCATATTTAATATAGACAAAACAATTAATATCTAAAGCCTTATTTAGTAAATAATGATGTAAACCTGCTTCAAATGGTGTAAGAACGAAGACTGAAGTATTTATTTCATATTTTCATATTTTATCAAAATAAATTTCGTATTTTGGCAAAATTTCTTCATATTGTGCCAGAGTCTAAATAATCATCCTGTATTTTGAAATGTATGTCTCAAGTTTCGTAACATTGGTCTATGTGAGCACTTAACTTCGATACTACTAAATTTATTAAACTTTGCAAACTTCTGTTTTAATTATTATATTATAGCAACATACTGTCAAAATTAAATCTAAGTATATCATTTTGTTTGTTACTTCTGTAGTGACCTTAATGGACGAGAGGAGAGCTGATGCCACGACCCGCGGTCCCGAAGGATCCCACCTTGAGGTCATCTCAGTGTCTTGGCAACTTGGATCGATAACCATTACAAGTTGCAACAAGTTGGAGGGAGCCTTCTCTTGTCAACTTCTTTCAGTCAAACTCTCGCCGACCTAGAGCCTTCTTCTTATCTGCCCTTATTTCGCTTTTACTATTGTACATACTCATATTTTTATTTCCTCTGCGGAAACTTTTTGTAATAAATAAATAATACTTACAAAAACTTGTTACAAATGGCTTTTAAGGAAAAGGTTTTGCAACATCAATAAGCCCGCCAGCGGTCCCTATCCTGTGCAAGATTAATCCAGTCTCTATCATCATACCCCACCTCCCTCAAATCCATTTTAATATTATCCTCCCATCTACGTCTCGGCCTCCCTAAAGGTAAAGATTTTTCCTCCGGTCTCTAAAATCTAACACAATTTCTATATGCATTTCTGGATTCGCCCATACGTGCTACATGCCCTGCCCATCTCAAACGTCTCGATTTTTTATGTTCCTAATTATGTCAAAAGAATACAATGGTGCAGTTCTGTGTTGTGTAACTTTCTCCATTCTCCTGTAACTTCATCCAGCTTAGCCCCAAATATTTTCCTTAGCACCTTATTCTCAAACACCCTGAACCTATGTTCCTAGTTATCAGAGTGAGAGTCCAAGTTTCACAACCATACAGAAGAACAATTAATATAACTTTTTATAAATTCTAACTTTCAGATTTTTGGACAGCAGACTGGATGATAAGATTTATTTCAACCGAATAATAACAGCATTTCCCATATTTATTATGCGTTTAATTTCAAAACTCCCGAGTGTCATTTATATTTGTTACTGTTGCTCCAAGATATTTGAATTTTTCCACCTCTTCGAAGGATAAATCTCCAATTTTTGTATTTCCATTTCGTACAATATTCTGGTCACGAGACATAATGATATACTTTGTCTTTTCGGGATTTACTTCCAAACCGATCGCTCTACTTGCTTCAAGTAAAATTTTATTATTTGTTTTCCCTAATCGTTTGTGTATTTTCTCCTAACATATTCACGTCATCCGCATAGACAAGAAGCTGATGTAACCCGTTCAATTCCAAACCCTGCCTGTTATCCTGAACTTTCCTAATGGCATATTCTAGAGCGAAGTTAAAAAGTAAAGGTGATAGTGCATCTCTGCTTTCAGTGAATTGGAAAAGCATCAGATAGAAACTGACCTAATACGGACTCTGCTGTATGTTTCACTGAAATTTAATTAATCGAACTAGTTTCTTGAATACCAAATTCAATAATAATATCATATAATACTTCCCTCTTAACGAGTCAAAAGCCTTTTTGAAATCTATGAATAACTGATGTACTGAATAATTATGAACTCCCATTTTTTTCTCCATTATCTGTCGAATACAAAAATCTTATCAATAGTCGATCTATTACGCCGAAAACCGCACTGATGATCCCCAATAATTTCATCTACGTACGGAGTTAATCTTCATGTTATATTGGACGTGTGCGTAATAGAAGCCAAAAGAATATTGGACAAAATTTTGTACGACGTCAACAAAAGTGATATTCCTCGAAAGTTACCACAGTTGGTTTTGTCCCCTTTTTAAAAATAGGTACAATTATGGACTCCTTCCATTGTTCTGGTACAATTTCCTTTTCCCAAATAGCAAGTACAAGTTTATAAATTTGCTATATAATGCACTCCCACCCTCTTGTATTAATTCTGCTGGAATTTGATCGATACCTGGAGACTTGTACTTTTTCAGATTTTCTATCGCAATTTCGACTTCTGATGGGTTCGGGTATAAATGGCTCAGCAGTTTGTATTTCAATTTCGTCCCGATCATTTCTATTTGGCCTATGTACATTTAGTAGTTGCGCAAAATAGTTTTTCCATCTGTTTAGGACTGATGGAGAGTCTGCAAGCAAGTCACCATTCTCATCCTTGATCACGTTTACCCTTGGCTGATATCCGTTCTTAAATTCCTTTATACCCTTATATAAATTTCGAATGTTTTTATTCTAATTCTTACTATTTGTTTCTACCTCATTCAGTTTTTCCTTCAAGTAACCTCTCTTTTTATTCCTAAGTGTACGACTTGCTTCCCGTCTTTCATTGAAATAATTATCTCTCTTCTCCTCAACTGGATCTTGTAAGAATTTCAATTTTGCCTGTTTCCTTCTTTCTACTACCATGCAACAATCTTCATCAAACCACGGTTTCTTTTTCTTATAATAAATTACTTATTTAACTAATGAGAAATATGTGATGAGCTGATGACACAAACGGAAGAATCTGTCTTTTCTCAGCTGCTCTGAATGACAAATAAGTTAAAAGTTAGGACTGGCCCATTCAGAACGGCTAGTATGAACGACCTACACCTGTCTTATATTCGAAGTGTATTAAATTTATCAGCTCGGAAAGTGCAAAGACATTTTTATTACTATGATGAAAAGGAAAGTGTAAGTATTTTATAACAACTATTGGAATTTAATGGATGTTATGGTGGCAAGGAATAGTTTTCTTTATATTTATTACCGGTACGTTTCAGAAGAAGACAAATTAAGTTTTCAATAGTTTATCTATATCTGTATGCTTCCTATCAAGTTGGATGAGACTTGATTGATATTTATCAAGCATCTGAAAGCAGCACAGTCTGGAGCAGGTCGGCGTACCAAAACTGTCCTTTTGTGTCACTGGTTGTGAGGAAAGGTTGAGTGCAGGCGAACGATACCGTACGTAAGCCCATTCACGAAGGTGAACAGTAATGGGCAGGCCTGAATGTTTTTTGTCGGTCTCTAGTTCTGGTGAATCGGCGTAAGCAGAGGTAAATGAACAAGCACGATATCATCTTTATAAGAACAGCGTATTTCGATTCAACGAAATTTCACAATAACGAAGTAATTTCAGAAGTCCTTAGAATTTCATTATTTTATTTTATTTTATTTTTTAACTCCACCACCAAAAGAAGCAGGCTTCCAATTACAGGCGGCTTACACAGATACATACACAAAATACATAATAAGAGAGAAAGAAACAAGAAAACAAACAGCACAAACAAAAGAAAGAAACTACATAACGGTAATAGATGCTAGAATATAATATTACAGTTAATATAGTGCCAAATGTCAATATAAAAATGCAAAATTATTTAAAAACTAGAGTAAAAACATTTTAATACACTTCTTCATAATTCAAATATCTACAGAAATACAATTCTTTTTAATATTGTATGACATTTTTCAATTATTAAACTGAAATCTAATTGAGAATCACAGTTTAAAGACAGAGAGTTGTAAGTATTACACATAACAAACAATGGAGAGTTCTTGAAGAAAACAGTTGTAGGAATAGGAATAACAAAAAGTTGCCTATGACGTAATTTTGTCCTTTTTACATTGAACTGAAGGAATTTAAGAAAATCACAATTATTCAATATACCGTTAACAGTCATATAGAGTAAAATTTGACTATTTATTAATCGTTGAGATTTTAAAGTTTTATAATTAAATTCAAAAAGTAACTGATTATATGAAATTTGCTTGTCATAAGACGACACGTGATATTTTTTAAAATATAAATAACGTAAAAATTTTTTCTGTATCCTTTCTATTTGCATCTGATGGGACTGGAACGGAGGTGACCATATTACAGACACATACTCTAGCTTACTCCTAACTAGAGTTTTATATAGAGTATCAATAGTATTTATATTTTTTAATTCTTTTGTATTTCTGATTATAAATCCTAATTTTCTATATGCATCAATTACCACGTGATTTAAGTGCATTTTAAAACATATGTTGTGTGTAAAATAAATACCCAAACCCTTAAATGATTCTACTCTAGGTAACTTCACACCATTAATTTCATAAGAATTTTGAGCAACTGTCTTATTTTTAGAATATGCCATAAAGCAACATTTATTAAGATTTAACAGAAGAAAATTATCGATACTCCATCTATGTAGATCCATGCTGTAGATCAAAAACGTCTTGTTTTTGTCAATGACTTTATACAATTTAACATCATCAGCATTATAGTAAACATTTAGAGTTTAAAATCTGTTTAGGTAAGTCATTGATATGAAGTAAAAAGAACGAGGGACCAAGATTGATGGTATTTTGTAATGATAAGTAACAATCTTACTTGCATTATTGAAATTGTGTAATTGAATTCATCATTTCGTTAGAATCTGTAAAAATTTCGTCAGACTGAATCTAACTTCCAAATCTATGTACCAATTATTCTGTTTTCTTAGAGTCATTCTTGCCTCATTTAAATTGTACCGCTTGAATTAGAACGCTTCGCTTCATTTAACAAATTCGCCCCATTTATAAAACTTATAAAATGTAACGACCAAATGTAAGACTTCTATTACAGCCTGACCCGAAGGTCAAGGAAGACGACGGTCAAGAGGTTACATGTGAAGGGACTTCTGACCAGATCCCTCATTTATCAGTCTGCCGAAACTCTATTTAAACCATCAACGCATTGTGAACGTGCTTACTTGCTAGCGTAAGATATTGTCGGACCATCGGATCTGTGCACCTTCAGCGCTGTCGTCGTTCTTAAAAGTTAACGCCTCTACTCACTCCATTCCACCAGATTTCCTCCCACCACGCCAAACAGCAGGCCACGAAACTTGCCGAATAAGGATGTTGCCAAACTTCCGTCAAACATTGTCATGTCTCTTGAATATTGTTTATTAATAATGTGAGGTTAATTATTACTTATTCATATTCCAATTTAAGTAGGTCTAGTGACGCTGATTGACTTCTAC
Organism: Periplaneta americana; assembly: GCA_025594305.2. Taxonomy (NCBI): domain Eukaryota; kingdom Metazoa; phylum Arthropoda; class Insecta; order Blattodea; family Blattidae; genus Periplaneta; species Periplaneta americana. The sequence continues at coordinate 18,760,194 of JAJSOF020000021.1, forward strand.
GATTATTTGGAGATAATTATATGATTACAGTGGATATTTGTTGGTTAATTGGAAATTACATGAAGAGATCCTATTTCGTTTTTAAAGAGAAATGTTTTCGTCATAAATACTTCTCCTTCACCTCATTATCTTACTTTGTTATGTCTGTAACGTGATTCTGAAGTCTTAATAAAATTGTAGGAATGAAAGAACACATAGTCATGTACCCTCTTTGTTTTTTATCCGAGTTAGGGGTAAGGCTATGGCGAAGTTACTACATGCTACGATCTTATTTACATACTATATAACATAACACACTAATAATGTGCAGGCGTTCTAATTTATGCTTATGAAAATAATTTACATATTTACAAAAGACCAAGACTTGTATTATGCATGAAATTACATATATTCATCTGAGTCACTACTATTGCTGCTGCTGTCTTCACCCAAATTGTTAACAAATCTAGCTACTTTCTCTTCTATTAATCCATAACGTTTCTCTCCCACCTTGGAAATGTATTGCTTCTCTCGTAACCTTCAATAATTTCTTCAATGTCGGAACTTCTTTCTTTCTTGTATCTTTCTTCTTAAAATACATCGATGCATATCATCTACAAGAATTAAGGGTTCCCTTGATCTGTTCTTCCCTGGTGATTCTAGCTTTAATCTCCTGCACAGACTCCCTCTCTCCTGATTTTCTTTATTAGGAGCTCTGACGTGTCTATATAAATTGCATAAAAATGTTGTATTATATTAGTATTAATTAAGTAATACGTAATCACTTGAAATAAAATAAGCCTCACCTGTGATCGCAGCTGCTATTTTCGTTGCCTGATTTATAGGAAACAGATATTGACCTGTTTGTTTCTCTTCATCGAAAAATGCTATTACTTGCTTAATAATAATTTTTTCACCACTCCGTGCTACAGTATTCATGTTGAGTTGACAACACTGGACTGCAAGTGCAAATAAACTGTCCCGCAAGAAGGCTCAAAATTGTGAGTAGTGGGAGAGAGAAAGAGAGAGATAGGAATACAGGGAGAGAAATGAATTACCGAGGCTGAGAAGGAATTAGGGTTCAGTTCGCATATCTTACGGGGACACAGATCCGATGGTCCGACAATATACACCTTCATTGCTCTTCAGCTTCTGCGTTTAATTCTGTTCATTTATACAGGGTCGCGTCTGATCTAGACGTCGCAACGACTCTGCAGTCTCTGCCCACCAAACTGGAGCCCTGCGGATCAACTCAACACACTTCCGAGTGTCACTGGATGACACAGTGACTCACTGTAAATATTGCTCAACAATTAAAATATTTACAATGTTGAGAAATATTGCCAAATTGCTCATGGCCATGTTTACCAGATTTCTTCTTAGTTTCTCTTTACAGAAATTACGGAGAGAGTAATGTAATATTGTAAAAACTTCAGAAAAACCAATGGTTGAATAACCCCATTACTCACTGGCTAGTTCTTTCTCGATCCGCTAGACGGCAGTAGGCCTACATTGTTTTATTGTCGGACCATCGGATCTGTGCCCCTTCAGCGCTGTCGTCGTTCTTGAAAAGTTAACGCCTGTACTTACTCCATTCCACCCGCTTTCCTCCCACCACGTTAAACAGCAGGCCACGAACCTTGTCGAATAGGGATGTTGCCAAACTTTCGTCAAACTGTGTCATAAATAACTGGTCTTCCATGCTACAATATCATTTCTTTCAATCAAAATACATCTTGTATTTGTACATTTTTAAACCTAAATCCCATGTCTCGAATCACTTTCCGTAGCGTTTCTCTCCAACCTAGGAAATTATTGCTTCTCTAGCAACCTTCAGTAATTTCTTCAATGTCGGAACTTCTTTCTGCACGGTATAAAATTTTGGTATCTTTCTTCTTAAAATATACATCGGTTCATATCATTTACAAGAATTAAAGGTTCCCTTGATCTGTTCTTCCCTGGTCATTCTAGCTTTTCATCTCCTGCACAGACTCCCTCTCTCCTGATTTTCTTTATTAGGCGCTCTGACCTGCCTATATAAATTACATACCATGTTGTATTAGTATTAGTTAAGTAAGTAATTTTAATACGTAATCAATTGAAATAAAATAAGCCTCACCTGTGATCGCAGCTGCTCTTTTCGTTGCCTGATTTATAGGAAACAGATATTGACCTGTTTGTTTCTCTTCATCGCAAAATGCTATTACGTAGTTGCTTAATAATATTTTTTTCGCCACTCCTTGCTACAGTATTCATGTTGAATTGACAACACTGGATTGAAAGTGCTAATAAACTGTCCCGCAAGAAGGCTCAAAATTGTGAGTAGTGGGAGAGAGGAAGAGAGAGAGATAGAAAAGAGAGAGATAGGAATGAAGGGAGAGAAATGAATTACCGAGGCTGAGAAGGAATTAGGGTACAGTTTGCATATCTTACGGCGGCACAGATCCGATGGTCCGACAATAATAGTTTCGTTCCAACAAGCGGTTCATGGATCAGTTCATGTACGGTTCCTGTACCATCTTATGCGCATGCGCTAGTTGAGCATCTGCTATGGGATTGAAACTGGACTGTGCCGTTGGAACGCTTTTGCGGATCGTTATGTACTAAATCCAGAGATGCTATAACTGTGATCATCTTTGCTAAGAACGGGATGCTTATTATTATCGTTTCGCAGCTAATTCTAATTGCAGAAAATAGAATTTCGATCATTTTCTATAAAAAGATGACAACAAATATGGAAGGCAAGAATTCCGATAATTCAAGTCGTGTACTGGGGGACTCTCATCTAAAAATAGTTCTTTTTTTTTTAATTATTAATGTATGTACTTTATTTATTATACTTTTAATCAAAGCTGCATGATGAAATTGTAATTAACTGTTTAAATACCCAAATAATTCCCATTCCCTTTGTTTTTGGCGAAAATTTAAATTAAATCTCTAGTTTTATTATTCGTCTGTACTGTCACTTTTCATCTTTAACCTCAATGATGTGAACAGTCGATCATGTCTTTCTTCAGTATCCAGGAGACGTTGGTGAGCTTATGCGCATGCGCGTCTTGCGTACTCTTCCGTACATGCCTCAATCCACAGACTATTTTTGACCGTTCCGAACCCGTGTCAAAAGCTTGTTGGAACGCCCGACTGCAGTATACTTCATTTTTTTTCATGGAGTGCAGTTTCATAGAAAGGACTTTGCCGACAGACCTTCTACTGCCCCCTAGTAATTGGTTGTCATAAATAAATGTCTTCCTTACTGTGACGGAAATCTTGTCTTCTCTTGTTAGTAACCAATCACAACCCTCGTTCAGAAGAATTGACAGGTGCCCGTCAAATCCACGTGGAGGCAGAGTTGCCGCATCTTCTCCGAATTCCAAGAATCCCATCAGTTTCACTGCATAATTTCGAAGGTCACCAGGATTGTGGCAACTGTGCAATGTTGGGACGAGGGGACAGGATGGAATTGTCAGAGGTGTTTGTGTAGGAAGTCATAAATCTGTAAGTGGGTGTTCAAAGGAGCCACCGAACTGCACTCCTTGAAATAAAATAAGGTCCGGTTCGGGACTGGTTCGGATTGTGTTGGAACGCTTTTTCTGTACTGCGCATGCTCACGATGGTTACGGACGGTTCCTGACTCTTGTTGGAACGAACCTAATAAAGCTATTCTGTCACGACCACATTGAGAACTTAGTTTCTACAACTCCAGTCTGTCTGTCAACCCGAGGGCTACGGACACGACAGTTTTACTGTATTCAATTGTATAAAACCCAGAAGTCTTCCCTTTTTATATGGAGTAAAATAAATTATTTAATTTCCGCAGTTATTTGGAAAGACAGCTGAAGGAAATGAAGTAGCCTACAAACAGCAGCATGCGGATCTGACCTCCTCGGGCTCGACCAGCTTGAACTCCATGCCGCGGCCAGTCCAGGCGATGCACGAGTTGTTGCTGGGGTCGTCCAGCAGCGCCACCAGGAACTGCCACAGCTGCAGCGAGCCGCGCCGCTGCTGGTACCCGGGGCCCGCCTCGCCGCCCCAGCATCCGGACGCCACCGACGACGTGGACGGCGGCCGGCTGCTGCCGCCAGCCCCGGGAGTCCCCGCGCCGCTCTCGCGCTTCGACGTGTATTCTGCGGAGACAATGTGGCCAGCGCTGCACTTAATTGTTTGAGTAACATCAGTGTGATTTAGATAATACAGCCGCTGATGGTAATCATTGCGATTATTAAACTATTATCATTACTGCGATTTTGTACATGTTAAATATGCCGCAATAAAATTGTTAAGGATTTTCGTAACAGCTATAATAATAATAATAATAATAATAATAATAATAATAATAATAATAATAATAATAATAATAATAATAATTGCAATAAACCTAATGAAAATTCGATAAACAATAAATGCAATAATGACGAAAGCAATTTTGTGCGAGATCGTGCGTATTTGCTTGTTTTCCGCACAGAACCAATACGCGGTAAGTGTGAAATACCACATTCAGTATTCCCAACGTAACACACATAACAATTTCCCTCTTCTTACCGCTTAAGCGCGACATTCATTTTACTGCTTTAGGCTTTTAACATATTATTTTTAGAGACGTTTAACATAGTAATAATTATAAATTGGAAACTTACCACTGCAATTTCACCTAAATTGCAATGTTAATTATTGTTTTTGAATATTTGCAAAAATTCAGTAAAGTATACTACTCCACGAAACTTATTACATTCCTGATACAAGTAACATTAAGGAAGCCGTGAAAAAAAATCAACGAGATTCCAGATGCCGATGTTATTACTGCAATATGTTATATAAATAATATTGTTAAAATAATAAAATGAAAAATAAATCATTACATAACCTTACCGTTTGTTTTAAGTTCGCATTTATAGACTGGGGGGGGGGGGGGGAAGACAGACGTATATCACGGCCTGCTGGAGTATAGTAAACACAGAAAACATTTTACAGCAACAATGTTGAAGAAAGATATCAACAGTAATCTCACTAGAGGTTTTGATTTATCTAGAGAAAATCAAAACTCGAGTGGAATTTAATTGACTATTACACGATTAGAAGAAAGTATATAAAGATTAGATGTAACAAAGTACTCCAATACAATAAAATATTAATTGACTTACGAAAATACAACTGTCTTCAAATGAACTATTGCACCATTACGCTAGATGGCAGTTGTGCCAACTATGGAATCTTCATTGAACTCTGTAGACGGTTACTAGTCAAGAAGGCTTTGTTGATTCAGTTTCGTTTTTATTAAAACATTTGCATTCCACTTCAATCATCCGAATCTCAGTAATCAACGTCACTTGACAGATGATTTCCGATAAATCTTAGTATTAAATAATCTCTGATACGTGACTATCCATAATATCATATAGCAGAAGCTATAACATAACCTAAATAATATAAACATGGGTTAGAAAAGTTTTAATTAGGGATGATGAAATAAACAAGAAAAGTTTTAATTAACGATGATGAAATAAAAAATAAACATGAATAATTTTAAAAGAAACAATTTATTGAAAGTACAATTTTCAAATTTGAGTGTTTTAGTGGTTGGTGGTTCAGTTGATGTTATATTGGACGTGTGCGTAAAAGAAGTGAACTCGTTGATGTACATGGTGTATTCCTCAACTTATTCAGGATTTAAGGAAACTATTTACAAGAAATCAATTACTGACCAAGTGCCTAGTAAGTTTGCGTTTGAATTCAATTTTATTTCGACAGTCCCTGATGCTAGCAGGTAGCGAATTCCAGAGTCTTGGCAGGGTTATTGTGAAAGAGGATGAGTATTATAATATTTGAGGTAGAAAAAGAAAACAAAAACAAAGCCATCAATGTGTTGGACAAATTTGTTCGGTATAAGCCCAAACTCTCTTTCTTTCTTTCTTTCTTTCTTTCTTTCTTTCTTTTGTTTTGTTTGTTTTCATACTATTGTTTAGGGTTTTTATGTCTTTAAACATTGATTTTTTGACAACATTTTCATTGTTCAGTGCTTTTCGTGTGATTCTCAATTTGGTTTTTCGTTTGGAACTGTATAGAATGACAAAAAAGAGAGTTGGATCGGTTGTTCCTTTATCAGACACTGAACCGTTGTCATTCTCGATAGAACTATTGACACGTAAATTAGGACTTTCTTGGGTGCGAGAAGGGGCTGTTTCCAATAAAGAAGGAGGTCTGACGTTCTTTCATTTCTTTTCGTTTGTCCACGAAATGTTCATCTGGCATCTATCTAAAAAAACCTCGCAGAGCTTTAATGTTTATGGATACCCTTCAGAATTGTGCCATGTTTTTGTAATATTAACTTTCCGACAGATTGCCAACACAATTCTCTCAGGTAAAATATAAAGATTATTTGTTAAGTAAATCCTAAAAATGCTTATTTGTAACTGGTCAATTCCACGATAGGTTGGACATTGAAATTAAAATTAAATTTTGTGTTCAGTATAAGTTCTTTATATCATTTTCTTCAGGAAAGTTCATATTTTTAGAAATTAGCAGAAAAGTTCGATTTTAGAGCGTCAGAAGTACAATTTTGAACCTGTCAACATCATATTTGTAATTTACTAAGTGAAAGTTAACTTAAAAAAATTGCACACTTTGAAAACATATGTCTACCATTGATATTAGGCTACCAGTACTCTTAAGTCTATGTAGTGAACCACAGAAAATGTATGTTCTATGATTTGAACAAAAAAAAAAAAGTGAAATTTCTTCAGACAAGTAACACCGTCACATTTTTAAGTAACACCCGTCACATAAGATTAATTAAATTGTAAGTGCAAGGCTTAATATTTTAATTACGTCTATTATATCACTCGATTCCTTGAACTTTCCTCTCACTGAAAATAGGTAACACAATTAATTCAAACTGTGAACTTCACAGAGTTATCAGTTAAACTGTATCATTAATTTATGCATGTCTTTTTCATGTTACACCCGTCACATTGTTTATTTCACTTATATCACCTGACAAATAATGGTTAGAAAAAAAACAATTAGTTATGTCTGACAAACAAGAAGTGGAGATTCATTGGAGTACAAAAGAACTAGTAAAAATATTTTATTAATTATTGTATTCCAGTTAAATTTCGAAGAATCTCTTTCTGAAAGTAACACCCGTCACAGTGGAATCGACCAACTGTAAACGTCAGGGGCCAACAATACTGCACGCAACACTCACCGTCGACAAGTGCTTTGGAGTCGCCGCGAGTCGAGCTCACCGCAGCGGCCTGGAAGAGGGCGCCACCCGGCGGAGGAGCAGAGTTGCCGTATCCCACGCCTGCAACACCATTAACCAAAATAATTCTATCTTTAACTGCATAAATGAAATAAGTTAATATGTGGGATGTTATGTAAACAAGAGGACACATACATCGTACATTTAATAAAAAATCATAAAATTAATAAAATCCACATTAGTGCGATAGAATAAAAAACGCTTTGAAATAGAAAAAATAATAATAATAATAATAATAATAATAATAATAATAATAATAATAATAATAATAATAATAATAAGTTTTATTTTCCCTGGCAGTGTTAAGGCCATCAGGCCTTCTCTTCCACTCAACCAGGATCAAATCACATACAGAAAAATACATACCGGTATACAATATTAACTTAAAAATAATAATAAACATAATTAAGTAAAAAAGAGAGATTGAATATATATACACAATCAGTATTAGCTTTAAAATAATAATAATAAAAAATATACAATAAAAAAGAGACTGAATACATAATCACAAACAGGAAAATATATTCTAGTATACAGTATTAACTTAAAAAAAATTAATACATATGAATACTGGGTGTTCATTTCAAAGTGTGTCATGACGTCACTGTTGTGAGTCAGCGATTTGAAGCGAGTTTCAGCTTTTATGTCAGAGAAGGTGCCTATTAATCAAGGCGTTCAATCTGAACTTGAGAACGTGTACGGTATAACTTGAATGTCGTAGCAACAGATGGCGGTCTGTACGGTCTGTGTGCTACCATAACCTCTTTCGAACTGTGTTTTGCGCGGGCAAGTCGTACGCAGTGTATTTGTTATCATCAGGGAAAGGATTTATATGTAAATACATATTTACTTATAAAGCTAATATAATTTATATTTTGCATTATCTTTATGTTTCACAATGTGTAGGGTTGAAAAATCCTACTTTTATTTTCCATATTTTTCCATATTTTAGAGTTTAGTACATATTTTCGTTAATTTCCATATATTTTCCATATTTCATATAAAACAGTCCATATTATATTAGGTTTAACAATAAAACAAAACAAAATTCCATTAACTTTTAAAAATACATTTCAACAATAGAGATTTAAACACATGTTCAGTAATCCCTTTAACATCAGAGTTATTTGAAAATTAGCAGTCCTATCAACAATGGGAAAGTAAGTTACAAAACTGTATTAATTTAATTTAAAATTTTTAACAGACTTCAGTTGTGCAGCTCAACAGTTAAATGCCAGTCAGAGTACACATAGGTTCAGTTTTGTAAATCATACTATAAAGACGGTAAATATGCCAAAAGTACGTCATTCAGTCAATTTAAAATCAAAACTAACAAGTTACATTTCAGAATTTAAAGAAGATGGTTTATCAACTGACAATAAAATATTATTTTGTAATTTGTGTCAGTGTGCAGTATCATCTACACAAAAGTTCCTGGTGCAACAACACATTACAACTAGTAAACATCAGGCCAACAAACAACTAAATTCCAAGCAGAGACAATTGTTTTTAACACAACCAACAACATCGAATGTAAGATCTGAGTTTAACATCGACCTGTGCCGTTCTCTCATCTCTGCTGATATTCCTCTCTACAAGCTAAAGAATAAGGTCTTCAGGGAATTCCTTGAAAAATATACTCAACATACAATCCCGGATGAGTCAACACTTAGGAAGACGTATGCTCCATCCATCTACGATGAGACAATACAGAAGATAAGAGATGAAATTAAAGATAGTTCAATTTGGGTTTCCATTGATGAGACTCCCGACAAAGAAGGTAGACTTGTTGGTAATGTAGTTATCGGTTTGTTAAGTGAACAATATTCTGAACGAATTCTTTTACATTGTGATGTTCTAGAAAAGTGCAATAACAAAACTATAGTTAAACTGTTCAACGAAGCTATGGGTATCCTGTGGCCAAAGGGTATTATGTACGATAATGTGTTATTCTTTATTAGCGATGCTGCCCCTTATATGGTCAAAGCTGGACAAGCATTATCTGTTGTATATCCTAAATTGACTCATTTTACTTGTGTGGCGCATGCATTTCATCGTGTGGCAGAAGTGGTCAGAGACAATTTCCTAAAGTAGATTTGTTGATTTCATCAGTGAAAAAGTATTTCTCAAAGCTCCCAGTAGAGTTAACGTGTTGAAAGAAATGTACCCTGAAATTCCATTGCCACCAAAGCCAATTTTAACTAGATGGGGTACATGGCTAGAAGCAGTTGAATATTATGCCGAACATATAGACTCTATTAACAATGTTCTCCTTGCATTGGACTCTGAAGATGCAGTCTCAATTGATACTGCGAAAACAGTTACCTGTGACATAAGTGTGAAGAATGACTTAGCTCACATTCAACATACATTTTCATGCATCATAAAAACGCTCAAAAGTCTCCAAAATAGGCACCTTTCACTATCTGAAAGTTTTGAAATTATAAATAGTACTGTGGAACAACTGAATCGTGGTAGAGGTAAAGTTGCAGATGCAGTAAGAGCTAAGGTGGACACTGTACTTTCAAAAACCCTGGATATGAAGAACTACAAAAGGTTGTTGCTGTGATGAGTGGTGAATCAACAGTGAAGATTAACTTGGACTTATCCCCAGCAGACATTGTGAAATTGAATTATGTACCAGTTACTTCTTGTGACGTCGAACGCTCTTTTAGTCAGTATAAATCTATCCTCAGAGACAATAGAAGAAGATTCACTTTTCAGCACTTGAAAGAAATGTTTGTAACCTATTGTTATGGTAACAGACAATAAAAATTGTGTTTTGTTGAAACTACATTGGAAGATAAGGTACGTCCATTATATTTTTGTTTAGTTTGATTAAAATGTACCAATATTTAACGTACATAGTCATTTTTTTATAATTTTAAGTCCATATTTAATTCCATATTTTGGTAAAAATCCATATTTAATTCCATATTTTGGTAAAAATAACTACATATATATTTACATATTTCATATATTTTTAGTCCATATAAATCCGTTCCCTGGTCTCACTTCAGTACGTGTTTCCAAACAGTTAACATTCTTGCCACTACTGGCGTTACCGTACGTATCGGTAAGTAATCTTCAGAATGAACGCCGTACTTGCTAGGCAACTTCTCTCGCATTTAGGTAATACGCCTCTGCGGAAGTGTAGGAAGATTCAATTCTCTAGGCTCATCGGCTAGCCACATGACGGCATACGGCGAGCCATGACACATTTTGAGCTGAACATCCAGTATAATCTCACAGCTAAAGGAATAGTGGAATTAGTATGATCAGCACAGCATGTGTTACATTGAGACAATGACAATTACGTAGATATAAGTATTAATGGAAAAATAAAGTAATGACTGTCTAAAATAATAATAATAACTTAATAATAATAATAATAATAATAATAATAATAATAATGATAATATTAATAATAATAAATAAATAAAAATTATACCTAAAAATAATTCTTTGCATTTAAAACATTTCTAAACAACCTAATTTTAAACAACTGAGGATTAAGACTACCCCTGATTTCCAGCGGCAGCGAATTCCATGAGCGGGCCGTGGCTATTGAGAAAGAACTTGAGTACAGAGATGTCTGATGACGTGGTATTGATAGCAACAGATTGTGCTGTGAACGTGTATTACGATTATGATGTGAAGCTAGGAGAGTAAACCGAGAGGCAAGGTAGTTGGGTGTGGGAATCATGTATAATTGGATATAGCAGGCAAAGAGAATGTACTAAACGTCGATCTTGCAAGTGGAGCCAGGAGAGTCGTAGAAAAATTCTGATATATGATCATGGTATTTTACTTATTGCACACATCAAATACATTATTTTAACAATATTTGTCAAAGTAGAAGCTGTACACTTAGGCCTAATACTCTCCTAAATATTTAAAATATTTTTTTTCATTATTAGTACTCCCAATCACATACTTACGTAGGCTATAGCTATATCAAATGAGCCATTTCCATATCTTTTTTACTTGGTTATTTAACGACGCTGTATCAACTACAAGGTTATTTAGCGTCGATGGAATTGGTGATAGCAATATGATATTTGGCGAGATGAGGTCGAGGATTCGTCATAGATTACCCGATATTTGCCTTGCGGTTGGGGAAAACCTCGGAAAACCCCAACCAGGTAATCAGCCCAAGCGGGAATCGAATCCGCGTCCGAGTACAACTTCGGATCGGCAGGCAAGCGCCGACCGAGCTGTTGTTTAAGAATAATGTTTTATGAAAACGAAACGAAACAAACGACAACGAAAAAACGAAAGTTTCGTCACGAAACATAATAGCTATGTAGGCCCTACTGAAAAAGAAACGTGATTAATATAATATATTATTGTGCTAATGTGAAGTTTTGCTAAAACTTTTCAATGTAACAAAAGTGTCTATTTTTAGATTCGTATCTGTGTAAGGGGGTTATCTTTTATTTATTTTGCAAATACAGTAATTATTATGGTCTGAATAATTGGTAACTTGTTATTTTTAACTTTTTTCAACGGGGCCCGAGCACAATATTGCACAGGGGCCCATAAATCCTGTCGGCGGCCCTGCCGTTAACCAAAATAATTTAATTGCATAGATGAAATAAGTTAATACGTGGGATGTTATGTAAACAAGAGGATACATCGTACATTTAATAATAGTACATTATGCAACGAGCCTATAATGATAGTAATTAAGAAGCTAGTATGGATGTTTATGAAACGAGCGCAAGCGAGTTTCATAATTTTCATACGAGCTTCTTAATTACCATTATAGGCGAGTTTAATACGACTTTTTATGCTCGACCATATTTCTAACTTGAAATTATTCAGATTTATAAATTTTATTTGTATCTGACAAGATCGGAAGTGACCTTGTTCTAGGTCGTGAATTGTGAGATGTGCGCAGACGCGAAAGTATTGATTTTTTTCGAGGAACAATAATGTCATTGACCTTGATGTAATCCCGTTAAACTTGGTATAACCTTGATTATTGAATTCGACATTGAAAAACGAGATGACAAATTGAATTTATTTGAATATTATTTACAATTAACGCTAATTATTATAGTAACAGAACATAACCTTCTGCGACAGTATTGGATTTCCAGCCTCCGTGACTTTTCGCTAATTCTCTTTCGATTGCATATCCGAGAATAATCGATACTTGCGGTTTTATAACTGTACAAAGCTGACTTGTCATTGGCTGAACACCTGTAAGCTGAGTTGTCATTGGCTGAAAACACCTGTACTTTAATGTGTAAGTGTACTTTAATGACATGCATTAAATGACTGCTACCAGGTGTGTAATTACTACATTTCGGCATGGTCGAGCATAAAAAATCATAAAATTAATAAAAATCCACATTAGTACGATAGAATAAAAAACACGTTGAAACAGAAAATTATTTTATTTACTGCACACATTAAATACATTTTTCTTTTTTACAATATTTGTCAAAGTAGCAGCTGTACACTTAGGCCTAATACTCTCCTAGATATTTGAAAAAAATTTTTTTTTTCATTATTAGTACCCCCGATCACATATCTACGTATATATCAAATGGGCCATTTTCATGTATTTTTTTACTTGGTTATTTAACGACGCTGTATCAACTACAAGGTTATTTAGCGTCGATGTAATTGGTGATAGCGATATGATATTTGGCGAGATAAGACAGAGGGTTCGCCATAGATTACCTGGCATTTGCCTTACGGTTGGGGAAAACCTCGAAAAAAACCCATCCAGGTAATCAGCCCAAGCGGGAATCGAACCCGCGCCCGAGTACAACTTCGGATCGCCAGGCAAGCGCCGACCGAGCTACGCCGGTGGCTGATTTCCATGTAATGAAATGGAAAAATATAAAACAGAACAACCACTTGGATCTCCACTGTCGAAAATGAATTTTTTGGTAACGACCGCTAGATGGAAGTACTGCTGCAAGTTTTTACTCCATGCTGCGACCATCGTATAGTTTCGGCCTGATTCCGTTAACAGGTCGGCTGGTATGACGTCATATAAGGTGTGCTTTTGATAAACACACAAAGCATGGAAGTGTGTATTATGATGGTGTAATATTTTATTTAAAAGTATGCATTGAGCATGTTTATGAGTGATTTAAAAAATGTAAAAATTAATCTGACCATTATTTGGTGATTGGAGAATTAAGAGAAAGATTATCAGTAGCCAAGCGAGTAGAGCAGCAAGTTAATATTACTAAATTCAATATTTTGAAATTAAAGGACGAGGAAGCTAAGCAAAATTATCAGGTCGAAATTTCGAATAGGTTTGCCACTTTAGAAAGTTCCGACGAAGTTGAGAAAGAATTAGATGTTAATAGCGTGTGGGAAAATATCAGAGATAGTATCAAAATTGCAGCTGAGCAGAGCATAGGTTATTATGAAACTAAGAAAAAGAAACCGTGGTTTGATGAAGATTGTTGCATGGTAGTAGAAAGAAGGAAACAGGCAAAATTGAAATTCTTACAGGATCCAGTTGAGGAGAAGAGAGATAATTATTTCGATGAAAGACGGGAAGCAAGTCGTACACTTAGGAATAAAAAGAGAGGTTACTTGAAGGAAAACTGAATGAGGTAGAAACAAATAGTAAGAATAAAAACATTCGAGATTTATATAAGGGTATAAAGGAATTTAAGAACGGATATCAGCCAAGGTTAAACGTGATCAAGGATGAGAATGGTGACTTGCTTGCAGACTCTCCATCAATCCTAAACAGATGGAAAAACTATTTTGCGCAACTACTAAATGTACATAGGCCAAATAGAAATGATCGGGACGAAATTGAAATACAAACTGCTGAGCCATTTATACCCGAACCCACGCTTTCAGAAGTCGAAATTGCGATAGAAAATCTGAAAAAGTACAAGTCTCCAGGTATCGATCAAATTCCAGCAGAATTAATACAAGAGGGTGGAAGTGCATTATATAGCGAAATTTATAAACTTGTACTTGCTATTTGGGAAAAGGAAATTGTACCAGAACAATGGAAGGAGTCCATAATTGTACCTATTTTTAAAAAGGGGGACAAAACCAACTGTGGTAACTTTCGAGGAATATCACTTTCGTTGACATCGTACAAAATTTTGTCCAATATCCTTTTGAGAAGATTAACTCCGTACGTAGATGAAATTATTGGGGATCATCAGTGCGGTTTTCGGCGTAATAGATCGACTATTGATCAGATTTTTTTGTATTCGACAGATAATGGAGAAAAATTGGAGTATAGGGTACAGTACATCAGTTATTCATAGATTTCAAAAAGGCATATGACTCGGTTAAGAGGGAAGTATTATATGATATTATTATTGAATTTGGTATTCCCAAGAAACTAGTTCGATTAATTAAAATGTGTCTCAGTGAAACATACAGCAGAGTCCGTATAGGTCAGTTTCTATCTGATGCTTTTCCAATTCACTGCGGGCTAAAGCAGGGAGATGCACTATCACCTATACTTTTTAACTTCGCTCTAGAATATGCCATTAGGAAAGTTCAGGATAACAGGCAGGGTTTGGAATTGAACGGGTTACATCAGCTTCTTGTCTATGCGGATGACGTGAATATGTTAGGAGAAAATACACAAACGATTAGGGAAAACACGGAAATTTTACTTGAAGCAAGTAGAGCGATCGGTTTGGAAGTAAATCCCGAAAAGACAAAGTATATGATTATGTCTCGTGACCAGAATATTGTACGAAATGGAAATATAAAAATTGGAGATTTATCCTTCGAAGAGGTGGAAAAATTCAAATATCTTGGAGCAACAGTAACAAATATAAATGACACTCGGGAGAAAATTAAACGCAGAATAAATATGGGAAATGCGTGTTATTATTCGGTTGAGAAGCTCTTATCATCCAGTCTGCTGTCCAAAATCTGAAAGTTAGAATTTATAAAACAGTTATATTACCGGTTCTTCTGTATGGTTGTGAAACTTGGACTCTCACTCTGAGAGAGGAACATAGGTTCAGGGTGTTTGAGAATAAGGTGCTTAGGAAAATATTTGGGGCTAAGAGGGATGAAGTTATAGGAGAATGGAGAAAGTTACACAACGCAGAACTGCACGCATTGTATTCTTCACCTGACATAATTAGGAACATTAAATCCAGACGTTTGAGATGGGCAGGGCATGTAGCACGTATGGGCGAATCCAGAAATGCATATAGAGTGTTAGTTGGGAGACCGGAGGGGAAAAGACCTTTAGGGAGGCCGAGACGTAGATGGGAGGATAATATTAAAATGGATTTGAGGGAGGCGGGGTATGATGATAGAGACTGGATTAATCTTGCACAGGATAGGGACCGATGGCGGGCTTATGTGAGGGCGGCAATGAACCTTCGGGTTCCTTAAAAGCCATTTGTAAGTAAGTAAGTAAGAGTTTAAGCCACAGTCGCATTTGCCGCATTTTGCTACACGACTTCTAAAAATAAAAAACGAACTTTGAATATAAATGTGCAAAAAATGCGACAACCACATTAGACTTCAGAAACGAATATGGTAATGGAGAAAATGAAATCAGAGATGTGTTTGAACTAAACTGAATTTAAATGAAATGCTAATGGCATGGACAATGTTCAAAAAGGTATTGAGCAATAGATGTTCAGGAATTGATTTCAAAGAGTTGGTGCAATTCATGTAAGTTAAGTGAACAATTTCTTGTAATTGATTTATATAATTCCATCGCATACTGTAAATTGTGAGCGAGGATTTAGTTGCATGAATCTTGTAAAAACTGGAATTAAAAACCACCTTTCAGTAAAAAGAGTTAGCACTCTGCTAACATTAAATCTCGAAGGGCCTACTAATAAAGGATTTTAATGTTTAGAGTGCCCATAAAATAACGTATTTTAATATGATGCTTTTACTTACCTTGGCTGTAATCTCTCCTATATTCATTCTCGAGATATAGATAATAAATTAGCTGCTAAGAACAATTAGAAATACACTGTTTAAGAAGGTCCGGCAAGACACAATTTTGAAATTCTACAAAACAATGGCCATTCCAACTTTGCTATATGGATCAGAAACTTGGACTCTAACAACTAGTCAACTGAAAAGAATAGAAGCAGCTGAGATGAGATTACTAAGACCGCTAGCAGGCTACACTCTCTATGACCATAAATATAATGAAGACATCCGACAAGAACTAAATATCGCAGCCATTACAGAGACAATTCACAAGTATCGGAGCTACTGGCATGAGCATGTTCTACGGATGCCAAATGATAGACTACCCAGGAGATTATTAAATTACAGACCCCTTGGATACCGAGATCGTGGACGCCCGAAGAAGCGATGGAGAGACCAGCTTTTCACCTGAGACGGAACAGGCCAAATGGCCTAAACCCTGATAGCTATTGATGATGATGATGATGATGATGAATATGATGTAAATTCAGCAGTAATTGATTCTAAACATAGGCTACCTACGTCTAATGATTTACTTATATAAGTATATCTAGAGTGTGATAAGATGGATTGAAAGTTTTGCACAAATATAATTTTTCATTTGTGCATTTTTGCGACAATTATTTATTTTCTATCTTAAATCCTGATGTGAACCATTAATACGAGGCGTATCCAGAAAGTAAGTTTCCCCATTTAAAAAAAAAAGAACACACACTTTCAGGAAAACATTTATTGGCAACAGGTACAGCAATGTTTCAGCTATTTTTCAACATAGCCACCATCAGAATTGAGACTCTTGTCGTATCGTGGGATCAACTTTTGTATCCCTCTGTCGTAGAACTCTGCCGCCTGTGAATGGAACCAGCGTGTGACAGACGTCTTCAGCTCTTCGTCGTTGCCAAAACGCTCACCGGAGGACAGGAATTTCTTGAGGTGCAAGAAAACTTGAAAATCTCTGGGAGCAAGATCAGGACTGTAGGATGGTTGATCAAATAACTCCCAGCCAAATTCCGTCAAAACAGCTGCTGTACGCCGAGCCGTATTTGGACGAGCATTGTCATGGAGGAGCACAACACCTGCAGTAAGCATTCCACGCCTCTTGTTGTGAATGGCACGTCGCCATTTTCGCAGTGTTTCACAGTAACAGTCAGCGTTCACTGTTTCACCTCTTGGAAGGAAGTCAATGAGCAGAATGCCCTTCCTGTCCCAGGACACCGTGCACATCACTTTCCGTACCGACAGCGTCTGTTTGAATTTCGTCCTGACCGGAGATCCACTATGCCGACAGTGCATTGACTACTGCTTGGTTTCCGGGGTGAAGTGCGAAATCCAAGTCTCATCGCCCGTGACGATCCTGTCGAGGAACTCGTCGCCGTCATCGTGATAACGTTGCAGAAATGTCAGTGCTGCTCCTAAACGTTGCATTTTGTGTTCGGGTGTCAGGTTTTTCGGCACCCACCTGGTACATACTTTTTTGAACAGCAAGTGCTTAGTGACAACCTCATGCAACAAGGATCGCGATATCTGCAGAAAATAGCTGCTCAGCTCCGTAATCGTGAAGCGACGGTTCTCCATGATGCACTGCCGCACCAGCTCAACACAATCATCATTGATGAGGGACGATCGCCCACTGCGCTCTTCATCATGGACACTTTGACGACCTTCGGAAAACTGCCTACACCAGCGACGCACCATCTGCTTACTCATGATGTTCGGCCCATAGACCTGACAGAGCTGCCGATGAATTTCAATTGGCGCAATGCTTTGTGCATTAAAGAACTTTATCACCGACCGAACCTCGCAGGCGGCGGGAGAAGGAATAAGAGCTTCCATTTCGGACCACTGCTGCCACGCTACTGGCACCAGGCGGGACCTGTCCGGCTGGCATATGATTGATACGTCATAGATCTGTTACGCATGCGCAATTGACACGGCTAATTACGTTTACTTTCAAGAGGAAAAAATCGGGAAACTTACTTTCTGGATGCGCCTCGTAGAACATTCTAGTTTTGTTTTGCATGTTTGTACTAGCGTTCCTCTATAGCTACTGGCAAATGGATTCGTTTGTTTAGTCAACTGTTCGAAGAAGGTTGGAACTTTATAAGCGACATTAATAAGGCATCATTCATGAGGCAACTAAGCCAGGAGATAATGGGATAGGGTGGCCAGGTGCTTTTCCCCCTCCACTGCTTACGTCGCAGACTAGTAACATATTCCACTAATCAGACTTCAGATGTATACAATAATTTTACTGTTCTTCCTCTGACACATATCAAGTGAGATGTACAGTTTAATAAAATATATACATATCAGCCAGAACCTCAATCAGAGGTAATAGTGCGCCAAATGGCATCCTGATGAAGTTCGCAGATTTGTTAATGAATAGTAGGCCTCTCGCTCTTCATCTCGTGATAACAAACAATATTAACACTGGCAACTTCCTGCTTTTTACCAGCACCGGTAATTGTCGATCAGCCCTGGAATTTTTCATCTAGATATTCGCTGTGGGAAAGCGTAGGTACGTGACGACAGAAGAAGCTAGCGAGTAGCATCAAAACCAGCACCATGTATATCACGCTTTTTCCCGTAAATCGCTGAGTAAGAATCGATTAATCGCATAACAATAATAGTTAATTTGTTTCCAAGTTTTCATGGCATATTTTTGTATTTTTCGGACATAAATGCCTGCTTATTTCCAGAGCATTTAGGTCATAGAAATTCGAGCCATAATAATAATAATAATAATAATAATAATAATAATAATAATAATAGTTTAAGGTATTATGAATCGACTAAAATCACGACCAGGCAAGAAAAGGCATCATAAAGAAGAAAAAGGCCACGCGGCAAAAGGCATTATAAGGGGGATAGCTAAAATAGCAGCGTGCGAGATGATTCGAGAATGGACACACGCGTGGAACTTTCCAGGCTACGTCGCTGTGGTTATAAAAGAAGAAACGAGTGAAATGAGACAGTTTTGTTTATTCAGTCAGTGAGTAACCAGAGCAAGCAACAGTCTTTGTACCGGAGTTCTCAAAGGGATTTGCGTAAGAAACTGTGTCAGCAAGTTCGAATGCAGTGGACCGCAGTTGAGGGATTTTCGACTGCAGTTGGACTGTTGGAAGCAAAGAAAGTTCGAGTTGAACTTCTCTGAAGGTCTGTGGTTCGAGATAGAACCTTGAGCTAGAAGAAGTGAACTTAGAACTTTCTGATTTGTAAATTTGTTAAGATTGTAGTTCATTGTTGATATGTTGTCGATATGAAATATTTAGTGCTATTGTTGACGAGAGCTGAATTGTAGAAAGGAATTATTGTTGAGGTAATAAAGTTACATTGTTGTTGAGTTGAAATAAATTTACAATAATAATAATAATAATAATAATAATAATAATAATAATAATAATAATAATAATAATAAGTAACCTGAAGTTTAGGATTATGAATCACTAAAATAGACAGGCAAAAAGGCATCATTGTTGCCTCTAAAATGAACAAAAGTGATAATTAAAAACGCTTACTACAAAACCATTTATACAACCTTGCACTTTTGGATTTCGGCAGTAAGCTTTACATAAATCGAATGCAAATTGAGATTTTCGACTCGAAAGAGAAGCCTTGAAACTGTACTGATAAGAAATATTTATAGCTACAACAACGTCGCAATGAAAACTGAAAGAAAAATAACCGTTAAAAATAACATTAGACCCGCACTCATTGTTGCCTTGTCAAATGAAAACAAGCGATAATTAAAACGCTTATTTATTTTTATTATTTATGAAAGACAATAACATACATTTTATTTATTTATTTATTTATTTATTTATTTATTTTTTATTGCTAGTAAGTTTGAAATGAATACAAATTAATAAATACAATGAAAGATAAACTAGCCCACTCCTGAATGAGTAAGACTCGTGCTCAGGAGGGGATTCCAATGCAGACAAAAATAAATTTAAAATTGAGAGTGAATACAGATTAAATAGTGTTTAATATGATTAAACCAAAACTATAAATCCAATACAATTTTTTTATTAATTTGGAGGGGATTCGTGGTTGAAATATTATTGGAATAAAATTTGTTGAATAATCTGGGATCTTGACTCATGCTATGATAAAATGCTGCATTGGTTTTACATTTTGGTTCCGACAAACGCAGAGAATTCATATTTTTAGTTCTATATTTATGTATATACCTTTCAAAGTTATTAAAATGTCTATGAAAATATTTTAATAAAATAAAATAATACATTTTGCTTAATGTTGAAAACTTTGAAATGTTTAAACAACAATTCGGTTGGGTAATCTTTCTGCTTTTTTAAACAAATTTTTAATACTTTTTTCTGTAGTAAAATTAACGGATAAAGGTTAGATTTATAAGTTCCACCCCAACCTATAATACCATACATAAATATACAGTAGATTGAAATAATGCTAAATAAATTACACGTAAACAGTTCATTGACAAAAATATTTCTTAGAATAACAAAGTAACATAATGTTTTACGTAATTTATTACAAATATAATGAATATGATTATTCCATTTTAAATGATTATCAATAATTAAATTATACCTAAGTATTTAACTTCATTAACTTCATTAATAACTGAACAATTGCAATTTATACCGGAACAATCACAATTATGCATTTTAATTTGTAGTATAGATGAAATTGGTTTATTACCTTTATTATTTAAAGAAAATGGGATAGCTATTGTTTTATCTTTATTAATTACAAGTGAATTTAAATCGAACCATTAGAAATAAATTAAAATATACCTGTAGGCAATTTTTAATAATAAATTAATAAATAATAGATAAATAATCATATAAAGGCAAAAAAGTATTTATTTTGTAAATGAGACATTTATATTAAAAAAGGCAGAAAAGGGCAACATAAAACTGTGACATTTTAATCACAAAGGCATAATTCGTACAGATTTACTTTCAAAATGAAGATGATTAATACATTTAAAAAGATATTCTGCCAAAGTTCCGGTATCTGTAATAATAATAATAATAATAATAATAATAATAATAATAATAATAATAATAGTAATAATAATATAATAATAATTATAAATAACAATAATAATAATAATAATAACAATAATAATAATACCAATAATAATAATAATAATAGTAATAATAATAACAATAATAAAAACAATAATAATAATAATAACAATAATAATAACAATAATAATAATATCAATAATAATAATAATAATAATAGTAATAATAATAACAGTAATAATAATAATAATAATAATAATAATAATTTTATTTATTTATTTATAATATTAATGTGCGATACAACAGCACAAGGCCAATTACAGTTTAGCACAAGACACAAAAAAACAACAAATGATGATGAGAATGAATGATAGAAATGGCAGTGAGATGAAATGCAATCAATATAATAGTCTACATTAATCAATTGACCAAATGCAACAAAATAAATAGCACAAATAATAATTATTAAAATTAGTTCAGCGAGATAATTAAAATAATGACAATGAATTACAAAATTAATGAAATCAAATAAATGAAGACTGATTTATAAATTCAAGAATATTAATCTTGAAATGGCAAATAAAATGAAAACTCAAAAGATATATAATATCAGTCGGTTAATATCTGTAAAGATGCGTTCGGGCGCGGGTTCGATCCCCGCTTGGGCTGATTATGGGTTTTTTCCGAGGTTTTCCAACCGTAATGATACATATCATTGACAATGGCTAAATAAATTAATAAAATAACCAACATAAAAACTCAAAAGATATACTACACATAAATGGATCCAAGTTCAATCCATGCAAATTAGCATATTTTATACATATGCAGTCGGAGACAGAGATTTAGAATTTCCATTATAAAAATGTTTATGAAATCTTAAACCCTTAGCAGGAATATGAAGACTGATATTGCTTATGAAAGATTCACAATCAATATCACCCTTAATGACTTTACACAAAAAATAAATAATCAAGATCCTGACGTCTGGTAAACAAACTACCGCAATTAAAATATTTGCAATTAGTCTCATAGTTATAATCGGAATTTGGTAAAAATCTATAAGAACACAAGGAAATATTTTTTTAATATTCTCCAATTTAGCCGAGTCAGTGGAAGTAATAATAATAATAATAATAATAATAATAATAATAATAATAATAATAATAATAATAATAATAATAATAATAATAATAATAATAATAATAAGTGTTCCATGTTCAGTACACACTGGTTCACACATACAAATTTTACTGAAGTTTTTATATCTGTAAATCAGCCTCAAAGAAGAGGATGAGTTGCGAGGTAAAGCTTCGTTTCTATGGCGATACAGACACGAACCGACTTGCAGATCCCTCGGAGCAGCCGCCTTCATCAAGAGCTTCCGGATTTGTACCGCCGCGCCGCGCCCCATCAAGGCCATGGCTGCATGTCGGATGTGTGTCAGTAGATTGCAAATTGTGACGAATTTCTTCTTCGAAGGAAACTAAAGCAACCCGAAACCATCTCCAAGAACAAAATAGAAAAACACGGCTTTCCTGCGCTTTAATTTCTTAAGCTCTGGTCGATAAACATGATTTATAACAAGAAAGAAAAGAAGTTACAAATGTCTCAAAACCTTATTTTATGCGTTTTTTATTAAATTACATTCTTACTTAAGCTAGAAATATGTAAGTTAATTATAGTACAAGAGTCATATTATTCATATTTTCGATTAGCAACCTTAACTTTAATTTTTAATAATACATGTAGGCCTATATATTTTAAAACATAACATAATGAATAATGTTATTGTTAATAGAATAATGTTATGTTATGTTATGTTATGTTATGTTATGTTATATTTATTTATTTATTTATTTATTTATTTATTTATTTATTTATTTATTTATTTATTTATTTATTTAACCTGGTAGAGATAAGGCCATCAGACCTTCTCTTCCCCTCTACCAGGGGATTAGAACTACAATATTAAGAATACAATTACAATTATAATTACAATTAATATTAAATTTACAAATACAATAAAATGAAAGTACTAAAAGATTAACTGATTAATAAAAACTAGACAGTTTATTGTAAAAATTAAGAAGAGAGAAGCATTTCTTTTGTTGATTAAGTAAAAATTAAACCTACTCTACGCAGTAAAAAAAATGCTTAATAAGTTTGCTTTTGAACGTTTCTAAATTCCGACAGTCTCTGATGTCACTGGGTAAGGTATTCCACAAGCGCGAGAGCGAGATTGTGTATGATGATGAATACGATGATGTCTTATGTGTTGGTATAGCCAGTATGTTATGTTATATTATGTTATGTTATGTTATGTTATGTTATGTTATGTTATGTTATGTTATGTTATGTTATGTTATGTTATGTTATGTTATGTTATGTTATGTTATGTTATGTTCAGACAATTAAATCAACCAATTTAAAATCTTCATTGAACATCATCAATCATCATCTCTATTCATCTTTATAATATATCACTATATATGCTTCTGGGTCCTGGAGTATAGTATACTATACTTCATACATGTATTTGTTTCAAATTTGCCACTAGGTGGAATCGTGATCAATCACTTCTTTTCTGCGCTTGTCAAGCTGCTGATATCTCTTAGAACTTCAGTAAGCACAAGAAAATCGATTCAATCATTGCAATACTTTTTTCAACTATTTGTAAATGAACTTTAAAAATAAAACAAAAAATGTCTCGGGAGAATATTACTTATTTTTCAATAAATTTTTATCGTGTCGATAGCTACCACATCTTTTTACAGATCATTAAATTTTTCAAAATTTTATTATGCATATTTCTAACATTAATTTATATTTTCTTCTTTTTTTGTCCATTTGAATTGATTAGGATTTTAAATCAAATATTTGAACGGCTATCAATATGATGAGACTACTACTTTTATTTAACTATTTTAATTTAGGATATGAACTGTCTTCAAATCTGAATTTTTAAATCAAAACCACTTTTATTGTATTGTATTTTGTGTGTATGTATTTTTTTTATTTTAATTCACATAATCGGCATGCCCGTTACTAGTTGGTAACACTATATGCCTCTGTAAACATTTACATCGATTCTTACTACTTAATTACAATTATTATCCATTGCATATACTGTAAATGGCTTTTGCTTTACCTGTCACATTGTTCTTCTGTTGTTTTATATCTTAACCTAGTCTGTCTCTTAACTTTGTAATTATTCATAATTTCGTTATTAAATAACATGTCTCCTAACATATCACTTATTTAGTCTATTTTAAGTCTGTAATCCATTCTATTATTACCAGGGGCGGCTCGTCCATAAGAGCTGCGGAGCTGCAGCACTCCCTGCTTTGACAGGAAAATAAAAATAATATTTATTTTAATTTGTAGAGGAATTGTTACAGCTTTTATGATAAATTGCTTTATATTTCATCTGGCCAGGAATATGTACTATTATCTTATGCATAATCTTTTTGCGCGTCGACTGTATTGGAATTGACACTGCATTCAAAGCCGTCCTGGGATCTGCAGGGTGGGACAGCTCATAGTGAGTATCTTTTGCACGGTCAGGGGGTAGAGAGGTGAAGGGAAGCAGAGGGAAACTGCCGCTGTTTAAAACCCATATTTCGCTGCAGTGGCTTGCAGAGCCAGGCGACAAGGGAAGATCTTTCCTCTCCTCCCACACCGCTATTGTAATGCTACGTCAAATGCATTCTATATTCCCTTGAAACTTAATGACAAAATTTTTATTTTCTCTTCACATACTTACTGTTGTAGAATCTTATCGAGTTAATATAACGAAATTAATATTCTCTTTTGCCTTATTATTACGTATATATCCAGCCTCCAGCAGAACCTAATATTTGCCTTAACTCAAAATGATTGCACGAGTAGAATCCTTTTGATATAGCACATAAAATACGAAAGAGACTTCTTTTCCAGTTTTAGAAAATTGTTGACCATCAGTATATCTGAGTGTTGCTTTGGTGTGACGTCTTAGTACCGTAACTTAACCAGTGCAAATGTGCAAGCATGAGTGCGTGTGAATTACAGAATATTAATTTTTATTTTTCTCAACTTTCCCTTGCGGAGAAGATTGATATAATGAGGTGAAATTAAATGGTCGTTCGTTACCCGACTTAAATCTTACCCAAGCTTCATCCAGCCGAAATAGTGCATATATGTAAGGAAGTATAACAATGAAATTTACGCTGAGCATTTGCGGTTACGTGGATGTGAACAAAAAAACTTCTGGATTTTGTTTTCTTTGCCTCCTCTTCGGTGGTGATACTGCATAGACTAGGAGTGGTGTGACAGATTTAGTACATTTGCCCCTAAAAATTAAAAAGCACGAATCTTCGCAATCTCACCTGAAAAATGGTGTTTCATTGGCTGTGTTAGGCAAACCTAATATTGCTGCGCAACTAAGTGAAGCGAACAGAACAAACAAACATTCTCAAACATAATCAAGAAATGAGAAAAAATCGTGAAATTATTTAAAAACTATTGATTTTGTGGCCAATATGAACTTCCCCTTAGGGGACATAATGAAAAAACGATTCGAAGAACCCTGGTGTATTTCGTGGGTTGCTACAGTTAGTGAGTAATCTGAACGAGCCTCTAAAAAATCATTTAGAACATGCCACTGTTTAAAGGTAGTTCTAAAACAATTCAGAATGAACTGGTAGATTGCATGTTGAATGTCTGCCGATCTGAAATTCAGACTGAAATCGATGGTATTAGTTTTTCTTTAGCGATTATGGCAAATGATGCCACAGACATCTCCCAACTAAGTCAGAAACTTTTGGTTTTTCGATATGTAGTGCATTTATTTTTGTCCTATACTTATTAGTAATGGTATCAAGAAGTGAAATTTGTATATACCAAAATCTACTGCAGCTCCCCCAATCCACAAGTTCACGAGCCGCCACTGATCATTACCATCTCCCTACCGTTATTACCACAATCATTATTAAATACTCAGCCTAGCCTGACATGTTCTTTCGTTATCTATAAATGATTCAATACCTCAAAGTCTATTGAAGTTACAAATTGAATGAAACAGTTTCTATAGTTCTTTATTAACCTATTTTTCGACACTGGCCAGTTATCCCGTTTTAGAACAATATCCACTAATTGTTCTCTTTCACTCGATATCACTTGACATTTGTAGAGGATGTGATCCACTGTCTGATGTATGTATGTATGTATGTATGTATGTATGTATGTATGTATGTATGTATGTATGTATGTATGTATGTATGTATGCATGCATGTATGTATGCATGTATGTATGCATGTATGCATTCATGTATTTAACCCGTCGTTCCGGTGCCTTAACATAATAATAATAATAATAATAATAATAATAATAATAATAATAATAATAATAATTTATTTTGTTTTATTTTGGCAGAGTTAAGGCCATAAGGCCTTCTCTTCCACTCAACCAGCCTTAATCAATACAATACATAAATTTAAATTACAAATATTTACACTACACTTAAAAGGTTCTCCAGCAATATTCTTCACTACACATTTATTTAAATTTAGATAAATCTATAAGTTAAAGTAGTAACTTAATTTATGAGCTAATTTAATTCAATGAATTATAATTAATTTAATATTTGAGATAGCTAGTAAAATGATGAAAATTAATTTAATATAAGCTTACTAGGACTATGTTACAGGGAGAATATATATATTTCTATTTCTATAATGAGAATATTAATGTAATTGCCATTAGAGGTTTTGTAAATCTATTTAGAAAAATTAATGATAATAATAATAATAATAAGAATGGACAGATGTTAGTTTCATTATAAGTAACAAATATTAATCAGCAATTCATCTGTTAAGTAAGAATTTATGCAATTTTGACCTAAATGAAGTTATTGTCCAACAACCCCTTATATCACTCGGAAGCGAGTTCCAATTTCTAGCAACTGAAACTGTATAGGATGAAGAATATAAAGATGTCTTGTGGTAGGGTATAATGAGTAAATTGTTATGATGAGATCTTGTACTTAGCTGATGATATGCGGATAAATTTTGGAAACGAGAAGCCAAATAGATTGGGGTAGCGGTGCGCAGAATTTGAAATAAGAGAACAAGAGAATGCAGGGCTCGTCGATCGCTTAGCCTTAGCCAAGACAGAGTTTGGAAAGACGGGGAAACATGATCATGCTTACGAATATTACAAATATAACGGACGCACGCATTATGCACACGTTGTAGCCTGTTGCTCAAATTTGCATTTAGGTTACTTAATATAATATCGCAGTAGTCAAAGTGTGGCATCACGAGTGTTTGTACAAGGATTAATTTTAATTTATCAGGAAGAAAGTGCTTCAGTCGCTTTAATGAGTGAATAATGGAAAATATTTTTTTTGGAAGTGTGATTCACTTGTTCATTCCATTCCAGGTGACAATCCATATAAATACCAAGGTTCTTCACAGTCGTACTGTATGGAATAGTAGTATTATTTACAACCCCCTGATGGAGGATTCTAGTCGCTTATTCAGTTATAACTATTCGCCAAGTCAGTCAGAACTACTGCCCAAGTTGTAACTTCTCCAAGAGGTAAGAATTCACTTGTTGTGATATAAGATGCATAGGTCTGAACGGAATGTACAGAGGGCATGAAGGAAAAGTTACACTCTGAATTAGTCTACTGCAGCGTTTCTCAAACTCTTTTGAAGTGGGGACCACTTTTTAAAGTCAGAACAGTTCCGCGGACCACCTTACTCTTGTTCCCTTCGAAAGCAAATTTATCATTTTCGTAGCATATTTTAAAATTGAATTAAGGTTCGGTACTTTGGTCCTCTGTTATGAATTCGGGTGGTCCCTGGCTGGGTTACAGGCGCGGCGCCAGATGTGCAGGGAAAAGATGTCGAGAAACACCACGTGTATAGTGCTTTAAATCCCTCTTTTGTTGTTGAGAGTAGAGTGGGAAGTCGATAGACGGATAGGGTAATAAATTTCATAAAATGCAGTACTGAGAGAAAAAGTGAAATTCCATTGCCATGTGTCATTTCCATACTCTGAGATTTCAAACTATAGTGTGATAAGCAAATAGTTTGAATTTTACTTTTTCTTCTGTCTTTTTTTAAAGACTACAAGGACCGACCTCGAGGACCACAGGTGGTCCGCGGACCATAGTTTGAGAAACGCTGGTCTACTGAATTAACTTCGCTTACGTCATACGTGTTCCGCATATTGCGGATATATGAAAGAACTGTGACCCTTTTTTCAAGCTGCACACCACTTCGACGAGCCACGCAGCGCATGATGTGTATATGTAGGTGTATGTGTTTAAAAGGGTGAGTGTATGTGTAAGTGTTCGTGTAAGTGTACATTCACTTGATAATTGTGTGAAAATCACTCCTGGAAACCACAGTAAAAATTGAACTGCAAGAAACGCTTACGCTTATAGAATTTGTATATACGATACACTTTACAGGTAGTCGCATTTGTGCAGTATTATTTGCAATTGTGTTGTTTTCTATACCTTAACTCGAAATATGAAATTGTCAAGTACCTATCGCTAAGAATAAGGCATGCCAAAATTTTATAGAAATAACACAGTCCTCGGTATTGGTGGAATAATAATAATAATAATAATAATAATAATAATAATAATAATAATAATAATAATAATAATCTTTACTAATAATAAATCTGTAGCCGAAATTTTTCTGGTAATTTTCGATTTTCCAAAATAATTGGTCCTAACATATACAATTAACCACCCTGAAACCGAAAATCGCTTTTTGAAATTTTTTTGTATGTCTGTCTGTCTGTCTGTCTGTCTGTCTGTATGTCTGTCTGTATGTTTGTTACCTTTTCACGCGATAATGGCTGAACGGATTTCGATGAAAATTGGAATATAAATTAAGTTCGTTGTAACTTAGATTTTAGGCTATATGGCATTCATTAAAAGGGGGTTATAAGGGGGCCTGAATTAAATAAATCAAAATATCTCGCTTATTATTGATTTTTGTGAAAAATGTTACATAACAAAAGTTTCTTTAAAAATAATTTCCGATAAATGTTATTGCTTGAAAAATTTTGATAGGACTGATATTTAATGACATAAATGAGTTTTAAACTTAAAATAACTGCCATCTAAGGCCGTGTAATGAATTAAAAAACAAATGACTTCGTCTATAAGGGGCCTTGGACAGCAACAATCGAAACCTATGAAAGATAGCCTACAGATAATGTTTCTGTGTTTGTATGAAGTAATATCAGAAGCTAAATTAACCGATTTGTATAATTAATTATTAATTCACCATTGGAAAGTGTAGTTACTCTAGATGGACAAATGCTATAATGTTATTACAGTAACTTCTGAGTGAATCGATGACAGGTAAGATTAAAATATCTTCTTATGCACAGAAAACTTGATAGGCTATTCTGTACATTCGTTTCCTGTATTTCCTAAAATAATTTTTATGACCAAATGAGTGGTCTCTGGATCAAAATGATCGCATTTTAATTTGCAAATACAATTTAAATTAAGTAAAATAATAAACGATTTATCCTTATAACAAACACGAATGTTCCCTGGATCAAATGTCCTATTTTAATTATGTAATTACTTTATATTCATTTCTAACGGGTGCAGCGGAGTGCACGGGTACGGCTAGTAATAATAATAATAATAATAATAATAATAATAATAATAACTAGTGGATTGTGCAGCAAATGATGCTGCAAACTAAGTTCGTTAGACGTTCAAATAAAAATATTTCAGATTTATTTTCAATGAAGAATACCGGTACTTGTCTTTTAATAGTTATTTGCATCCATAATAATGAAACATACTCCCTCTGAATGGATTTTTTTAGGCCAAATACTTTCTCTTGAACCTATCTAACTTCAGTTTTTGAGTTTCAACGCGAAAACGCAAGTATCAATGTCAGGACGATAGCAGTAGCTATTTCAGGTCATTGTGGATTGTAGGCAAAAGTTAAAAAAATGTCAGGTTTACTAAGCTTTCGAACAATAGCATTTTCGTATAGCTGCTGCATGTAGAACTTGAAATGTAGAGCGTAAAAGTCATTTTATCCTACTAAGAGATCTTGCTGAAATGATCTGGAGACTACAAAATTTTCTAGGCCTCTTATTTTATCAGTAAGTAATATCTTTTGATCTTTCCTTAGGAACTGTAATTTTTGCGCTCTCTCGAGCCAATACTGAAGACAATGACACATATCAATATCTACACTACACCGCCATCAAGTATATGAAAAAGACCCAACCCCACTGGGTTAATAAGTATAAAAATATTTGATTTTTAATAACAATATTATTATCTTAATTAAGATTTGTAATTATATATAGCAGCCACTCAGTAAATTATAGAAATGAAAATCTAAATTAAGATATTCTCTACATTTACTTACATAACCTCAAAACGTTTCACTTTCATGTCATCAATATAGCATCAATATTATGTACAATTAATGAAAAATAGATGCATCATGATATTAACTGTAATAATATTTAATTTCTAATGATAATAATGTCATCAAACCACCTCAAGTTTCGTAGATTTGAATATCCAATACTCAGCGGTACTCAGAAAATTATTATACACTGCAGAATCAGTTTTTAATAACAAATTGAATTGAGCTCTAAATATGTCGGCAATCTTGCAGGTCATGGCCTTCGTGTAATAGCCTATTGTTCATTGTAGTGTGTTTTGTTCTGAAATTCAATCAAGTCGGCCGTGATTCGATAAAATTAGTTCTCAAAACTGACAACAGATGCATTTTGGAAAATAGGAAAATTATGTAGGAAAATTGACATTTCACTGAAAACTACTACTTTTCCGAAAAACTTTGGGTTCCAAGCTTCAAAATGAGGGGCCATTTATTAAAATCCGTTTAGCCGTTTTCCCGTAATTTTCATTACCAGTTCAAATTATATATATAGATAATAGTAATAATAATAATAATAATAATAATAATAGATTATTCTGTTACACATTCTTATGTGAAAACTATTTTATTTCCTCAACGAATTTATAAGTAATACCGGACATTTTCGTTCGTACAGAATAAATTCAATTCCAGTTCCGTTGTGGCTGTTTTATTTTATAAATTCGAATCACATAGAGAAAAATTTGACTAATATCAGATTGCTTGTTTGTTAATTTATTTGAGTATGCGGATATGAAATTGTGATTCAATATAATATACATTTTTTTCTTACAACTTTCGCTTTGTTGAATTTAATACAGACATTTTTTACGAACCCTCGATGTAACTTATTAAACCCTCCATCCGGTGGTCAGTTGCACAATTGAAGCTTTTAGCGGTCGCTGCTTCCCCAAGGGAGTGGTAGCGAGAGAATATCCAAATGCACGCTAATTCCTGGCCGCTCCGTACTCAGACACTTCCTTGACAGTTTTTGTGCCTTCGAATAAATCAGCCAACTTCACTTCTCTTCAAAACAAAAGATTACTATTTAGACACAAAACTTTTTAATTTCTTCAGTTCCCAGTGTGTGAGTTACAGTCCTGCTATAGTGACTACGAATTGTATTTCTTTTCCTCGTTCAAATCTTGCTTTGTTTCTGAAAATATGTGATATCAAATATCTAAGAAATCACAAACTATTAGGGAAAACACTGGAATTTTACTTGAAGCAAATAAAGAGATAGGTTTGGAAGTAAATCCCGAAAATGCAAAGTATATGATTATGTCTCGTGACGAGAATATTGTACGAAATAGAAATATAAAAATTGGAAATGTGTCCTTTGAAGAGGCGGAAAAATTAAAATATCTTGGAGCAACAGTAACAAATATACAGGGACATCATTTTATTTTTACTTCAACTTTTATTGTACCTGAGTTTTTTAATGTACTTCACTCCCACCCTTTCAACCGTCTTCCACACAGATCCAAGACCGCATATACAGTCACAGTAGCCACAGTACGTTCCAAAAATATGTTCGCATTTTCCAGTGACGAAAGAGCTTTCAATATTGAATCATTTTCGCACAGGTACTGTCGTCCATTTGCCTACGTCGTATCCCGGTTTCCCCAACCAGCTTTTATTCGCCAGCTAGTGGCTGGGCTGTCTTATCTCTTTTCTGAAAACATTAATTTCTGTTAGGAATTGGACGTCTACGTAATATTATAAATCTATTTAAAATAACTTAAATAAAAGGGCCTCGTTAAGTAATTAACTGTCACGTGATTTCCCTCCTTTCTACGACATAACCACTTGGACGAACAGTAGATAGTATGTCTGAGTAATTTTATCTTTTCGGGCAGAAGTGAAGATTGAATTTACAGTACGTAAGGTACTCTTTTATAGAGTAGCTACAGATTTATTTCAACTTGAGTTACTAGTACGAAGAACTGGTAATTGGAATTAAGTATAATAGTCTATAGTGCGATAATATGAACATTAGAACTGAAGCCTGTATCTAAATGTGTTTAATATCCATATCATGATTATTTTTCAATTTAACTTCATTCTCTATATTGTACGCTAATGTGCTGTAGACAATATAATACACACTGCATATTGAATACGTCCACATGGACAGCTCAGTTCGTGAGTAAAAACACTCATTGTTAATACTGTACTGTATTTTTATTAAACAAGAACCTAATGAAAATGATGAAATTCAAAAGCGCAATATTTCCTAGTTTACATAAATGGATGAACTACTTTTCTTCCCTCCTATACCTAGTAAAGTGATTTGTTTGTATATTACGTCAGTATCATCGAACTCCAGTCGTGGAAGGGGATAGCAAACGGCGTTGATCCAGAGGTATAGACAAGTTAATATTAAAAATTTTAGTAAAAATAAAATGATGTCCCTGTAGAAGCACACTCGGGAGGAAATTAAACGCAGAATAAATATGGGAAATGCCTGTTATTATTCGGTTGACAACCTTTTGTCATCTCCTATATGTAATTATATTTATTTCTTTCGAAAATGTAATAATTCACAATCCCCTATGTACGGCTGCCATAGGACGAATAATAAGTTAGTTATTTATTGAGTAATAGTTCAATGGAAAAGCATACGTGTGTGTCCGGGTACTAGGAAAATACTAATGAACTGTGAGATAAAGTTCAAACTGTGAGTTAAAGTCTTTATCTCAGTATTGGAATAATGTTGAATAAAAACCTACTTTACAAACGCAAAAGTATTTAGTAAAGATATGTTTTTCGTTATGGTCATGGATAAATTAATATATTAGTTATTAGATGTCACTACCTCTACTTCTTTATTACTTACTTACTTACTTGCTGGCTTTTAAGGAACCCGGAGGTTCATTGCCGTCCTCACATAAGCCCGTCATTGGTCCCTATCCTGAGCAAGATTAATCCATTCTCTATCATCATATCCCACCTCCCTCAAATCCATTTTAAAATTGCCTTCCCATCTACGTCTCGGTCTCCCTAAAAGTCTTTTTCCCTCCGGCCTCCAAACTAACACTCTATATGCATTTCTGGATTCGCCCATACGTGCTACATGCCCTGCCTCAAAACCTTATTCCTTTGCTGTGGTCGTGCCAGAGAATCAGTCCCATTCCGAGGCTTATTTGAAGGATTCGTAACAAGCAGTTTTTTACGGTGATGGGTTGTTAGCCCTTCGCCCAACCCCCAAGCTGGAGGACCACCCCTCATCGGCTGTCCGCGACTGCTTATTCAATATATTCACAGCTACCCTCCATATCTGGAGGCCGTCTCCTCGATCCACAACCTGAGGACGCGCCATGCCGTGGTGATAGGGACCCACAATACATAGACTTCTTTATTACTTACTTTTTTACTTTTGAGGGCCTTTCCACTTTTCAGTGGTTACCCTTTATTCCCATTTTCCATCTGCGTCAGTCATTCCAATCCTGCTCATTTAGTCCCCTATCTTTATTACCATTTCTTAAATATACATACTCTCAATCTCCTTCTCTTTTCTCTATCTACTACGTCGTAATTTGTGCATTGCATCCATATCTTATATATATATATTTTTTTAATTTCGTAATAATTTACCTTTCGGGATGCCAGGAGACTTGAACCTGCGAAGTTGGGTTTATAGGATTTTAAAACACGCGTTAATCAACTGAGCTAAACAGACACGATGATAAAATACGTTTTAATATTCCTCTTAAGTTTATAGAAGTAAAATGTGAAATTATTTTAATCACATTAATCCCGTGTGAACACTTCTAAATAATCCCTGAAACTTCAAAAAGACGAAAATACACGTTTAAAATTTAAAAAAATTTATATTAAAATTATATAATTAATTATAATTTGTTATTTATCCAACGCCTTAGATACCATTCTTCACTAATCATGGCCTCCTACATCATAACCTACCTAGTAAGTACATGTATCGATTCTAAAATCCATGCCATGATGATATGTGATTATATGAGAACTTATTTTCAACATATTTTCTTTTATAAAACACAATTTTTTCGTTATGGTTGTGGATAAAATTACGTATGGTACTTGTGAGCGTGATCTTTATTCCGCTCGTGTAATTTAAGCACTCGGCTGACGCCTCGTGCTTAAATCTTTCCACTCGCGCAATAAAGATGCACTTACCTCACAAGTACCATAAATAACTATTTTTCCTCCTACTGCACATAGGAGTTATTGCAGGAACAATGACGATGTAGAAATACTACAAATAAAATGTAATAACTAAACATAATTTGTCTTAATTTTCAGTAAAATAACCCTACACGTAGTGCGTCATCTGTCCTGATCTTGGAGAAGAAGTGGAAAAATGCAATATATATGTAATTTGAACTGATAATGGAAATTACGGGAAAACGGCTGGACGGATTTTAATAAATGACCCCTCATTTTAAAGCTTGGAACTCAAAGTTTTTCGGAAAAATAGTAGTTTTTAGTGAAATGTCAATTTTTAAACATAAATTTCCTATTTTCCAAAATCCATCTGTCGTCAGTTTTGAGAACTAGCTAACAGTATTCACGGCCGACTTGATATTCGCTTCGCTTTTTGTAAAGGAGAAGCGAAGCGAGCATCAAGTCGGCCGTGTTGCATTTCAGAATAAAACAAAACACATACTACAGTAAACAATATTACACGAAGGCCATGATCTGCAAGAATGCTGACATATTTAGAGCTCAAATTAAATTGGTTATTAAAAACGTAACTTACTAAAAATAATTTACAGGTTCGATTCTGTGGTGTGTAATTTTCTGAGTACAACTGTGTATTGGATATTAAAAACTAGAAAACTTGAGGTGGTTTGATGACATTATTACCATTATAAATGAAATATTATTGTAGTTAATGCCATGATGTGACTATTTTTCATTAATTATACATATTAATGCTATATTGATGATATGAAAGTGAAACGTTTTGGGGTTATATAAGTAGATGTAGAGAATAACTTAAATTAGATTTTGATTTCTAAATTTTACTGAGTGGCGGCTATATAGTATATATAGTATATGTTACTGAAAGCTATAAAACTTACGTAAGATAATAATATTATTAAAAATCAAATATTTGTATAATTATTAATCAAGTGGGGTTGGGTCTTTTTCATGTATATAATGGTGGTGTGGTGTAGATATTTATATGCGTGGTTCTCTTCAGTATTGGCTCGAGAGAGAGAGAGTATCTTTCATTGTTATGGAAGCAAATAACTTTCCGAATGTCTGGTATTCTTCATTGAAAATAAATCTGAAAAATGTTTATTTGAACGTCTAATGAACTTAGTTTTCAGCATTTGCTGTACAAGCCACTAGTATGTTTAGAACTGCCAGATTGTTAAGTTATATGTCCAAAGCAATATTGTCTCTTGAACACAATGACTGTCATAGAATTGGCTATCCTCTTATCGTTATTAAACGCTATGTTCCATATTCTTGGATGCAGGACTGTGTTGAAATGCGAGTCTTCTCTCCTAACTTCACTCTATGCGATATCAAACCAATAAAGTGTATTGCTATGAAATTATTCTCAAGAAACTGTAATAATAATAATAATCCATTCTGACACACATTAAAAAACGTTATATAAGCCGACCGAATTCCTTTATATGACATTCACGGACCATCCTCCTAGTCTTTAGAAAGCTGCGGGAAGTTTTCCGTCCTATCTATGAGCAGTACAATAATGACTTTCCATTCATTTCAAACCCTCTTTCCCCGTCCTCTTTATCCCCTTAACCTTCCTTTCCTTCAACAATAATGTCTGTAAGCGACGGATCAAATAGCGAGATTTCAATTGTGACAGTAGTAGGGCCTACTGTGAGAGAAATTTTTCTGGTCAGACTTGTATCGAAATAACACACGGTAGTTCCCAGCTACAGTTCTACATGACATACCAACAACTAAAACCGTAGCTTTTGAGAGTCGTTACGTCCTGAAGTTCCGTAAGAGGTAACGTAATTTATTACTTCGGAATATGTATGATAAGAACTTTCTTGTGTTAAATTTTAACGTACCTTGTTAACATGTTTCCACCTATTTTGGGTCATATTCAGAATTGGTCGTTGTTGGTTGAGATGTTTTTGTAGAGTGTTATTTGTTCTGTATGCGATGTTGTAGTTTAATTTCTTGAATGAGGTTGAAATTGTATGTGTGTTTTTGTTTTCGTATGTTAGTGTGATGTATTTTTTGTGTTCTTGTGTTTGTGTTGTATTCTTCTGTTTTTGTGGTTTTGTTTTGTCTTACTTATTATGTTAGGGTTGTATGCGTTTTCTTGTGCTGTGTGTTTGTGTTTAGCTCTTCGTTGTAATCCTGTTGGTTCATTGGTATGTTGAGTAGTCTGTGTACCATTGTTCGGAATGCAGCTTGTTTGTGTTGTGTTGGGTGGTTGGATGTGTTGTGTATGTGTGTTGTTGTTGTTGTGGGTTTTCTATATATTTTGAATGTGTGTTTGTTGTCTACTTTTGTTATTGTGATGTCTAGAAAATTTATGGATTTGTTGTTTTCAATTTCCAATGTGTAGTGTAGCTTTGGGTGTATTTTGTTTATGTGTTGTAGGTTTTGGATCTGTCTTTTGTTTCCTTTGTATAGTATTAGTATATCATCTACTTATCTGTGCCAATATATGATGTTGTCTGCGTGTTTGTTGTTGTCTTTGTTTAGTATGTATGTCTGTTCTATGTGGTGTAAGAATATTTCTGCTAGTATGCTGGAAATGGGTGATCCCATGGGTAAGCCTTCGGTTTGTGTGTAATATTTGTTATTGTATGTGAAGTAGTTTTGTTTTGTGATGATGTCTGTGGTGTGAATGATTTCTTTGATTTGTTCTTGTGGTGTGTTGTTGTTTTTGAGCATTTGTTCTAGCTCTGTAGTGTATCTTTTATGGGTATGTTTGTGTATAGATTAGTTATGTCGAAAGTTGCTAATGTTGTACTGTGTGGGATATGTTTGTCTTTTATTTTATTTACTATGTCTATGTTGTTCTTTATTGTTGTTTGTTTTTCGAATGTGTAATTATTTGAATAAGTACATAGATGGGCACTGATATATATTATCCTAGAGAAGGAGGTGATTGTAAAAGGAGAAGATTATAACAAAAAGAAGATGGAAATGCAGACGATGAGAAAGGAAATGGGATATTGAAGAAAAGGCGATGATGAGAAAGAGAAAATGGTAATAATAAAACTAAGGTGATATTAAAGAGGAGACGATGACAGGAGAAAGTGATAATGATAAAAAGATTGTGTGATAAAGAGGAGGTAAAGAGACAGAGATTATATTAAAAAAAGAAGATTATGAAAAAGAGAAGTTGGTATTGATGAAGAGAAGCAGATAATGATATAGAGAAACAACAAATGATACAGAGACAGAGAAGCAAGCAATGATACAGAGAGGAGAACAATGATACAGAGAAGCAGGCGATGATAAAGAGAAGGGGATTATGAAAAAGGAAAGATAGTAATGATGAAGAGAAGCAGATAATGATACAGAGAAACAACAAATGATATAGATTACAGAGAAGCAAGCAATGATACAGAGAAGCAGGCGATGATAAAGAGAAGAGGATTATGAAAAAGGGAAGATAGTAATGATGAAGAGAAGCAGATAATGATACAGAGAAACAACAAATGATATAGATACAGAGAAGCAAGCAATGATACAGAGAGGAGAGCAATGATACAGAGAAGCAGGCGATGATAAAGAGAAGGGGATTATGAAAATGGGAAGATAGTAATGATGAAGAGAAGCAGATAATGATACAGAGAAACAACAAATGATATAGATACAGAGAAGCAAGCAATGATACAGAGAGGACAGCAATGATACAGAGAAGCAGGCGATGATAAAGAGAAGAGGATTATGAAAAAGGGAAGATAGTAATGATGAAGAGAAGAAGATAATGATACAGAGAAGCAAGCAATGACACAGATACAGACTAGCAAGCAATGATACAGAGAAGCAGGCGATGATAAAGAAAAGGAGATTATGAACAAGAAAAGCTGGTAATGATGAAGAGAAGCAGATAATGATACAGAGAAACAACAATTGATACAGATAAAGAGAAGCAATCAATGATACAGAGAGGAGAGCAATGATACAGAGAAGCAGACGATGATAAAGAAAAGGCGATTATGAACAAGAAAAGCTGGTAATGATGAAGAGAAGCAGATAATGATACAGAGAAACAACAAATGATACAGATACAGAGAAGCAAGCAATGATATAGATATAGAGAAGCAAGCAATGATACAGAGAGGAGAGCAATGATACAGAGAAGCAGGCGATGATAAAGAGAAGGGGATTATGAAAAAGGGAAGATAGTAATGATGAAGATAAGCAGATAATGATACAGAGAAACAACAAATGATACAGATACAGAGAAGCAAGCAATGATACAGAGAGGAGAGCAATGATACAGAGAAGCAGGCGATGATAAAGAGAAGGGGATTATGAAAAAGGAAAGATAGTAATGATGAAGAGAAGCAGATAATGATACAGAGAAACAACAAATGATACAGATACAGAGAAGCAAGCAATGATACAGAGAGGAGAGCAATGATACAGAGAAGCAGGCGATGATAAAGAGAAGGGGATTATGAAAAAGGGAAGATAGTAATGATGAATAGAAGCAGATAATGATACAGAGAAACAACAAATGATACAGATACAGAGAAGCAAGCAATGATACAGAGAGGAGAGCAATGATACAGAGAAGCAGGCGATGATAAAGAGAAGGGGATTATGAACAAGGAAAGATAGTAATGATGAAGAGAAGCAGATAATGATACAGAGAAACAACATTTGATACAGATACAGAGAAGCAATCAATGATACAGAGAGGAGAGCAATGATACAGAGAAGCAGGCGATGATAAAGAAAAGGAGATTATGAAAATGAGAAGCTGGTAATGATTAAGAGATGCAGATAATGATACAGAGAAGCAAGCAATGATACAGATACAGACTAGCAAGCAATGATACAGAGAAGCAGACGATGATAAAGAAAAGGCGATTATGAACAAGAAAAGCTGGTAATGATGAAGAGAAGCAGATAATGATACAGAGAAACAACAAATGATACAGATACAGAGAAGCAAGCAATGATACAGAGAGGAGAGCAATGATACAGAGAAGCAGGCGATGATAAAGAGAAGGGGATTATGAGAAAGGGAAGATAGTAATGATGAAGAGAAGCAGATAATAATACAGAGAAGCAAGCAATGATACAGATACAGACAGGCAAGCAATGATACAGAGAAACACGTGATGATAAAGAAAAGGAGATTATGAAAAAGAAAAGCTGGTAATGATGAAGAGAAGCAAATAATGATACAGAGAAGCAAGTAATGATACAAAGAAGGGGATTATAATAAAGACAAGGAGACGATGATGATAGGAAATGATGATCAAAAGAAAGAGAAGATCAGAAAAGGGAGGAGATGATACAGAAAATATCAAGAGAGAGAAAGAGGTGATGACAAAGCGTAGGAGGTGATAATAAAGAGATCAAGATTGCGATAAAGAGAAGGTCATCATACAGAGAAGGAGAGTATCATAAAGAGAAAGAGGTGAAACAAATAAAGTGATAATAAAGAGGAAGTGAGAAAAAGGAGATGAAAAAAGATGTGGCGATAAAGTTAAGTATGTGATGATAAAGGTAATAACAATAAGGAATTGATAAATAGAAAATGGTAAACAGAGGAGATAGTGATAAAC
Organism: Periplaneta americana; assembly: GCA_025594305.2. Lineage (NCBI taxonomy): Eukaryota > Metazoa > Arthropoda > Insecta > Blattodea > Blattidae > Periplaneta > Periplaneta americana. Next base: position 18,800,531 of record JAJSOF020000021.1, read on the forward strand.
ACAAGTATATGATGATGAAGAGGAGAATGTGATGATAAAGAGAAAGTGATGAAGAGCAGGAGACGTTGAAGAGGTGAGAAAAAAGAAATGATGAGAGAATTTTATGATAAAGGGAAGATGTGATGATAAAAAGAGAATTATGATAAAGAGATGTCAAAGAAAAGGAGATGACGTCAAAGAGAAAGGGATGACGTCAAAGAGAAGGAGATGAGTATAGAGAGAAGAAGAAGATGATAAAGAAAATGAGATAATAAATAGAAGTATACATGCAAAAATTCAAAAATTGGATCGGTGTCGGGTGAAGTTCCCGGGTAGCTCAGTTGGTAGAGCGTTGGTACGTTAAACCAAAGGTCCCGGGTTCGATGCCCGGTCCCGGAGCAATTTTTCCCTCGAAATTATTCAGAAGTATACATGATAAGGACGTGATGAGAAAGAAGTGAACGTTGTGAATAAGAGGAAAAGATGGGATAGACCTAAATCAGAGGTAAAGTAAGTAAAATATGAAGAAACGTGAGAGAGAAGCAGAAAGACGTAAAGTAGATGAGGAGAATTTGGGAGCAGAAGATGAGCAGTATAACATGAGACGGCGGACTATGAGGAGGAGTTACAGAGGTAGAGAAGATAGTTGCTGAACAGGTGAATGGAGGCAGACAATAAGGGAAAGACATATTCAAAAATTAATTTCCAATCCGTTTTCAATCGCGCAAGTCTAATGTTTTCACAGAGGAAACTTCGTCTTGTGTGTCACTTCCATTGTGACAGAAGTTGGCGTTTTTTGTGTTGGCAGCAGTGCAACGTGACTGACAGGGGCTGACAGAAACATGGAGCACATACACTGCGCTAAAAGGAAGAAAATAAAACTCTTTGTACATGTCGCTCCCCTTACTCGATATTTTTAAAGAATATTTCTCTCTCACCCCAATTCCTATTACGAGTTGTGGGATGAGATCACGGCGGGGGATGACATCCGCCGTGACGTCAGCGCTCTTTGACTCTCGCCGCGTCAAGAGATCAGATAGCTTCAGACTCAGCTGCGGCGGACCCACCTCCCTGCCACCATTGTCTCACGTCACCTTGTGCACGGTCTCGAGCGAGACATAATGCTCTTCACGTGGTAAGACCTCACCAGAGAAGTTCCGTTTATACGTATGCATTAATAAGTTTATGCATTTATAACAATACAACTGCTTATCTTCCATTAAGTCTTTGCTTATTTACTAAGCAAATTGTGTAATTTTTTTTTTGCACACCAGCAATATGAACTTTAGGCCTATTGTTGTTAATTTATATATTATATAATTACGAGAAAAGGGCTGAACGGATTTTAACAAATGACCCCTCATTTTGTAGCTTGGAACCCAAAGTTTTTCAGAAAAATTGTAGTTTTCAGTGAAATGTCAATTTTCCTACATCATTTTCCTATTTTCCAAAATCCATCTTTCATCAGTTTTGAGAACTAATTAATTGCATTTGAGAATAAAACAAAACACACACTACAATAAACAATAGACTATTACACGAAGGCCATGACCTACAGGATTGCTGACATAAAGTTCAGATGGTTCAGATTCTTTCACATCATAATGCCAATATGTCGATCTTCATTTCTGTAATTTTTTGATAACGTATAAAAAATAATTTACAGGTCTGATTCTCTGGTCTGTAGTTTTCAGAGTACAGCTGTGTATTGAATATTAAGAACTACAAAACTTAAGAATGTTTGATGATATTATTACCATTAAAAATGAAATATTATTATAGTTAACGCAACACATAATGCTATACTGATGATATGAAAGTGAAACCTTTTGGGGCTTTAAGTAAGTAGACACAGAGAAAGAATATTTTATATTAGATCTTTATTTCTATAATTTACTGAGTAACGTCTAGATACATGTTACTGAAAACTATAAAACGTACGTAAGGTAACAATATTGTTATTCAAAATGAACTACTTTTATAGTTATTAATCAAGTAATGTGGTTCTTTTTCATATATTTAATGACAGTGTGATATAGATATTTATATGCCTGATTCTCTAATTTTCCTTGATAGTAATTGAGTCATGCTTCCTATTTTAGCTGCGTCTTTAAACTACATCAAAATTAATTTCATATTTCTTTGGTTTAATCGATTAGATTTGTGATCGCTGCCAAGCATATTTTGTTGTAGGGAAAATAGCATGCCATTTTACTTCTTTCTACCGTGATGAGTAAGTTTATTTCCCGCAACCAGCCACGAATGAAGCACTGAAACTGCTAACGATTTACGATGGACAATTTTATTTAGGGCACATATAAGATTCTACAACTCTGACATATCATTCGCCTGATTTTCCGGATCTCAGCAGTAGATTCCTCACAACAGCCTATATTACAGAAAATATATGGAATAACATTCATTGTTACACAAATTAATCCAGCAGTATTTGGTAGATCAGTATTGTCTGGAGGAAGCGCAAAAATTACAGTTCCTAAGAAAAAACAAAAGGTATTACTTACTGATAAAATAAGAGGTCTACAAGATTTTGTAGTCTCTTGACCACCTCAGCAAGATCTCTTAGTGGGAAAAAGTGATTCTGCCCTCTACATTTCAGGGTATTTCACGAAACATGCAGCAGCTATACCAAGATGCTAAGTCTTTTGTTCAAAGCATGACAAACCTTACATTTTCTTAACTTTCACATACAATCCACAATGACCTGAAATAGCTACTGCGTTACTCCCACATGAAAAACTCGCTGATCATCCTGACATTGTTACTTGCGATTTCGCATTGAAACTCAAGAACTGAAGACGGATAGGTTCAAGGAAAAGTATTTGGCATAAAAAACATTCAGAGGGAGTATGTTTCACTATTATGGAAGCAAATAACTTTCAAAATGTCTGGTATTCTTCATTGAAAATAAATCTGAACAATTTTTATTTGAACTTCTTATGGACTCAGTTTGCAGTATTTGCTGCACAATCCACAAGTAAGATTATATTTTTATAGCACCCGTGCAATAAAGTTGCCATAGCAACAATACTTACGTCATTAACTAGCTTATATTTTATAACAATGCTACGCCATAATATCAGTATTCATTTTCAAACAAATAACTTTTTAAATAAAATTAATACTTTATTGATCAATAACGCAATCTTATTTCTGAATGTTAAAAGTAAACGTAAAAATGAAATGTAAAATTTAGTCAACTGAACTATTCCAATAGGTATGGTAAAATGAAACTACTCAAAGAAATAAATGTAACATTTAATCAACTGACATGTTCCCATAGACATGGTAAAACAAAACTACACACCGAAATAAATATAAAATTTAATCAATGGACCTGTTCCGGTAGATATATCCGTAGCGCTACAACTCATGAAGGGCCAAAACCGACCAGCCGGCTGCTGGCCTCACGTCCACATGCCGAAACAGAGATGGACTATCATCCAACCAAAATGGAGGTATCGTATGGTTAGCACGATGATCCCCCCAGCCGTTATAGCTGGTTTGCGAAACCAAGTTTTCGCTACCTATCGTAGCTCCCCAAGTGCATCACGATGCTAGGTGGGCACCGGTCCCATACACTGGCCGAAATTTCATGAGAAAATTTCTTCCCCATGATGACTCGAAACAGCACGCATTCCGAAACGCGAGTCCTAGGCAGGATGCCTTAGACTACGACGCCACGGCGCGGGACTTTCGATATAGTAAAATCAAATTATCCAAAGAAATAAATATATAAAATTTAATCAACTGACCTGTTTAGATACATATGATAAAATAAAACTACCCAAAGAAATTAAAGTAAAATTTAATCAACTGACCTGTTTCAATAAATATAAAATAAAATTACCCACGGAAATAAAATGCAAAATTTAATCAACTGACTTGTTTCGATAGATATGGTAAAGTAAAACTAGGCACAGAAATAAATGTAACTTGAACAGTATGGGATGAAGACAAATGCAAAGAAGACGAAGACCATGGTCATAGGAAGAAAAACTTGCGAATTCTAAATGAGGCAGTAGAGCAAGTGAACAGCTTCAAATACTTGGGGTGTACTGTAAGCAGTAACATGAGCTGCTGTCAGGAAGTCAAAAGGAGGAAGAAATGGTAAAGGAAGCTTTTAATAGAAAAAGGAGCATCTTCTGCGGACCTCTGGAAAAAGAACTAAGGAAGAGACTAGTGATGTGCTTTATATGGAGTGTGGCATTGTATGGGGCAGAAACGTGGACATTACGACGAAATGAAGAGAAGCGAATAGAAGCATTTGAAATGTGGATTTGAAGTGAAGTGGACAGACAGAATAAGAAATGAAACTGTGCTGGAAAGAGTGGGTGAAGAAAGAATCGTGCTGAAATTGATCAGGAAGAGGAAAAGGAATTGTTTGGGTCACTGGCTGAAAAGAAACTGCCTACTGAAGGATGCACTGGAAGGAATGGTGAACGGGAGAAGAGTTCCGGGGTAGAAGAAGATATTAGATGATACGAAACACGAAATACGAAAAGCCTGAAATCTCATAAGGGCAACGACCTCCTACAGGAGTGTAGGGTGGGCTGAAAGTATACTACACTTGGGGAGCCAGTCCAAGAGGGCTTACACTATACTTACAAACTGAATACATGAACAAATTATATGATAGACGATATTAAAATATATGGATCATATGAGGAGATAAAGAGGATTGTACAAGGATTGTATCGCAAATATTTATTAATTCTGGTTTATTTAACGACGCTCGCAACTGCAGAGGTTATATCAGCGTCGCCGGTGTGCCGGAATTTTGTCCCGCAGGAGTTCTTTTACATGCCAGTAAATCTACTGACATGAGCCTGTCGCATTTAAGCACACTTAAATGCCATCGACCTCGGCCGGGATCGAACCCGCATCCTCGAGCATAGAAGGCCAGCGCTATACCAACTACGAGGGCGATTATTGCAAATATTTTCGTCTATGGACTGCATTGCATTTCATTTTTTCGTGCATGGATTGTATTGTATTCTTGATTTCGTGCAAGGATTGTTTTTTATTTCGTATTTCCCCGCAAGATTTGTAGCCTATTACTGTGTATTAAATTGTATTTCTTCGTGCAAGAACTATATTCTATTTCGTGTTTTCGTGTAAGAATTTTATATAGTATTTCATATTTTCGTGCAAAAATTGTATTTTTTTTAAGTAGGTTATTTTACGACACTATCAACATCTCAGGTTATTTAGCATCTGAATGAGATGAAGGTGATAATGCCGGTGAAATGAGACCGGGGTCCAGCACCGAAAGTTACCCAGCATTTGCTCATATTGGGTTGAAGGAAAACCCCGGAAAAAACCTCAACCAGTAAATTGCACCGACCGGGATTCGAACCCGGACCACCTGGTTTCGCGGCTAGACGCGCTAACCGTTACTCCACAGGTGTGGACTAGAATTTGTATTGAACATCTTGTTTTCCTTTAAGGATTGTATTGTATTTAACGCTTTCGTGCAAAGATTATATTATATAGTAGTAGTGGCTTGTGCAGCAATTGCTGCAAACTAAGTCCATAAAAAGTTCAAATAAAAATTGTTCAGATTTATTTTCAATGAAGAATACCAGACATTTTGATAGTTATTTGCTTCCATAATAGTGAAACATACTCCCTCTGAATGTTTTTTTTTTTTTTTTTTTGCCAAAACTTTTCCTTGAACCTATCCGTCTTCAGTTCTTGAGTTTCAATGCGAAATCGCTAGTAACAATGTCAGGATGATCAGTGGGTTTTTCATGTGGGAGTAATGCAGTAGCTATTTCGGGTCATTGCGGATTGTATGTGAAAGTTAAGAAAATGTAAGGTTTGTCATGCTTTGAACAAAAGACTTAGCATCTTGGTATAGCTGCTGCATGTTTCGTGAAATACCCTGAAATGTAGAGGGCAGAATCACTTTTTCCCACTAAGAGATCTTGCTGAGGTGATCAAGAGAGTACAAAATCTTGTAGGCCTCTTATTTTATCAATAAGCAATACCTTTTGGTCTTTTCTTATGAATTGCAATTTTTTGCGCTTCTTCCAGACAATTCTGATCTATCAAATACTGCTGGATTAATTTGTGTAACAATGAATGTTATTTCGTATATTTTCTGTAATATAGGCTGTTGTGAGGAATTTATTGCTGAGATGTGGAAAATGAGGCGAATGATATGTCAGAGTTGTAGAATCTTACATGCGCCCTAAATAAAATTGTCCATCGTAAATCGTTAGCAGCTTCAGTGTTTCATTTGTTGCTGGTTGCGGGAAATAAACTTACTCATCACGGTAGCGAGAAGTGAAATGGCATGCTATTTTCCCTACAACAAAATATGCTTGGCAGCGATCACAAATCTAATCAATTAAACCAAAGAAATATTAAATTAATTTTGATGTAGTTTAAAGACGCAGCTAAAATACGAAGCATGACTCAATTACTACCAAGGAAAATTAGTGAATCAGACATATAAATATCTATATCACACTGCCATTACATATATGAAAAGGATCCACACACTACTTGATTAATAATTGTAAACCTTACGTAAGTTTTATAGTTTTCAGTAACATAAGTTTATATAGGCCTATAGCCGTTACTCAGTAAATTATAGAAATGAAAATCTAATATAAAATATTCTTTCTCTTCGTCTACTTACATAAAGCCCCAAATGGTTTCACTTTCATATATCAGTATAGCATTATGTGTTACATTAACTATAATAATATTTCATTTTTAATGGTAATAATGTCATCAAGCATTCTTAAGTTTTGTAGTTCTTAATATCCAATACACAACTGTACTCGGAAAACTACAGACCAGAGAATCAGACCTGCAAATTATTTTGTGCGAGATCGTGCGTATTTGCTTGCTTTCCCTCTTCTTACCGCTTAAGATACATATTCATTTTACTGCTTTAGGCTTTAACATATTATTTTTAGAGACTTTTAACATAGTAATAATTATAAATTGGAAACTTACCACTGCAATTTCACCTAAATTGCAATGTTAATTATTGTTTTAAATATTTGCAAAAATTAAGTAAACTCTACCGTACTACTCCACTAAAGTTATTGCATTCGTGATGCAAGTAACATTAAGGAAGCCGTGAAAATATCAACAAGATTCCAGATGCCGATGTTATTACTGCAATATGTTATATAAATAATTTTTTTTTAATATTAAAATGAAAAATAAATCATTACATAACCTTACCGTTTGTTTTAAGTTCACATTCATAGACTGGGGGAAAAAAGACAGACGTATATCACGGCCTGCTGGAGTATAGTTAACACAGAAAACACTTTATAGGAACAATGTTAAAGAAAGATATTTTGGTTTTCCGAAGTTGCCGTCATTAAACAGAAATCAACATGGAGATTTCATTGCAACTAATTAGAAATTCGTCATTCAGGTATGTGATAAACGATCTTCGCACAAAATAATGTACGATACACGAGCGGTATGCTTGTTTTCATGTTCTCGGAAATTAAAAAAGCTCAACTACGTTTCGATTATTCAATCTTTTCCTCGAACATGAAAACATCAACACACCGCTCTTGTAACGTATATTACTATTTTATACGTTATCAAAAAATTGCACAAATAAAGATCGACATATTGGCATTATGATGGGAAAGAATTGAGCCGTCTGAACTCTATGTCAGCAATCCTTTAGGTCATGGCCTTCGTGTAATAGCCTATTGTTTATTGTAGTGTGTGTTTTGTTTTATTCTGAAATGCAACACGGCCAACTTGATGCTCGCTTCGTTTAAGGAAGCGTTCATCAAGTCGGCCGTAAACGCAATTAATTAGTTCTCAAAACTGACGAAGATGGATTTTGGGAAAAAAAAAATGATGTAGGAAAATTGACATTTCACTGAAAACTTCTATTTTTCCGAAAAACTTTAGGTTCCAAGCTTCAAAATGAGGGGTCATTTATTAAAATCCGTTCAGCCGTTTTCCCGTAATTTCCATTACCAGTTCGCTATATATATTATATATATATATATATATATATATATATATATATATATATAGATATATATTTGTTTTGTCCAAAGATTGCAATGTATTTAATGAATTTCATGTTTTTAAGCTATCACAATTTGACTATAATTATGTGTGTGTATTGCCTTTGATACAATTAAATGAATAAATTTTTATATTTTTCATTAACGTTTTCGGTGTAAATTGTACCATCTTATGTATTTTTCTAATTGTACCAACATGCATTAAACTTAAATAATCGCATCTTCTATGTCGGTGAATGTTGCCAAGGAATAAATGATTACCTTAATTATATGCATTTCTGGTACAACACATTATCAAAATTAAATTAGAATGTTTCAGTCAATTTATTCATTTAATTGTATGATAAGCAAAGGCGGAATACACACACATAATTATAGTCAAATGTATTTAATGTTTTTGCGCATGGATTAATTGCATTTTTTATAATTACATGCATGAATTGCATTATTTTTCATGTATACATGCATTAAATGTATCGTCTTCCATGTTTGAATGCATGTATCCTATCTACTGCATCATACGTGCGAGTTTACGAATGTGTGTTAACATTTTTCATTATGAAAGTACCAGTTCTGTTTTCTCCCTTTCGCGCAACAAGTTTCAAACAATCCTGTGAGGATAACATGAAATAACGCAATCTGGGAACAAATCCCGGTCACCTGACAAGAGTTATCACGGCTCGCAGCGCTGCGTGTTCGATTATCAATTCCCTTAACTGAATCGGCATTCACCAATAGGGAGCATTTTTGACACGTCCGTGAAAATCCGGGCTGGGGCACAGAATGCCCCCAAAGCCCTGAATTCGTAATGTTGCAACATCACAACAAACATGGAATAATAAAAAAAAAAGCAATTCCTGTCATCACTTCTTGTCTCTCAAACCCCCTAACCTGCCCCCACCTCCAATAGCATATGAGTTATACATGGCGCTGAAAAAAAAGGGCTGCGTGCATTTTAAATATCGAACAGGGAAGCGAACACATGCATAACGCAGAGGAGGTCGGGGAATTCCCTGCACGCGGGACAGTCGCGGCGCCAGATACATTTCCACGGAAACTAACAGTGCATTAACAGTGATACAAATGGTTCATATCTGCTATTCCTAACGAAATGTTCGACTTCAAAAAATAGTAAAGTTATCTCATTCAGAATTATGATTTGACTTTGCAAACATAAAAAAAATAACAAATAAAAACAGAATAAAAAAAATAAACTTTCGACTAAATCGCCATTTTGTTCAGAACTTTCCTACTCTGCCGTTACGAAAACAACAATCCTACAACGTTTCAAAATTGATAAGTAGGGCTAGCAGTGGCTGTTTCTCGGGGGAGGGAAAGAAGGATCTCACATTTTTCTTCTTTTGAAAGTAAATACCAAATGAAATACAGTGAAACCTCTCCTTACGGACGCCCCCAAGATACGGACACTCCTCATATACGGACAAATTTTTATGTCCCAACTGAAATAATATAGAAATAATGATAAATTTAACTCTCATTTACGGACACTTTCAGAAACGGACACGGACAGCTGTTTCACAGTCCTAAAGCTTGCTTTACCTCCTGATTGCGGACAGAACTTGGATTTCAAGACCTAATGTGTTACAAAATGGAAAATTTTGTTTTGAGAACTGTACAGAAATTCCTTAACATGAAAGAAGACAACAAGGGTCTCATAGGCTACCACTATCCCAGCCAGCTTCCCCTTGTTAGCTGGAAGCGGGTGGATAAACAAAGTCATAAAATTTAACCTGTTTGATGGGTCCAAGGTTTTCGCGATCGTGAAATTGTATTCGACACATGATACAGTTAGTAGGATTATTCTCTTCATTTCAATCAGTTGTTCTGTTTCGAGAGACATGGCACTTGAACGTAAAGGTTAAGTTGAAAACTGTAAATTACAGTACTGCATAACTGTAGACCTAGAATAAAATTGCATGGCACAGTACTGTATTTTCCTTTTTCGGTCTTATCTACTGTAGTTCAAAGTTGCATAGAATTTACTGTAGTACAGTAGACTGCATTTAGAATTAAAATACAGTAATACATTTCATTTAAAGCGTGAAGGGATACATAATGCATATTATAAATTTACTGTTAGATTGGGGAGCCTCCCTCCCAATAAAGGACACCTCTCAGATGCGGACAGATTGTTACGTCCCTTCGATGTCCGTAAATGAGAGGTTTCACTGTATATGCCTTGAAATGCCTTGAAATTCGAGGAAGATTCGATAATTTTTCAGTTCACAGCTATAAGAAAACCTCGGTTGATCGAGTTTTAAACGACGCGCAATCATGTGCTGCTAGAAAACTGTGAGAAAGATGCGAGATTGTTTGTGTGGAGGAAAGTCAATCCTTTCCTCCTTTACTGCAGTTAACACACATAGACAACAGCGCACTAGCGGCGAGAGACAGAATCAGAATTTTAAAGCAAGTAAATGAACGGAGAGGGAGGAGATCCTCCTCTGAATCAGCGCATGGGCGGGAAATATAGAAACCGACTGGTCGTGCAGCAAGCTCGCTACCGCTGCCATCTAACGATGCTGCATTCAACCAGACTATAACACATCTAGGAGGAGGCACAATAAAAACAGTTTTAACACAGAGCTATGAAAGATATCATATAAACCTTTTTTTTTTAAATTACAAAACAAAATATAATATTATTCATAGCACTTTATATAAGCTACTATTCATGGTTTGAAACTTTCGAGGATATCTGAAAGTTGAAGTTAGATTTATATAAAACAAAGAGGAAGTAGTTCTACGTTAGTATCGCAGATCTTTTTGGCCCCTGAAATTCACTTCCATTCATTGTGTACTAGACAGGACAACAGCCAAGTTGTCAGTTTTGTACAAATATGTTTGAAATTGAAGGTACTGCAAACTACATTATTTTTAACATAAAAAATTAATCGGTCGCCTGCAGCTTTGAACAATAATGATAGTATGACCAGAGCGGTATGACTTTACAAGAACTGACATTCTTCAAAAGCATGTGATACTGAACTTGTAAAATGTACATGTAGCAACACAGACCACGTGAGTGGGTGCAGTGTTCTCGCTTTCCTAACAGATTATTTCCCATTCCCACTTCCGTAAAACGGTTCTGGTTACGTGTTAGTAGCTAGTCTCTTCTAACACGTGTGATGCTGTAGTGTGTGCGAAAAATGCTGCGAATTTGTGAATTTCCTTGTAATTGTTAATTTGTGCAATTATCCAACAATGAATGGAAGTGAAAACATATTCTGGACAATTTAGGAAACTCAGTTTACAAGAACAGATTATTGCTATACAAAAGAGAAGGCCAACCCTAACACTATCTGGTCTTACAAGTATGCATGTAGGTTAATTTGTAGCATGTTTCTCTCAAGAAGGTGTCATTTTGCTCTGTTAACTCCTTTCCACCTCTTAAGAAATGTGCAGGAGCCGCCACTGAGGGCTAGGATTATTAAGTAAATAAATATTTTAATTTGCTCTGTAATAGAAACTCATAATTGTGTTTCAAGTTTCGGGCTGAAACGGAAGACTGGCTAACTAAATGGAGAATACAAGCGAGTGAAAACAAATCACTTCATGTTGCTTTCGGAACCAGAACTGAAAAATGTCCTCCTGTAACAGTTTACAACAAAGAACTTCCCGAAGCAGACGATGTTAAATATTTAGGTATGCATTTAGATCGCCGATTAACATGGCGTAAACATATTGAAACTAAACGTAAATAATTAAATTTTAAAACATCAAAAATCTATTAGTTATTGGGACCTAAGTCAAAACTATCATTAGAAAATAAACTTCTTGTTTATAAAGTCACACTAAAACCAATCTGGACATACGGCATCCAACTGTGGGGAACTGCTAGCAACTCAAACATTGAAATACTGCAGAGGTATCAGTCCAAAACTTTACGTTCCATTGTCACTGCACCATGGTATGTACGTAATGTTGTCATTCATCGTGATCTAAACATTTCAACTGTGAAAGAAGAAATCTCTAAGTTCATATAAAAAATACTTGCACCGATTAAATCAACATCCCAATCATCATGCATTAAATATTTGCTGGATAATAGTCAAACAATGAAAGAAGACTTAAAAGGACCAATGCTCGGGATTTGACCTTCCATTCATTTTTACTATCCACTATTTGAAACATTATTATTTTTCTTTTGGATGTTGTAAATGGGATAAGATCTCCACCCATGTCATATTCTCTTATAATATTTACTTATTGTCCATTGTAGACAGATTGTAAATTTGGCAAGGTGTTCGATAAAAAAAGTGTCGGATAAGGTCACCTGAGCATATATTTTAAAATTTCACATAAGCACACATTTTTAAAATGTTTTTATGTAAACACATATTTTCAAATATTCACATAAAAACGTATAAAAATTAAGTTTTCATTAAATAATTTTCGCCAAAAGCCTCATTTCACATTAATCGTCACGCGAAAGTTCAGTGCAGTTGCTTAGGCGTGACAGTTGGCAACTGTTTCTGAGAAATTGCCTGTTTGTGGACCTGTGGAACTGCAGTCTGCTCTCTCACCACATTCATTAAGAGCTAATTTTTCACCGAACTAAAAATTATACTGTAACTAATTCCATTGATAAAACATTGATGTGTCATTTAGTAGTGCTATCTTGTAAATTTATAGCGCTGATTCAGGAAGTAATTATAATTTCATAAAATCAGCTGCCTCTAAAATTTCGAATTTTCTAAATAAACATGTTTTTAGGGAGTGATTGTTGTTTCTCAGTGGCCAGAACGCTCTTTTCCCCAGTACAAGGCAGTGTTCTGCAATATTCGTCATTTGTCATTTGAGATGAATGACTGCTAAAAGGATGAATCTTATTGTTGTACTTAATTCTTCAGCAGTTAGTCACACCGAGACAACATAATTTATAGCACATAAAATAAATAATCATTTTTGATGAGTACTTCATAAATATCATTTTTTTCTTTTTTATCACATATTTTCCCGATTTAGCACTAAAAATAAAATTTTCCGATTTTTAGCCCTAAAAATCCGAGCCTAATGATAAGGGGTTTATATTCTCATAACATAACGTCTTTATTCTTCAACTGTATGTAGTTTTTGTCAGGTAAGGATATGTTCTAACATCTGAAGAAGTGCCAGGATACTTAATCGCTTTTAAATAACAAACTTAACTCATTTACCTCCACTAATGACGAAATGGATTGTTGAAATTATGCAATCTTCCTTCGATAAAAACCCAGTTTAGCTCGAGCAGTGACTACAAGATTTAGGGCTGAAGAATATAAAAGACTACTGCTTTATTACAAAGATTTTGTTTTAGTAGGGACGGTTCATCTATGAAATCGCCAACATGAAGGAACCAATTAACGTCGAGGAGAGGCCCCTAAAATATATAATTCATCATTATAGGTATACAACATTGCAGAAACTCATCGTTATTGAGAAGAGTAGTACTGGGGTCGAACTCAGGAAATACTGTTCTCACTGAACTACCATTCATTAATTATAATTTTTCCACTCGAACTCGGGAAGCTGTGTCGTCAACAATTCCATAGATCAAACTCTAAACGATGCAATATAACTGCCGCCATTTGTTATGTTGAGCTATTGTGAAAATGTACCTGCTAAAACGGTTTAAGTACGTGTTTATGTTAGTACACTAGCTTTATCTATGGTATGGTAGCTGCTTTACTTATCTGTGTCTTGCACATGCGCAGTGTCACACCATTGGACTTTGAAAAATTTCTTGCGGGACACTAGGAGCAGTTTCTCCAATAATTAAAATATCATTTTTTTTTCTTTTTTATCACATATTTTCCCGTTATTTAGCACATAAAAATAAATATTTTCCCGATTTTTAGCACCTAAAAATCCGAGCCCTAATGATAAGGGGTTTATGAAATCTCATGAATTGCGTAAAACGTCTTTATTCTTGGTACCGGTATGTATTTTTTAGGTCAGGTAAGGATGGGTTCAAGGATTAAGTAAATACAACCACAGGCAGGATGCGTCCAATCTATCTAAATAACAAAAGTACTCGTACATAGCTACCAGGTAATGGAGCGAAATGGATTGTGTGAAATGATGCAATGAAAAAATGAAAAATTGAAGGAGAAATAATTAAAAGTTACACGATCGTTTTAGTTGATTTTGCAACAATTCAGCCATCTTCAGAATAGTAAGGCACTTATTCCTTCATTTTTTTCAACCAAACAACTGAAACCGGAATAAACCAGGACCTTACTAGTTCTGAAGATGGCTGACACGAAGCCAAAACTAGTCAACTGTTGTAGATGGTTTACAATTTTTTTTTTTTCATTTTAACACGTGAAAGTTGTCATCATAACCAAATTTTTAAGTGAAATTTTAAAGTATGGAAGTCACAATATTTTCGCTACTGATTAATTTAATAAATTGTATTCAAAACCGTGCTCGTGCCCTATAATGGGCCTATATATTAAATTTTAAATGTAACATATATGCTGGATCATTGGTTGAGTTAAGTTTACATTTTTTGTCGTCGCCATATTTATGGTGTCGTAATTTGTGACGTTATTCTTTTGGTGGTTACGTGGTGGAAGCATATACTATGGTAATCGCGTGTATATTTTACAGGGATATAACCTCAAAATTATGTTTCGGTCGCTAGGTAAATAGGAGGATCAGTGTTTTGCTTCAGATCTTTTATTCCTACTATATATTGCAGACCTCCAGATAATAGAAAACTCCCTTACCAACACGCTTGTCGAACAAAACACGAACATAAAAAATGGGTGACGTGGAAACAATGTACAGTTCCGCATTGAATGTTTTACTGATTTTGCAACAATTCAGTTTTTTAATCATATTAGCAATGATATTTTGTTTGTATCTTGTACCCTAATCCTTCAAATAATAAATGTTGATTATATGATTTACTAAGCACCCCAATCTTATTTTAATATTGTACTGGGAAAAGCTTTACCGAAATTTCAGTGTCCCGTTATGGGCATACAATTAGCTGTTAAATTGATCATAAACGTTTATACTAATGACGTAACATTACTGTACTGGGTGGCAGTAAAGATGATTACATCAAACTAGCTGACAAATCGATTTACGTCACCAGGAATTGCATAACACAATTCAACACACTAGAAGTACGCGGATGTAGGCAGACAGACAGACGAAACGTTTTCATTGTCAGCAATGTATAAAACACGTATTTCCATGAAATTGTCGAGCCTGTCTTCAGTACTCAGACCTTAATGCAGGTATCGATAGTGGCCAAAATGGCGCGGTGGCGATCCAAGCATGATTACCACGTGGTATAATACAATTTTTTTTTGTTAACTGCGTCGTGAAATAGGCCGTTCGTGTTGTTTACCGGGTTGTAATTCTAATTATGGATCTCTGTCCGATATTTCAGCGTTTAAGTTCTAAAAAAAAAATAATAAATAAATAAAACTTTACGAGACAAATGGTTAAGTGCATGCATCCTGACAATTTCCACGTTAAGGAAACTACAGTGTTACATATTAAAACATTTGAACTTGGATTAGTTATTAGGGAAGACATTTTTTCTATCGTAAATGATTATGTTTTTCGTGTTCTCCGGGAAATTTCAAATCTTAACAACGATGCCTAACCAACCATATTTCCTAACCAACCTTCATATCATACTGTCAGTCTGCTGGCTTCCAGAAAGAATCCAGATCGACGGAGAGAGGAACAGATGATGAAGAGAGAAGAAGAATTTTCCAAGGAATGGTGTGAAAGGACATTTGTCGCACTTTTGTTCAGTTTCAAAGTAAGGCTTCATTTCTGCCTGTTGTGAAAGGTGATGACTTATTTTCTTGAATATGAAAGATGACAGCGTAGAATAAATTCCATAATTATCATCTTTGGGATTTAAAATAACTAGTTTTCATTAATAACTAGCTATATAAAGATGTTGAACAAAAAAGTAGACTTTTCAAACAAATTTTTGTAAAAAGTGAAAGAGGTGTAATATGAAGAGTTAAGTCTGATTGAAAAATGACACCAAAAGATGAAAAAGAATTGAAGTAAAAATCAAAAAGTAAAGAATTGAAGTTCAGGAGAAATTACGCCAAGGACCCTAGGTTATGTGAACAAACACATATTAAAAGATAAAACGGGTAAGCTGATATTATTATTATTATTATTATTATTATTATTATTATTATTATTATTATTATTATTATTATACAGTTTTAATGTTATATAGTTATACTCGCGTCACTAGTTCCCTAAACATTGATTTCTGCAATCAAGTATAACAAGTTATGCCGCTATAATAGAGTGGTTAAGTGCTTTGTGTGAATTGTGGCATTGTATGGAGCAGAAACATGCACATTATAACGAAGTGAAGAAAAATGACTGAAGCCTTTGAAATGTGGTTATACAGGATGTTTAAAAAATACGGGGCATAATTTCAGGTATGTATTTCCCACATGTAGACAATCAAAATAGTTCACTACAACATGTGTCCGGAAATGCTTCATTTCCGAGTTATGGCCTTCACAACATTGAAATTCACCGGAACGTTTTTCTTTCCGCAGGTCGTTGTCATTACAGAAGATGTTCAAAATGTCCACTCCTGCTTGAATACAGACCTCACATCGATGTCTCATTGACCTGCGAACACGATCCCAAACTCCAGGAGTATTGCGTATGTCCTCAGAACATGCCACAATTAGATTCCGAAGGGATTCCAAATCAGGCACCGGAGACGAATAAACCAATGATTTTAAATGGCCCCACAAGTAGAAATCGAGAGGGTTCAGATCAGGTGAGCGTGGAGGCCAAGCAATTGGGCCATCTCTACCTATCCATCGATCAGAAACCTTCGATCCAAGTACCTACACAACACTGAATGTAACCTTCACCTCGGAATGAACTGTCATGCCCTCTTTATGTCTCCTTTGACGGCAACGACCTGCGGAAAGAAAAACGTTCCGGTGAATTTCAATGTTGTGAAGGCCATAACTCGGAAATAAAGTATTTCCGGACACATGTTATAATGAACTATTTTGATTGTCTACATGTGGGAAATACATACCTGAAATTATGCCCCGTATTTTTTAAACATCCTGTAGAGAAGAATAGGGTGTGTGAAATGGACTGACAAAATAAGACTGAAATTGTGTTAAAAGGAGTGGGTGAAGAAAGAACAAAGGTGAAACTGGTCAGAAAGAGAAAAATAAATTGGCCGGATCACTGGCCTACTGAAGGATGCACTGGAAGGAATGGTCAACGTAAGAAAAGTTCGTGGCAGAAGAAGTTAGCAGTTGATACACAACATTAAAATACATGGATCTCAAGGTGTACGCAAGGGGGAGGGTTACATAGTTAGAACCCCTTCTGGAATTTAAAAAAAGATATAGGCCTATTTAGATTTGAGTTTTTTATACATAATCTTTTTCCTTCTCTGATTTTTCACTGTCAGAGTAACAAAATCTACATCGACATAAGACATAGTCCTCCTATCCCTCCTTTAATATATTCATCATGCCAGTTTCATTCTTCATCCTTTGTGAGTTCCACGTTCCATTACTGCCTTTAATTAAATTTATTTCAATATATTTGATTATTTCTATGTATTTTCATGTTATATAAAGTGTCTTACCTATCATATACAAAGAACTATTGACTTATAAATAAATAAATAAATAAATAAATAAATAAATAAATAAATAAATAAATAGTAGTAGTAGTTTATTTTACGACGCTTTATCAACAGCTTAGATTATTTAGCGTCTGAATGAGATGAAGGTGATAATGCCGGTGAAATGAGTCCGGGGTCCAGCACCGAAAGTTACCCAGCATTTGCTTATATTGGGTTGAGGGAAAACCCCGGAAAAAACCTCAACCAGGTAACTTGCCCCGACCGGGAATCGAACCCGGTCCACCTGGCTATAAATATATACAGGGCTTTCATTTCAAAACTTCCCAGTCTAAATTACTAATTACTTAAATTGAATTCAATTTAAACAAAAAACACGTCAATTTAGATATAGAGGGGAAGTCTGAAACCAGGCTTAATTGCATTTTATATTTCACCCCCACCCCCAGCCACATCCACTTTCAAAGTGAGGGGCGGAGGTGAGGGGTGAGGGTGAAATCTAAAATGCAATTAAGCCTGGTTTCAGATTTCTCCCTCAATATCTAAATTGACGTGTTTTTGTTTAAATTGAAGTCATTTTAAACAATTAGTTATTTAGACTGGGAAGTTTTGAATGAAAACCCTGTATAAATGATTTTCGTGAATGTGTAATAATGACACAAGCATTTTTTATTATACAAAATGAAACAGAAGTTAAAATTTGTTAAAATTTAATAGTTTTGAAAATTTTACGTTTCAAAGATTTTATAGGATATTTGATTATTATATTAATAAATATACGTTTAAAAATCCCCGTGATTTTATAAGGATATTCGGCACTAGAATGAGGTGGTGATTATTATATTCAATTTTATAGAAAATTCTGAAAGTTTGGCAACGAGAAAAATTCTGTCACCACCTGGGATCGAACCTCGGACCTTCCAGTCCGTAGCCAGCTGCTCTACCAATAATAATAATAATAATAATAATAATAATAATAATAATAATAATAATATCGGTACATAAATTTAAAATGCCGATAATGTGAATTGTAAACAATTTTAATAATACCCATCACTCCTTCACAAAATCCTGCATACGCCACTGAAGGATGTGCAAAGACTAAGAGGAAGGTGGAAAAGAGGGAGATTTGAGAATGCAGGGTTTGTAGTGAAGGACCTATCTTTTGGCAGAGAACTATGACAATATGGGATAAGCTAAATTTCTAACTTACTATAAAGATATTGCAATGAAATCTTCACTACAGTATTGCTCAAGAAGACGTAGACTTTTGGCACTATATTTAAAAATGAAGGAAATGGCCAAAGTTGGCGTTGCGCGTCCCCTTAAACATAGATACCCCGTGACGCGGTGAAGAAAATCTAATGCTTTTATAGTGAGGGTATCCAGTCTTATCGTCATGGAAAGATATTTGAAAGAGAGAATGGTTGTCAAGCTTTTGACTTATAATTATCTCGCGTGACGCGGTAAAGGTCTCACATTGTGAAACGCGAACACTGGTGTCCAGTTTTATCGGCACAGAGCGTCCGCGAGTAGGTGCAGCAGCAGCAGAGAGCTGTTTTACAGAGTAGAGTCGGTGTCCCAGGAGACGTGGCGGCAGGTAACTGCTACCAGTTACCAGCTTCTAGCCCCTAATGAAAAATACACGGCATTTAGTAGTCCCAGACCCAGATTACACGGCACTTAGAGGGGGGGCAGAGCACAGCACTTAAAATTACTCCCACCCCCCGCCCGTTTCCATATTATGCTCTTAATTAATTCAAGGCACCTCTCCCGTCTATATCGCAGACATTAAACACATTAGCTTTTTATTCGAGCCAACAACTGCAGTTCCACACACACTCGCTGGGGATATGAATAAGTTATAACAACGAAAAATATATAAAGCACGCGGGTTATAGGAAGCTGGATTTTATCAGGCTTTTCATGAACCGGCGAGGAGGACAGAGTTCGAGACCCTGAAGTCAAATGGTGTAGCTTGAAGATTCCATGACCCCGTGAAGCTGGTGTCATTCCTGCTGTCCTTTCCATCATCGTCATCGTCAACATTATTGACAACATTTTTATCATTATCATCGTCGTCAGCCGGTATTATCATCGTATTGTAAACATCATCCCCATTATCACCACCGCAATCATCAGCATTATCATCGTTATCAACATCATCGTCAATATTAACATCGTCGTCCTCAATATCAACATCGTCGTCCTCAATATCAACATCGTCGTCCTCAAAATCAACACTGTCGTCCTCAAAATCAACATCGTCGTTCTCAAAATCAACACCGTCGTTCTCAAAATCAACATCGTCGTTCTCAACATCAACATCGTCGTCCTCAAATCAACACTGTCGTCCTCAAAATCAACATCGTCGTTCTCAAAATCAACACCGTCGTTCTCAAAATCAACATCGTCGTTCTCAACATCAACATCGTCGTTCTCAACATCAACACTGTCGTCCTCAGCATCAACATCGTCTTCAAAATCAACATTGTCGTTCTCAATATCAACATCGTCGTCGTCAACATCAACATCGTCGCCGTGAACCTCAACATTGTCGTCGTCAACATAATTGACCTCGTCATCAACATCATTGTCTTCGTCATCAACCTCATCATTGTCGTCGTCAACATCGACTTTGTCATTGTCAACATCAACATTGTCGTCATCATCATCGTCGTTGTCAAATTGACAGTCGTCAACATTAATATAGTTGTCAACATCATCGTCATCATATCCATCGTCATCACTGTCATCATCAATATCACCATCATAAGCAGCGGCAACCATCTCCATCTTCACCACTAACACCACCACTTGTAAGTTTCCATGTTCACGTAAATGAAGAACAGTTTTTACATATTTTTCTTTAGGTGAGAACATTTCTTTAATTGCCAATTCCACACAAGTTATTTATCAATTAGGTTATTTATAACCTTACATTTTTCTGTATAGGTAATACGGAGCCATTGTCGAAGGATAAGAAGGGAGAGATTGTGCAATGAAAATATTATTTATTAGATAGAGGAAACTTCTTCAAAGTAATTTCGTGTTTCTTGTGCCTAACTTTCAACATCTCTCGATGGTAAAGGCTAGATATTTGGTCAGAACTCGTCAGACAACTGGTCAACATTTGGATCCATCTTTTATCACAAATCTCAAAGTACCGTACGTACCTACGTACAATGAAAGAGATGTTTTAGCAACAGCTGATTGTACATCAGAAACCCCCATAAAATCTACGACAATTCAATCCCAGTCTTTGGTGAGAAACCGGCGACTGACTGGGATACTTGACATGTTTTATATGTCGATAACTGTGGATAACTGCTCTGCCGACGCGTCGACTCTTGGCTTCTACAAAAATCGAAACTCTAATCTATATTGAAGCCTTATAAACTTATTACTTACATAAACAAAGTTTGGCGCGCGCTCAATCACTGGTGGGCCCCGCAGGAAGGGATTAGATGCGAGGGGCTCTGGGGGAAATGGAAGTATCGACTGCGTAGTGGTGATTCCAGCTCGTCTACAAGCAAACCGGGTCACCCCAATCAGTCTTCAGAACTGCGGGCCTGACTTCAATCCATTGCCCGTGAAAATCTGAGAGTTTCTTACTAAAGTGAGTCAGGGTTTGATCCCAGTCAGTTCTTCAACATTTATTTCTGTGGCCAGGAGAACTATAGTTCACATGTTCTGCGATTCATCATCTCTATATTCCTCATCTTTCACTGTTGCTACCTCTCGTCACTGGAACTCTCTGCCGCCTGAAGTCAAGGGCTGCCGAACATTGAAATCTTTCAAATCCAAGTTAGAAAATTATCTTATGACGAGTTGCCAAACTAACTTACTATTATGACAAGTGTTGTATTGCATGTTTCCACGTATTCACATTTTTTTATGTTCTAGTGATATTTAACTTATTTTATATTTTTGTTTTCATATTTTCCGATAATGGTATATCTATAATGTGATAAGTTGAGCTATATATAATCATAATTTTCCTTACTGTGTACTAAAAATATTGTATTCATTGTATGCTTTGTACTGCTATTTTATTATTACTATTTTTATTATTATCATTATTATTTTTTTATTATTATTATTATGATCATCATCATCATCATCATCATCATCATCATCAATAATTTGTCTTTTTTATACTTTATACTTTGTATGTCTCATTTATGTTGACCTGCTGTTCACATTTTATTATGCTTTTTCTTTCTTTCTGTATGTTATATATTATATCTGATTTCTACTTACTTGTTGTTTACATTTTATTATTATTATCTTATTCAGTTTGTGTGTAAAATTGTAGTGTACTTTGTAAATTTGTAGTGTTTTTGTAATGCAGTTTTACTCCTGGTTGAGTGTTAGAGAAGGCCGTATGGCCTTAACTCTACCAGGTTAAATAAATTATTATTATTATTATTATTATTATTATTATTATTATTATTATTATTATTATTTCAATTTCGTTTGATGTGGAGAACACTCATGGAATCAATTTTCGGTCGAAAATACGTTCTTTTTGTGCGAAATGTGATACATCATAGGCTAATATCTATCTAACTGAACTCAAAAAAATTGATCCGAACAAATGCAACTTTCCATTCTGCAAAGGAATTTTACAATGTTACATTTGTTCGGATCAAATTTCTGCACATTTAAAATAGAAAACTAAAATTCTTTCGATAATTTATTATAACACACTGTCCTCTTCAGAAGAAGAAATGTCAGAAGAAAGCGAAATAGAGAGAGATGTACGTCAAGGATGTCCTTTATCATCTATCCTGTTCAACATTTACTTGGAGTTTACAATTAATATTTGAGGAGAAAAATTCGCTCCGGCGCCGGGGATCGAACCCGGGTCCTTAGTTCTACGTACCAAGCGCTCTGACCACTGAGCTACGCCGAATTCAATCCACAGCACCGGATCGAATCTTCCTCCTTCAGTGTTTCCCTTTGTGGCCTGACTCCAAGTTAGGCATATACGTTGACATTTTATGTCCTAGTCAACTGCCATTATACAAGGGGCGCACTCAACTGAGTGACTTGTTTGGCCGGGATTCCGCAGTTAAGTGCACAGTAATCTGTACAGAAATATGCACCGCTAGCTATGAGATATTAAAGATTTTTTATTAATCTGTCCTACAGAACAATATCTGTGCACTTAACTGCGGAATCCCGGCCAAACAAGTCACTCAGTTGAGTGCGCCCCTTGTATAATGGCAGTTGACTAGGATATAAAATGTCAACGTATATGCCTAACTTGGAGTCAGGCCACAAAGGGAAACACTGAAGGAGGAAGGTTCGATCCGGTGCTGTGGACTGAATTCGGCGTAGCTCAGTGGTCAGAGTGCTTGGTACGTAGAACCAAGGACCCGGGTTCGATCCTCGGCGCCAGACCGAATTTTTCTCCTCAAATATTAATTGTCAACATTACAGATATTATTCTGTAGGGCAAATTAATAAAAATTCTTTAATGATTTACTTGGAGGATTTAAGTGAAGAAGTGTTTTCAGAACATGGGAGGAGTGATAGTAGGAGGAAGGAGAATAAAGTGCATAAGAATTGCTGATGATATGGCGAAAATTAGATTTTGCGATATGTTGTGCATCTTGATGGTATCTTTATTGTGGCAGAAAATGACATGCATATTTATATTATTTTTCTCTCTAACCTGCCGTTCAACCGTCCCGGGTAAACTGGGAATTCCAATTGTTTTTCAGAAATATTCATTATTAGTATAAGACATAGATAAGGTTCTAAATTTAAATATTCTAATGTTATATTTACTTACTTACAAATGGCTTTTAAGGAACCCGAAGGTTCATTGCCGCCCTCACATAAGCATGCCAGCGGTCCCTATCCTGTGCAAGATTAATCCAGTCTCTATCATCATACCCCACCTCCCTCAAATCCATTTTAATATCATCCTCCCATCTACGTCTCGGCCTCCCTAAAGGTCTTTTCCCTCCGGTCTCCCAACTAACACTCTATATCCATTTCTGGATTCGCCCATAAGTGCTACATGTCCTGCCCATCTCAAACGTCTGGATTTAATGTTCCTAATTATGTCAGGTGAAGAATACAATGCGTGCAGTTCTGTGTTGTGTAACTTTATCCATTCTCCTGTAACTTCATCCCTCTTAGCCCCAAATATTTTCCTAAGAATCTTATTCTCAAACACCCTAACCTATGTTCCTCTCTCAAAGTGAGAGTCCAAGTTTCACAACTATACAGAACAACCGGTAATATAACTGTTTTATAAATTCGAACTTTCAGATTTTTGGACAGCAGACTGGACGATAAGAGCTTCTCAACCGAATAATAACAGGCATTTCCCATATTTATTCTGCGTTTAATTTCCTCCCGAGTGTCATTTATATTTTGTTACTGTTGCTCCAAGATATTTGAATTTTTCCACCTCTTCGAAGGATAAATCTCCAATTTTTATATTTCCATTTCGTACAATATTCTGGTCACGAGACATAATCATATACTTTGTCTTTTCGGGATTTACTTCCAAACCGATCGCTTTACTTGCTTCAAGTAAAATTTACGTGTTTTCCCTAATCGTTTGTGTATTTTCTCCTAACATATTCACGTCATCCGCTGACAAGAAGCTGATGTAACCCGTTCAATTCCAAACCCTCTCTGTTATCCTGAACTTTCCTAATGACATATTCTAGAGCGAAGTTAAAAAGTAAAGGTGATAGTGCGTCTCCCTGCTTTAGCCCGCAGTGAATTGGAAAAGCATCAGATAGAAACTGACCTATACGGACTCTGCTGTATGTTTCACTGAGACACATTTTAATTAATCGAACTAGTTTCTTGGGAATACCAAATTCAAATGTTATATTTTCAAAAGGAAAATATTTTACAAGTAAATTTGCATTGAATCTAAGTGATCTTGGCTAGGTAATAGGTACTGTTTCGTTTCCCTAAAGTTTTCAGCACTTACTGATAGAGAGATCAGTTGTCAATGTATGTTTGTGCGAGATCGTGCGTATTTGCTTGGTTTCCGCACAAAACCAATCCGCAGAAAGTCTAAAATTCCACATTCAGTATTCCCAACCTAACACACATAACAATTTCTCTCTTCTTACCGCTTAAGTGACATATTGATTTTACTGCTTTAGGCTTTTAACATATTCTTTTAGAGACGTTCAATATAGTAATAATTATAAATTGGAAACTTACCACTGCAATTTCACCTAAATTGCACTGTTAATTATTGTTTTTAAATATTTGCAAAAATTAAGTAAACTCTACAACTCCACTAAAGTTACTGCATTCGTGATGCAAGTAACATTAAGGAAGCCGTGAAAAAATCAACAAGATTCCAGACTCATCATAGACTGGGGAAAAAAAAAAGACAGACGTATATCACGGCCTGCTGGAGTATAGTAAACACAGAAAACATTTTAAAGCAACAATGTTGAAGATAGATATTTTTGTTTTGCAAATTTTCCGTCATTGAACAGAAACCAAGATGGAGATTTCATTGCAACTAATTATAAATTCCTCTTTCAGATATGTAATAAACGATCTTCGCTCAAAATAATGTACGATACACGAGCGGTATGTTTTCTTTCAATTCTCGGAAATTAAAAAAGCTCAACTACGTTTCGCTTTTTCATACTTTTCCTCGAACATGGAAACTTCAACATACCGCTCTTGTAACGCATATTACTATTTCCAAGGAGCTATTGTTTAAGAAATATTTTGAGAGTCTGCACTGTTAATTTCAGAGCTCCAGGATCAAGAAACTTTTTACTCTGTACTATATTCTTTCTCCCATTTATTTTCAGTAGTTTTGGTTAATAACAATTTTAATCTTACAGTTCAATTGAATATTTTGCTTTAGAAATATCATAATTGTTTTGTAAGTGGAAAAATGAAAGGCATTAACTCATCTGTAACATCCTTGATATGGAAGAAACAGCTATAAAATATTTACCGATTATGTTTTTGTGAACTAATTGGATGCTATGAGATTTGCATAGCTTTCACATGGACATTATGGGAATGAATCTTCTTTTTGCTTGAGGCAGAGACTTGTGTTTTACACTTTTTGTTAATAACATTTGAAGTGAGTTCACAAATCTTGTAACATCCGTAACAGAACCTTTATTTTCTGCAATAATAATATATTTTATTCAACAACTTTTTTTCTGTAAAATGATACTGATCTTATAAATTGATTCTAATAATAAAAGTTGACAAAAACGATTTCATTTTCAATATATAGAGTTTCAAAATAGTAAAAATGCAATATCCGTGACAACCGGAATAGCTGTGTTATGAAACTTGATATTATTATTTTATACAGAAGCTCAAATTTTTTTAGGCGTAGTAGATCAACTAATTGATCAGATTTTTGTATTCGACAGATAATGGAGAAAAAATGGGAGTAAAGGGTACAGTGCATCAGTTATTCATAGATTTCAAAAAGGCATATGGTTAAGAGAGAAGTTTTATGTGATATTCTTATTGAATTTGGTATGCCCAAGAAACAAGTTCGATTAATTAAAATGTGTTCAGTGAAACGTACAGCAGAGTTCGTATATGTCAGTTTCTGTCAGATGCGTTTCCAATTCACTGCTGGCTAAAGCAAGGAGATGCACTATCACCTTTACTTTTAACTTTGCTCTAGAGTATGCCATTAGGAAAGTCCAGGATAACAGAGAGGGTTCGGAATTGAACGGGTTACATCAGCTTTAGTCTATCGAATGACATGAATATGTTAGGAGAAAATCCACAAACGATTAGGGAAAACATGGAAAGTTTACTGGAAGCAAGTAAAGAGATAGGTTTGGAAGTAAATCCCGAAAAAGACAAAGTATATGATTATGTCTCGTGACCAGAATATTGTACGAAATGGAAATATAAAAATTGGAAATTTATCTTTTGAAGAGGTAGAGAAGTTCAAATATCTTGTAGCAACAGTAACAAATATAAATGATACTCGGGAGGAAATTAAACACAGAATGAATATGGGAAATGCCTGTTATTATTCGGTTGAGAAACTTTTATCATCCAGTCTGCTGTCAAAAATCTGAAAGTTGGAATTTATAAAACAGTTATATTATCGGTTGTTCTTTATGGTTGTGAAACTTGGACTCTCACTTTGAGAATAAGGTGCTTAGGAAAATATTTGGGGCTAAGAGGGATGAGTTACAGGAGAATGGAGAACGTTACACAATGCAGAACTGCACACATTGTATTCTTCACCTGACATAATTAGGAACATTAAATCCAGACGTTTGAGATGGGCAGGGCAAAAAGCACGTTGGGCGGATCCACAAATGCATATAGAGTGTTAGTTGGGACGGAAAAAGACTTTGGGAATGCCAGACGTAGATGGGAAGATAATATTAAAATGGATTTGAGGGAGGTGGGATATGATGATAGAGAATGGATTAATCTTGCTCAGGATAGGGACCAATGACGGGCTTATGTGAGGGCGGCAATGAATCTCCAGGTTCCTTAAAAGCAAGTAAGTAAGTAAGTAAGTAAGATAAGTAAGTAAGTAAATAAGTAAGTAAGTTCAAATTTTAAATCGCCCCTGAAAAGTGTAAAAAATGATATAAAGTATAATATTTTTCCTTGGAGCCGCAGAAATTGTCGCTAGTAAAATTGGTAATTTTAGTTTCATGCTGCACTAGGTTCCTGAAGGTTTATTTCCTAGTTCTAGTCCTGTTTCCTTTATTGAGTATGCAGAGGGCACAGGATCATGAGGACAAAGTTTAAAGCAGGGGTCGTAGGAGGGTACGCTCGTGCTAGCGTCTCTTACCCTCGAGCCCTCTAGTGAATTTGTAGGAGCGGACGAGTAAGTAATATTTCAGTGGCGGCTTTTCGTTCGGACCATAAATTACGTAACTCAGTGGAATTCAATAGTACTGATAGTGTAAACTCAACAAAAGATTGTAATAAACTAATAAAGAAGCACAAACAGCATTGGGTTTTGTTCAATAGTATAATTTTATTCTTGCATTGTATTTACGAGCATTTTTCAATTGAATTAGAAATGGATATCGACGCAGATAGACTTGTTATGTGCATGCAAGAATCCCCAATTTCTAGTATAAATTCAAAAAAAAAAATAATGGAGAAACCTAATAGGCTATATAAAGTACGGGAAAAAGTTTTGAAAGAAATTTATGTACTTATAAAACCAAGTACATAAATTTTTGGATTTGGAAGATGAATCGAACAAACTTCTATGTATGTGATCTTCTTCTTTCAAACGCATAAAATAATCGATCATTGTTACGATTTTATTGTCGGTTGCTATCAGGTCGCAATTGAGAATAGCAATGTATGGAAAACAAACTACGTACGTTGTGGCGAAACTCTGTTCGAGACTGTCGATAGTTCTATAAAGACCGAAACAGTCTTGTTCAGTATCAGACAGCCGAGACGAAACTGTCTCGTCTAAGACACGATGTGCGATGCAGTATTTTGCGGGGCTAGGGAAACGTTCTCTGACTAACTGCACATCAGTATAGGAATTATTATTAGTAATAATAATAATTATAATAATAATAATAATAATAATAATAATAATAATGCCTGTTTTAACTGCTCCACCATTTCGACTCTTTCGTCGTCTTTTAATTTTTCGTATTCATTAGCATGACAGTTGTCATAGTGACGCTGAAGATTATATTTTCTTATCACATTGGGTACCTTACTGCAAATTAAACATCTTGCTGCATTTTCAAACTCTTTAAAAAAATGCCTCCTCCCATGAAGGGTTAAACAAAGGGGTGGAAGACCTACGTAAATCACTATTTGAACTTTCTGCCATCGTGTACGTACACAAACCACTCACAAGTGTTAGCACTTACTACTCTAGTCTCCACTGATCTTTCGCATCAACTAAGGCCAGATTCCTCTCTCTCCCTCCCATGAAGCATGCACGGATGTACCCAATACCCATTTCAACGAGTGCTGACGACCACTGGTTTAAAGTGAAAGTTTCTGGGGCAACTTCGAAGCAATCACCATTTTTATAATAATATTTTATACCACATTTTTATCGCTCATTATTCGATACGTTTCATATTTACAAAATAGCATTAATCGGGCTCAGTAACAGTATCAAACTAGTTCTTCGAGAATAAACCAACGCACACCAACAATAAAGATAAAATTGACCATTTAGTTGACCCACCATGGAGAAAGGTGAAGGAAAAGCGGCAGAACCTCTGGAAAAACCCTTGAAACATTGACTACGTCCGTCATGAACGTCACATTCGTCGATATCGGGAATTGAACCTGCAGTCTGTCGGATAGCGAGTGGTCTGTTTTGTTTCCCTCACTGCCCGCCTCCTCTGGGAGCGCTCCTTCTCGAAATAACGTTAAAAGCTTTGCCATGCATTATTTACCGAAGCTAGAATGCGCGATGTCCAGGGCAACGGTGAACTCTCGGTCGCTTCTTACAGTAAGCACAAACTCAAACCTTCATTCCTGATCATTATACAAAGACGAAAATGTTCAATGACAGTCTTAGCATAGAATAAATGAAAAAATTTTCTACCATTTTGTTCCTTTGCGCTTAGATTTCCCACAAATAATCATTTCACATGGTAATTTTTATCTCATTATCTTTTAAATACGTTAAGAAATATAGTTTCACACTAAATTTATTTAGGTTATTTTTGACATTATATAGGGGAGAAGTGTTCATTAAGACAGGAGAACATGAGTCATTTTTATTGATGAGTCAAATTTGATGTTGAAATGTTTCAGAGTTTTATGTTCAGAGTAAAGTAACAGTATTTTCAAGGCGATTTCAATCTGAACTTGAGAACGTGAGTACGAAAAATAATTCACAATTTTGAAGGTCTAGAAGCAAAGATTTTGGCTTGTGTTTACGGTCTGTTATATTGATACCAAATGAGATTTAAATATGAATGTTTTGTTACTTAATACTATGGTATTTGAGATTATGTTTGGCAAAGTTTCGTCTTTCTTGTTTTAATTTTGAAGTGATGGCGTTATTTTTAAATTAAATGATGGAACAGTGTCCATGCCATTGAGGGTCGAGAATTAATGTCAACAATGATTTGTAAAAACAAACTGTTTCTATATTCGACAGTAAGTAACAAAAAATGAACATACTAGTAACCAATTTAGGAACAGTTCACATTCCTGATACATTACAGGTTTTAATGGTTTCATAAATAAAAAATTATTCACAAAATTTAAGAAAATGTCAAAAATTATAAAGAATTACATTAAATTCTTATAATTATAAGTTAGTTAAGACTGAAAAATTAATTTCATTTTTTCCAAAGCCAAATGACGGAAAATTCAATTTTCTAAATGTTCCAGATGTTTCAATGGTTTCGAAGTCAGACATCAAAATGATTCTAAATAAGCCTACAGAACATGTCAAGATAAAGAGACAGCAAATTTTTGTTTCCTGGATTTTGAAATAAATGTAAATCATTTCAGTGTCCGTTAATGTCAAAACTTGATTGTCTCACTGTCTCCTGAATGGGAACAGTGAGACATTTGCATTTTTTTTTTCAGTATGGTATATTATGTCTTTATCTATTAACATTTTTGTTAATGTATTATTATAGCATGTTTTAATGTTCTATTTCTATTGCAACTTGATTTTTACTTGAATTATCATCTTTGTTCTTAATTAATTTTGTGTCTCACTGTAGCGAAATCCCCTACTTCGTAAATCAGCTTCCGGCTGTGACATTGAGAAATTCTTGGAAGACAACGTTATCCCAGCATTTACTGGGATATCGTTTACTGATAATCTAAAGCTATCGTCTGTCGGTCTTGGTCCTTGAAAGGCTGTCGCGCCACCGAACTTTTTAGTTCAGTATGTTAGGACTTCCCTCCCACAGGCTTCTGAGTTGCATGTTCTTTCTTAAAACTTGGATTTTATGAAACATCTTGTTCGTAATTAATTTGGAAGTGATTACGAAATCCGGTTTCGTAAGGAAACTATAATTTAGGCTAATATAAAGTATTGACAACACATTACCCCTTTACTGGTTAAATCGTTTATATGTCAATCTTCATTAAGGTTATGGTATTGGTCGGTTTGGTCCTTCATGGGCTGTCTCACGAATTTTTATTTATAAATGGCCTTTATTGATTTCTCTAAGAACTGGTTGATCATGTACCATGGATTCCATTAATGCCGTCTCGTTTTCAGTCTTACTGACAGCGAAAACTGCGTCTTCGCACTCCGATCCTACTATGTACATGCGGCTGACTTACTGTATTTTGTATTCCTGTTTTCAGTGGTGTTCATGCTAGAGTAGTAGCTACACAATTAGAACTGTTTTGCGATGTAAGCCAGCATTTCAGAGGTGCAACGACACGCCAATATTCATAAGAATGGTTATCTATGTGTCTATTGTACATAAAGTTTCTAATTAGCAATACCCCTAATTAGGATGAAATAAACTTCAAAACGTGACGGCATTAATGGAATGGTCTATACTTTTAAGTTTTAACTCAACAGATCGGGAGATTCTTCTTTTCGCCCTATTGACTAGCCTTTTAAACAGTTTATTGAACGACTCAGAAACTTTTGTTCAGTAAAAGGCATTTCTAAAAAATTTTCTTACAATTTATGACACTGAATTGAGGGCATTTTATATTTGAGGTCAATGAATTAAAATAGCATTATAAAAATAATTATTTACATAGATTATAGTCAACTGAATCAATTTTGATTATTTAATGAGACAATAACAATGGTCAGGAGCTTTCTGTTGGGAAATTTGGACTTCCTTCAGAGACCACTAGATGCCAACGCTAAATTGGAAAATTTTCTATGAAAGAAAATAATTCGTGGAAATAATAATGAAATAAGTTATAAAAAACATCAATTATATTATAACAAAATAATAGGACATGTATTTAACTTAATTACTGCTGTTAGAAATAGGAAATTACTGTGTTATAATTCAATTTATTCAAAATGACTTTATAATGAATTTAATTTCACTTTATTTGTTTATAATATATTATAGCAGTAGTTACACAAGTAGATGAAATTTGTCATGCAAGGCTCTTTTTCTTTAGTTGATGATTTCTTGTTAATCCATATTGAAACAATATACGAGTCTTAATGTGTTTTTCCAATTTAAGTTTGTTGTTGATGTGATGTTTCCATGATTTTAGTATCACGGATCTAGGATATCACTCCAAGATAAGAAACCACTATCGGAATTTGGAGCCTTGGTTTAGGAGCCACGGTATCGCGTTGAATGAAAGATTTATACCATACTGGAGGAATTAGCAGGTAAAAACTGACTAAAGTAAAATCATTGCTTCGCATTTATTGTAGTTCAATGCGATGCCAGTTTTTTTTCAAGCCAAGGGCGAAAATTGTTATTACAATTTTGGCATAAATATGACTTTATTAAATTATGAAGGTGATTAGGCAATGTTAATGTTACAATGGGTTGCATAAATGGGAGGGTATCGTCTGCATAAAATAATAAACTTCAAAATGTGCAGTTAATGGAATAATTTAAGATCCAGATAATGAATGGCTTGCAACGGTGATCAAAACGGACTGAATTCCTTTAAATACAGATTTGTCAGTTCCGACGAGCTAATGAAAATACAGACAAATGTAGATGTTCTGAGAAAATCTGGTCCACGTTGGTTTCCGTCCAACTTATATAGGAAAAGTAATATCTGAATGCACATAGATATAGAAAACCCCATCCTTACTCTGGCTGAACACTACGATGTTATTTATGTGATGGGCTGGAAGGTGCGGGTTGTTTGAACTAGGAACAAATATTTGAAAACAGTAATACCAACAAAACAAATTAAAAATTGCTCAATATCGCCGTGCTCTGCTCCTACAGAGGGGGGTGGAGAGAGCAGATCAAATGCGAGCGCGTTCCCTGGGGTGTGTGAAGAACTCGCAACAATATTTCGATATGACGGCTCGCTGCTGGTTTTATTAAATAAAGCAAACAAAGCCGCTGTCCTAACAGGCTCCAGGTAACAGTTACAATTACTTTATTAATCTACATGATTCTGTTGTAGCTCAGGCGACGGAATTAAAATGAAAATATTTTATTCGAGTCTGTGGGTACAAAATTGCGATTTATCAGAGACACGGATCATGACGGAAAATGCTATAGGCATATATAATAAATAGAGCGAATAAAAATACGAAATTTTATATTCTAAAGTATGAAGAAGTGAGTGGGAACCAGACATTTTATGTTTCAGGCAATAGCTAATCTGGGTCTAGGGAGCGGTGATCAAAACTTGAACTGCAGTGATTACATGCGAAACACAGTCTATGAAGTAAGGAGACGGAGGAAAGGTAGTTGTTATGAAAACTGCAACCAGTGTTTGTTCTTGCACTAACATCTTGATCAATTCCGCGGAAAAAATCTCAAGCTTTGCTGTATCGGTAATGTCACTGCTGTCATCATGACCAGTGAATAATATAAGATTTTTCTTGCTTCTTTTTTAATTTCCTCTTGAATATAATTAGGAATTTTCTGATTTCTTCTCTTGATACTTGGTCGAGAAATTCGTAGTTTTTAAAAATTGAAAACTTCTTATGAAAACGTTATTTAAGCTATTTTAATCATTACTCTTTTGATAAATTCTACTGTATTAAAAAGCTTTAGAGCACGAGATATTTCAAATCCCATTAGGTAGTTTACTTCCTTACATTTATTTATGTCATCTTTCTCTTCCTGGCTATGATTTAAGATTCCTGGCGTTTAACAGTTCGTTGGCACATAATATTGAATCAGTTTTTCTACACTATTACTATTAAATTAAAAACTAATAAGTAGTTACCCTGATCTGAAGATTAAGAAGATTAAAATTGATACAAAATCTAATAATTTTATCTTTCTAGGGAGAAGATCTAAAAATATCAATATTCATGCACGTACAGAAGAATTATAGAGACACATACTTAGCGGTCAATAATAATAATAATAATAATAATAATAATAATAATAATAATAATAATAATAATAATAATAATAATAATAATAATAATAATACATTATTCAGCGTGACAATTAATATTTCTATATACTCTTAATTGAATCGTTGAGCAAAGTAAACATATTACATTTTGTCCGACAGAACAACAAAAAGTTCTCCTTCTCATTCTTTACGAAACCATCTCTTCTGCTTGTAGAGACAGAGTTTGTAGAGCGACACGATACCGCCACTGCTTGCTTTCCGTACTTCAATGAAACACACAGTAATGTACAGGAAACTCCTCGTACCCGTTTGAATGTCTGTGATTACACGATGTAATCACGACACCCGCTTTGGTCACCGCTGGTCTAGGGCATTTCCTAACCGGAAATTTCGTCACCGTTACAGCTTGTCACCTATTTTTTGTCATTAGTTTTTGGTCACCAAATACATTTTGTGATCATGTCTTTTGTCACTGAGAAGATTTTGTCACCGAAGATATTTTGTCATCATATACATTTTGCCATCATTTTTTTATACTGAAGGGATTTCGTCACCAAAATAATAATTGTACTGTAGGTACGTTGTAAATTAGATGACGTAGCTTCCGCTGCAGTTCCAGCTTCAGCTTTCATTGCTTCCACACATTCCGCAGCTCCAATTCTATCCCAATTTGCTGAGTGGTTCGAATTCTCTGTAGGTTCTTTTATAATGGTTTTCTTATCTGAGGAAATAGTCATCAATGAATTACAAATGTCGCGCTCATCACACCTCCATACAATCCCGGGCTTTGTAACTTTGTTCTTTGTATACATACGACCATTATAGATTAATTTATTTCTTGCTCTATTACTTTTTACGAATCGAAATAATTCCACTATACTTTAACTTGAAGATTTTGTAACCAATGAATCCCGTAACTTGAAGATTTCGAATCCAAAAGTCAGTGTATCCTTGGAAACGAAATGAAAAATATGAACACAATGACGTAGGAGGTTTTATATAACGAACCATTTTATATAGGAATCATCAAGCGAAGCGACACGAAGGGGATAAAAGTTGTGGTGGCAAATAGTGATGAGGAAATTAAATTGGTGATAAAATATGGTGGTGACAAAAGTGATTTGGTGACAAAATATAGTGGTGACAAAAGTGAATCGGTGACAAAATACTGCAGTGACAAAATGTAATATGTGACGAAACCACCGGATGACAAAATTCGGTGACGAAAATTCCGGACGAAAATGTTTCATATTTCATAATATTTGGACATAACATAGTCTCCATATTTTAAAAGAATTTTCATATTTCTTTCATATTTTTACATTTTCAAATATTTATCAAATGTTGATAGTTTACAAGTATTTTCAAATATTTATCAAATATTGATAGTTTACAAGTATTTTCATTTAACTGTAACAAAATAATTGATAGGATTGTCTTTGCCAGGCTTCAGCTTCGGTATTGCAAGCTTCCTCTCTTCCTGCTCACTTTACAGTATGAGGAGCGTTTTTTTCAAAACTCGATAGATGCAAAATTTTATGAAATTGAGTTATACATCATGTCACTACAATTTCATTACTCTGCATCCAACTGTGAAGGCAGAGTTTTCATAACGCGACACATGCAGCGTTTAGAGGATGTTAAACTTGATAGGTTTTTTCAAAACTCGATAAATGATTTAATTTAAATAAAGCAAACTCGATAAATGCAGCGTGAATAAGCAGATTTTGTACTGCTAAGCACTTTCCAGGAACACGTGTGCTGTCTGGGATAGCATTTATATAAATAAATTTAAAGTTCATTGTTGTACCAGGGGCAACCAAGATTAATTTTGTTTACTGATTGTAGCTTACTTTAAATGGTCTTAAAGAGGTGTAACATCGTATTATACTAAATGTCTGGATCAGAAGATAATATTACAAGTCACAGAACTGCATGGAGGCCTAAAATGTAGATTGAAGTCAAAGAAGCAAAGGAAAGAGATTAGAATGAAAAATAAAGAGCCTTAAATTGTTTGCTCACACGGACTTCAAAATAGACAAGTAAATAAAAATGCTAAAGAAAAGAGGAAGTGTAAAGCTGTAGATTTAACCTATGAAGAGATCAGTAATTTAATCACAGAGTAATGGCTCTTAACCAAATTGATCAAAATAAATTTTTGCTACATTATATGAACATTTCATCCCCAATTTCAAGTCCAGATCACATATGGTTATTCGCTCTAAGGTCCCATTCAAAATGACTAACCAACGTATCATATGTTACAAAAATCTCAAAAGACAGTCACTGTATCAGTAAGCAGTATCTACATACTTTGGGGACAGGATAAAGGTAGAAGTGCTGAAGAAGAAACAAGATATCTACAAAATCATGAAAGAATCTCCAGCGATGCCGAAGAACATGGTAAGCAAGAAAAAGAAAAATGTGTTCCATCTCCTTAAATATTTTGAAGTATCAGCAGATGCAAATGAATCATATCAAGATATTCTGCAGTAATATATCATATCATATCATATCATATCATATCATATCATATCATATCATATCATATCATATCATATATCATATCATATATCATATCATATATCATATCATATATCATATCATATCATATCATATATCATATATCATATATCATATATCATATATCATATATCATATATCATATCATATCATATCATATCATATCATATCATATCATATCATATCATATCATATCATATCATATCATATATCATATCATATCATATCATATATCATATCATATCATATCATATCATATCATATCATATCATATCATATTATATTATATATATATTTTTTTCCTGTATTGTGCTAAAACAGCATGTTCCATTGCATACAAGATTTGCAATACTACATGCTATGTTTATGTTACATATTTCATAGTTCATAGTTGATATTCATATAGCAGTACATTATTGCAAAATATAGAGTCGGTTAAAATAGATATTACAATCCAAAAATTAAAATAAATAAAAATTACCTTCTCTACACAATATATGATCAACTAGTAAATTATAAGTCTTATGCTTAAGTACATTACAAATCCACAATTAATTAATACATTATAAATATACATTACAAATCCACAATTAAATTATCTATGTACTATATAGAATCAATCCGCTCGCCATTTACAAAGCTTATGCCTAAATGCATTATAAGAAAAATTTTGTACAAGTGTTGCAATATTACATAAGCTTACTATGTTTATATTATTAATCGAATTTGATATATGTAGAATAGTTCATAGTTATCTAGCAATACACTATTGTAATAGATAGAGTCAAATTTAAATTATACTTTACAAATCCAAAATTTAACATATGTATTACAAATCCACAATTTAAATTGTACCTGACAAATTCACAATTTAAAATATTATACATTACAAATCCACAAATTTAAAATATGCATTACAAATCCACAATTTAATTTATACATTAAAAATCCACAAATTTAAAAATATGTATTACAAATCCACAATTTAAATTGTACCTTACAATTTCACAATTTAAATATTATACATTACAAATCCACAACTTAAATTATACCCTACAAATTCATAATTTAAAATATTATACATTACAAATCCAAAATTTAAAAAAATATGCATTACAAATCCACAATTTAAATTGTACCTTACAAATTCACAATTTGAAATATTATACATTACAAATCCAAAATTTTGAAATATGCATTACAAATCCACAATTTAAATTGTACCTTACAAATTCACAATTTAAAATATTATACATTACAAATCCACAATTTATATTGCACCTTACAAATTCACAATTAAAATATTATACATTACAAATCGACAAATTTAAATAAAATTTTCTACTTTATACAATGGATGATAAGCTAGCCAATTATAAGGCTTATGCTTAAATACATTACAAAACAACGTTGTTCAAGTGTTTTAATATATTTATATGCTATTTTTACGTTATATACATGTTCACAGTCATTTAACAATACACTATTGCAATAGACGGAGTCATATTTGAATTGTACATCACAGATCCACAATTTAAAATCATATAATTGTATGCTTGTTTGGATTCATGTTTACAATGTGTTGTACTTATTTGTATTCATGTTTATAATGTGTTAAAGTCTATTGATTGTATGAATGTTATATTATATTATATTATATTATATTATATTATATTATATTATATTATATTATATTATATTATATTATATTATATTATATTATATCTACAAAATCTCTACCCATCCTGCATCACACAAAACTATAAATGTGAACTTATTAACTGTAAATAATAATTATGTTCTTTAATTAATAATTCAGAATACATATATTTAATTGTTTATTGTTGATTATTATGCTTGTAAAATTATTGTACATTATTTACTTGTTTATTAAAGACATTTCTGCGTTAAAAGTAATAAAACAATAATAAAAATGATAAAATTAATACAAGAACTTGGTCTCATAGTGAGCATTTGTCGAGTTTTGAAAAACTTAAAAGATTTTACAATTAAATATAGTAAAATATTAAAATATAAATTTTATTTTGATAGTATCCTTAAATTATTCTTCGTATGACTAATGTTTCTGTGTGTGAAAAGTATGGAAAAAATAATGATTCTAGGTGTAAAGAAAAAAACACATTTACTGAAAAACTGTGTTGATAACTTCTATCTACATTTTGAAAAACGCTCCTCAGTTGATCCTTGCGTTGTTCGTGTGCTTATCTTACTGTTTTGGAAATGTCGAAAAGTAACTGAAGCCTGGTTATCTGATATGGCTGCTATACTATACTTCTCCATCAATAATTGTAACAAAGAGGTAAGTTTGAAAGTAGCCATGTATTAAAATCAACTTATTTACGAAATAAATATAAGTAAATTTATAAATATAACAATTTTATGTCTATCTAATATAGATTAGTGTTAAAACAAAATTCTACTACAGCAACTTGTAAGAAGTGAATCACACAAAGAAAAAAGACCTCGGTTATCACGTTACTCACGAATTCAAACCATAGTATCAGTTTGTGGAGAACTTCTGTGAAGCATTAATGTCATCAAACTTCCCTCTAAAGAAGATTTAAAATACAAAACAATACATATTCCACTTCTAGATTTCTAACAGGGGTGGAAGGAAGTAGTTACCTCGCCTCTAGTGCTTTCAACTAGGTTATGTCGAAGAACGACATGCAATCCAGATTTTTAAAATTACTGTATTTTCACAAATATGCAATTCGAAACGAGATACCTTCACTATAGTTTTCAGGAACATTAAATCAGTCTACATTAACACTTTCAGCCAAATCCATCGTGACCTACTGAAAACCATCCCTTGAGTAAAGTATAGTAATGGTAATATTGGTTGTAGTGGTAGTGGAAGCAACAAAAGCAGTTGAGGATTATATAACAACTTATTGACTCTCGCACATCAGACTCAAGACTTATTGTGCTACCCCCATACCTTTCATAGAGGTTTCAGTTCTGGGCTTTTCAAAGCTCCAGGACCTTGACTCCAAAGTAATAGAAAAAAACTGAAACGCGTTCACTAATATTAACAGATTTATTTATTTACTTGTTTGTTTCTTTATTTATTTATCTATCTATTTTTATTAATTAATTAATTTATTTATTTATTTTTATTATTTATTTTGCTAATAATTGTAACACAAAATACAATATATACAGAAAACTTTAGCTCGCCCCTGAAAGAGTAGAACTCGTGCTCAGGGCTCGGATGTAAATCCAAACCATTTTTTAATAAAACAAAAGAATGCTCAAACGCGTTCACTGATATTAACAGATGTAAATGCAATCTAAGTTTTGAAAATGTATTATTTTTTACGTAGAAGTAGGAAAAATACTATACCGGTATGCAATTCGGGCGGTAAGTAGATTTGACCATTCTCGGTCTTAATTGCCGCCCTCGTTACAGATCGGCTGCAAACTCGTCCTCGAATAGTAAATACTACTTACCTTCCCTGTGGAATAAATAACTGTTACGCGGAAATATCTACACGAGCTTTCTACCACTTCAGTGCACTGTGTACAATTCGTAGAAATGTAAATTAAACATAAAAGCAAATAAATAAACCGTGGAATATAAATACATAATGATAATCAACTTTAGTACCAGTATGTAAATAAACATTTAAAAATATACTGTATTAAGGAAGTATTAACAGTATAGAAGTGAAACAAAAATAAACCGTTAAGAAACAAAACAATGACAAAATAATATTAACAGTATAAACAAAATATGCATTGAAGAACTATGCTATAAACATATTCAAAGCGAAATGAACAGTTTTGTATACAGATTAAATAGTTTCCCATTTTGTACTGCTCGTTCATGTATTTATTCCACCTCCCAAGTTTTTTCTTTTTCTTTCCAAGTGTCACAAAATTGTTTTGTTTACTTATTATTCTTTATGAATTGATTAGTAGACCGATCTATCGAACCCTTATTTAGGCGGCTTTTGTTTATACAAATTATCTATTAGAGTCCGCATGTTTGGCAAAATACCTATTTTATTAGGTGGAAGTAAATAATTATTTGCAAAGATGTAAATGTGATTTCGAATAAATCAAATAAGTAGAGTCCGGATGTTTGGCAAAATACCTATTTTATTAGGTGGAAGTAAATAATTATTTGCATAGATATAAATGTGATTTCGAATAAATCATGTAAGTAGAGCGGATGTTTGGCAAAATGCCTTTTTACTGGGTGGAAGTAAATCATTATTTGCATAGATATAAATGTGATTTCGAATAAATCAAATAAGTAGAGCCCGGATGTTTGGCAAAATACCTATTTTATTAGGTGGAAGTAAATAATTATTTGCAGAGATATAAATGTGATTTCGAATAAATCATATAAGTAGAGCCCGGATGTTTGGCAAAATACCTACAGTATTTTATTAGGTGGAAGTAAATAATTATTTGCAGAGATATAAATGTGATTTCGAATAAATCAAATAAGTAGAGCCGAATGTTTGGCAAAATGCCTTTTTACTCGGTGGAAGTAAATCATTATTTGCATAGATATAAATGTGATTTGGAGTAAATCAAAGTGATAGGTCCAATTTTTATTTTGTCTGATTTGCCTTTGTAAGGTGCTTCTTACTAATAAATGCCTTTTTTGCCATTTTAAAGCAACATTTCTTGTTAATTTGCAATTTTCTAATTAATTGTAATGTATTGTGTAGGCTATGAAATTTAAATATTTTAAACAATGACTAACAATAGTAAGTAAGAGTAATTTATTTCGGTGCTTAATCTCCTAATAATCGTGTTTTAATACTATTGGTATAATATCAATAATGATCCACAGTTACAAACATAATATTGTCATGTCTTCACGATACCAACAATCAGCTTTATAATTTTAAATATTAAACTTGTTCTCATAGAAGTTGTCACGTAGCATTTTCAATTGTTTGATTTCATATTTTCAAATCGTACTGTTACAATTTTGTGCTATACGTGTTTATTATTGTAGGAGAAAGAAATTTGAGTGAGGAACAGTCAGTTATTGTCGGGTGACAGAAGGTATAAGATCGGTTATTATCACCGCGCTCTCATGGTTAACATGTCGGCATCATACAATAACGTGCGGTACGCTTTTAAAACATAACTAGTGGCTTGTGCAGCAAATGCTGCAAACTAAGTTCATTAGACGTTCAAATAAACATTTTTCAGATTTATTTTCAATGAAGAATACCAGACATTCGGAAAGTTATTTGCTTCCATAACAATGAAAGATACTCTCTCTCGAGCCAATGCTGAAAAGAACCACGCATATAAATATCTACACCATTAAATATATGAAAAAGACCCAACCCTACATGATCAATAATTATAAAAATATTTGATTTTTAATAATATTATCTTACGTAAGTTTTGTAGCTTTCAGTAACATATACTATATACTATATAGCCGCCACTCAGTAAAATATAGAAATCAAAATCTAATTTAAGTTATTCTCTACATCTACTTATATAACCCCAAAACGTTTCACTTTCATATCATCAATATAGCATTAATATGTATAATTAATGAAAAATAGTCACATCATGGCATTAACTACAATAATATTTCATTTCTAATGGTAATAATGTCATTAAACCACCTCAAGTTTTCTAGTTTTTAATATCCAATACACAGCCGTACTCAGAAAATTACACACCACATAATCCAACCTGTAAATTATTTTTAGCAAGTTAAGTTTTTAATAACCAATTTAATTTGAGCTCTAAATATGTCAGCATTCTTGCAGATCATAGCCTTCGTGTAATATTGTTTACTTTATTATGTGTTTTGTTTTATTCTGAAATGCAACATGGCCGACTTGATGCTCGCTTCGCTTCTCCTTTACAAAAAAGCGAAGGGAATATCAAGTGGCCGTGAATGCTATTAGCTAGTTCTCAAAACTGACGACAGATGGATTTTGGAAAGTTATGTTTAAAAATTGACATTACACTGAAAACTACTATTTTTCCGAAAAACTTTGAGTTCCAAGCTTCAAAATGAGGGGTCATTTATTAAAATCCGTCCAGCCGTTTTCCTGTAATTTCCATTACCAGTTCAAATTATATAGATATAGATTTTGCCGACCGATTGTTGCTCTGTAGGTTTCACTCTAAGCGTCACGTTGTCACGTCTACTTCCTCGATAAGAATGAGCACTATTTTGTTATATTGTTAAATGGCTATTATTATTATTATTATTATTATTATTATTATTATTATTATTATTATTATTATTATTATTATTTAATATACGAGTACGTTGACATTCTTAACTCTTAATAATAACTCTTTAATAATAAAATTTTAATCACATACCTTAATGTTCGTTCTCAGCACAAGACATTGCAACCTCGGTTTTAGTCCAAGTGGATTAGACAAATAGGTGTCATTTAATAATGGAAGCAGCTTATTGGTTGCAATATTGAAATTGAGGCGAGTGATTGGAGCGGCGACATAAGAAATTGAAAATAATAATGCAATTAAATTTCAAAGACCTGCCGAATGTTATGCACGAGGCCGCTCAAAGACCTGCCGAATGTTAACCATGAGAGCGCGGCGATAATAGCTAGAGTGCCTAAATTCAGTAAACCATTGAAAAGTAAACTTCATGCTTACTTTAGTGAATTTGGTGCCCATGTGTTTTTCAACCGATGGAACAGTTTTGTTATGTAAGGTTAGTGAAAAGACAGTTGATCACGAAAAAAAGTATTTTATAAGTCAACATGTGTCACCTACGAAGTAAAAATGTGGGTTATGTTGATATAATTTAAATTTATTGCTAAAATATTTTATGCCTTTTTAAAATTTATAATACCTTTTCAAAGATTATTGTGCCTTTTTTTACGTTTTATTGCCTTTTTTGCCTGACTATTTTAACTGTTATAAATGCCTAACATCCGGGTTCTAATTATAATATATCTTATTTATGACAAGATATTAACTCCAAAATAAAAAAAATTAAGAGTTCTCAGAATAATTAATTAGATTTTAGAATAAACAAAGTTGAAATACATAATTATAAGATTACAGGCGTACAAAATTCTAAGTAGAAATACATCTCACTTACGGAAGTGAACCAAAGATCATAAGCAAACAAGATGAACGATTCACTGACAATTGCCCCAATTTTTTCTCCAGAAACAAATTTTCCCGAATCTGCTTTTGTCTTTTACATTTTATTCCTTCGAAAACTATTCCCAAACTAATTTTCCCCAATAACTTTCTTCCCAGTAGCTTTTTATCTCACAGTCTTTATTTTTTAGTAATTGATTTTTTCCAACAATAACGCTGATTGAAATTGTGCATGGTAAAATGTGTAAGGTGTAAATTATTAAAATATTACAGTAAAGGCTGGTTCATAATGAGTCGGGAACGGAAACGACAACGAAAATACAAAAATTGTTAAAATATATGTATTTAAATGTGAGCATTCACAATTAATAAAAAAACTTGCCGGTGCCCGAGATACAGAATAAATTGGAGGGACCCTGTGTGCCGAATAATAGATTAACGAAAACTGTGCTCCGTTATAAACCCACAGGAAGAAGGAAAGTGAGTCGTCCTCTGGAAAGATGGCATGAACAATTCTGAGATGGAAGGGGTCAATAGGTCTAATCCTTGCCGTCGATTATGATAATGATGACGATAATAATAATTATAATAGTGTTGTGGGATTTAATCGATAAATTTCTGTTGTAAGATTAATCGATCGAAAATATTTAATCGAATAATCTAGTCAATTCAAATTAATCGGTTGTACATGATATTAATTATTATTTTAATGCAAAATCAGAGTAAAAATTCCGACAACATTTGTCTCTCAGAAATTGCTTACTTCAAACACGATAATACCGTCATTTTGTAACTGCAAAGCAGGTAGCACAGGGTAAATTTTTGCACAAACACTTCAGAAAGAGATTAAGATACGAGGACAGTGACCTGGTCTACCCCTATTGAAAGTTGAAACACAACGCGAAACTCTTATTAAGTTTGTCAGCTCGTCTTCCTAGCGTATGAAATACATACTTTTCTGGAATTCGGCCCCCTCATCCCTTAGCCATGGCTACGTTGAAACACAATGCGAAATCTTTATTAAGTTTGTCAGCTCGTCTTCCTAACATATGGAATACATATTTTTCTGGAATTCGGCCCCCTCATCCCTTAGCCATGGCTACGTTGAAACACAATGAGAAATCTTTATTAAGTTTGTCACCTTGTCTTCCTAGCATATGAAATACATACTTTTCTGGAATTCGGCCCCCTCATCCCTTAGCTACTGCTACATGTGCTGCACGTTGAACTATTCTCTTTCTAACATTTTGTAATCCGATTGCAATAGGGGCCAGTCTGCTGTTATTTACTAAATTTCTATATGAAGCTTGTGTGGTTAGTTTACTAAAGAAATAAAAATCAGATTTCTGATATGTGAAAAATGTGAAAACTCCATTATGTGATAGCCCTATGAGGATTTGAGAAGTAAACTATGTTTGTTACTAAACGCAGAGCATCACTTAAGAGCATGAATGCTCATGTTGAAAAACAATGAAGCAGTATTAAAAGTCTTTACTTTTTTTTTTAAACTTCAAAATCGGAGAATGGCAATAAATTCGACATAAATACACTCAGGGACAAAAACCGGACACTTCTATATTTGCTTGTATTTTGTTGCCAATTATTTCAAAATG
This sequence comes from Periplaneta americana, assembly GCA_025594305.2. Classification (NCBI taxonomy): domain Eukaryota; kingdom Metazoa; phylum Arthropoda; class Insecta; order Blattodea; family Blattidae; genus Periplaneta; species Periplaneta americana. The sequence continues at coordinate 18,845,380 of JAJSOF020000021.1, forward strand.
AAACAAAACCCATTTAAACAAAATAATGTTTCATTTAGCCCTTATACGACAACATTTGAAAAAATCTCTGATGAGAAAATTTACAAAAATTACAAAGGGCGTATAACTATGGCATCGTTTGGTCTAACTGTTTTTTTCATTTTATGGTGCCTTTAACATTAAAAACTCTTTTTAGTAACGGGTATTACCCTCTGGCTTGAATAACTGCATCCATACGTCTTTTTCAATTTGGTTAGCAATGTCTTCTTGAGGAATAAGTTCCCATTCTTCCCAAGTGCTAGCCTCAACTCTTGTAACGATTCTGGTCTCGGTCGTCTATTCTTAACACGCCGTCCCAGCATGTCGCACACGTGTTCAATTGGGTTCATGTCTTTGGCCATGGAAGAACATGAACATTGGAGATTGCATAATGCGGCCGTGCATTATCATGCAATGGCCAAATGGCACAACATGATCAGCCAAACGTTCATTTCTATACCTATCAGTTGTTGGTCTTCCATTTTCAAGAAAAAAATCTGTACGAGCAGATCCTGCCCAAACCATTCTCCATACGGCACATTTTCGGAAATGCAACACTGTGAAAATCGTTCTCCCCTCCTTCTCCAAACTCTTTCACGTCCATCAGGTGAGCCAGATTGAAACGGGACTCATCGGTGAACAGAACAAGCTCCACTGTCCATTTCTTTGTGATCATTTGCAAAACGCAGTCGTTCAATCGATGCATCCTGAGAAGTCTGGGACCAGTTGCAGGTCTATTGATATCAGTCCACTTTCTTTCAACCTCCTTCTAACTGTTTTAAAATCCATGCATGTTAACAAACTGGGCTATAGTAGCTGGCAGGTTGCGTCTTCTCAACACCACATACCTGTCTTCATTTGGATTTGTAGTTTGGACGACCCGAACCTGGTCTTCTGGTATATTCTAGGGTCTCTCTATACCGTTTATGGCAATGGGTTGTGACTAGCCATATTCATAACATTAAAAATGTAACGTACACTGCGTCCATCAACGTAAAACTACAGCTCGAACATCTTCAGGTCGCATCTTGTTTTAAGACAATGTTACAACCCCACTTTCAGAAAATGTAAAAAAAGAAATAACGAATGATAACGATAATGAAGCACAAAATGGTTGAGACAAAATTGTTATAGCTGAGACTCCGAAAGCAAAATTGGAATATTTGGTTGTAATGGCTTCTTTATAAAACAAAAAAACAATCAACAATGTATACACGTCTCCATAACAACAGATGGCTACCATAATATTGTATGAGAAGATAATGTTTTGCAAAATACCAGCAAATATTAAAGTGTCCGGTTTTTTTTGTCCCTGAGTGTATATTTATAAATAACTAAAATAGTATTGTTTTGTAATACAACGATACAATATTATAGCCTACATATATACTACATTTTATACTTACGCTTATCACCAAACACAAATAAATTAAATTTAACAATAATTGTGTAAATTGAAATCGTTAATCGATTAAATATTTTGATCGATCGACAGCAATAATAATAATAATAATAATAATAATAATAATAATAATAATAATCATAATCATAATCATAATAATCATCATCATCTTCCTAACAGGTGATAGTCCTAGAAGGACTGTTCCGGTCTACAAAAGTTTTCCCGTCATCTCTTCACGGGGCGACCCAGTGATCTTTTCCCTGTTGGTCTGTAGTTCAAGGTCGCTCGTGGAATCCTTGTTCTAGGCATACGCTTGACATGTGAAGCCAGTTGTCTTGATATTGATGAATATACTGCAGTACAGGTTCCATTCCCAGTTCTTGTAGGATGTCTTCATTTCCTTTATGATCCCATTTAGTGTATCCTGCTGTTCGAGGCATTAACTTCATATTACTGGCAGTAATTCTATTTCCGTCGCTTTTTCGTAAGGTCCAAGCTTCGCTGCCGTAGGCCTAACAAAGGACAGGTCTTTCTAAGGTTTTGTAGAAACGAGAGCGAGTATGTTTCTGGACTAAAGAAGGTTTCATTCTACTGTTGATAATGCTTTCAGAATTGAATTTAAAATTGTTTGTGAGATATTTAGATGAAGTAGAAAGGAAAGCTTGAAACCAAGTTAATTGAATTCATTAACTCTTTATAAAATGTTACCATTTATACAAATTTTGCTTCGTACAGGTTCTTTGCCGCAGAATGCCATTATTTTTGTTTTTCCCATGGATATTTCCATGCGATATTTATCAGCTGTTAATTTTAAACTATAGACTGAGCATTGTAAATCATCTTCTGAAGTGGCTAGCAAAACCAGATCATCTGCAAGAGTCAGTAGTCGTCTAGGCACAAATTTCGACTTACAGTTACATGAACATGTCTTGAGTTTCTAAATTCTCGTACTATTGCGTTCAAGTAAATATTTAATAAGAGGGGTGAGAAAGGACATTCTTCTTTGACACCGGTAAAAATTTCTAATCAATCAGAAATCTTTTTATCAATTTCGACAGAAATGAAAGTTTCTTTGTATAGGTTAAAAATATTTCCAATTATTTGTTATGACAATAATAATAATAATAATAATAATAATAATAATAATAATAATAATAATAATAATAATAGAGCCACCGGCGTAGCTCTGCCGACTAAGGCGCTTGCCTGGCGATCCAAAGTTGCGTTCGGGCGCGGGTTCGATCCCCGCTTGAACTGATTACCTGATTTGGTTTTTTCGAAGTTTTTCTCAACCGTAAGGCAAATGTTAGGCAATCTATGGCGAATCCTCGGCCTCATCTCACCAAGTACCATCTCGCGACCACCAATCCCATCGACGCTAAATAACCTCGTAGTTGATACAGCGTCGTTAAATAACCAAGCAAAAAGATAGTAGTAGTAGTAGTAGTAGTAGTAGTAGTAGTAGTAGTAGTAGTAGTAGTAGTAGTAGTAGTAATAATAATAATAATAATAATAATAATAATCTATACTAATAATAAATCTGTAGCCGAAATTTTTCTGGTAATTTTCGATTTTCCAAAAATAATTGGTCCTAAATATATAATTAACAACCCTGAAATCGAAAATCGGTTTTTTTGAAATTTTTATTTGTTTATGTATGTATGTATGTATGTATGTATGTATTATGTATGTATGTATGTATGTCTGTCTGTCTGTCTGTATGTCTGTCTGTCTGTCTGTCTGTTTGGATGTTTGTTACCTTTTCACACGATAATGGCTGAACCGATTTACATGAAAATTGGAATATAAATTAAGTTCGTTGTAACTTAGATTTTAGGCTATATTACATTTAAAATACGTTATTTAAAAGGGGGGTTATAAGGGGCCTGAATTAAATAAATCTAAATATCTCGCTTATTATTGATTTTTGTGAAAAATGTTACATAACAAACGTTTCTTCCAAAATGATTTCTGATAAGTTTTATTCTCTGCAAAATTTTGATAGAACTGATATTTAATGAGATAAATGAGTTTTAAAATTAAAATACAATGCCATCTAAGGCGGTGTAATGAAGTGAAAAACAAATGACTAAGTCTATAAGGGGCCTTGGACAACAACAATCGAAAGCTATGAAACATAGCCTACAGAGAATGTTTCTGTGTTTGTATGAAGTAATATCGAAAACTAAATTAACCGATTTGTATAATTAATTATTATTTTACCATTGGAAAGTGTAGTTTCTCTAGATGGACATAATGATATAATGTTATTACAGTAACTTCTGAGTGCTCTCTGGACCAAAATGACCTCATTTTAATTATTTAAATACAATTTAAATTAAGTAACATATTAAACGATTTATCCTTCTATCAATCACGAATGTTCCCTGGATCAAACGTCCTATTTTAATTATGTAATTACTTTATATTTCTTTCTAACAAGTGCAGCAGAGCGCACGGGTACGGCTAGTAATAATAATAATAATAATAATAATAATAATAATAATAGGCCTAATGATAAGCTCTTTAGTGTGTGACCAATCAATACGGTAAGTGTTTGAAGGAAACGAGACTAACTTAGTAAAGCAGTACAGTAGGCCTAGAAGCTGGTGGCACACCCTCAGCCTGCCTTCTTGCTTGCGCTCCCCTGAGCTCCGCTCCACGCTGTAGGCCAAGGCCCCGGGCGGGAGTCGTGTCAATTAGGATTAGAGTGCGCCGAGACCGGGATTACATATGATATGCAAAACTTGGTTAATGCCACGTGATTAATTAAAAAGTGAGATTAGCCTGCACCCAGGACTCGCTCCTTACTCATGTTTATATTTATTTATGGCGGCTTTGCGCCCGCCGCAATTACACAGTTATTGTGTGATTATAAATAAATGGCGCGGTCAACTTTCGGCGCTCGTTATTTTGCAACTGGGTTAATAGGGTTGCTAATTCCTGATGGGGCTGAGCATTAATAATTGCGGCGCCATTAAATGGTCATAGTCGCTGACACACGCGACGCAATGCAACTGAACTCGTTCAATCCTTCATCCATTCATTGATCTTCAGGTCATTCATTCCATGTATCATTAATTCTGACGAACATTTTCATTAATATTAATTCTGTAATTAATTCATTTCTTAATTCGTTCACTCTATCACTGTTTATTATATTTTCTTGTTTCCACTCACCTACGGTCACTAACTCATTATCCACCGAGCCACTCACCTACCCACTCTCTTACACCGAGCCACCAACCAACTCGATCCACCGAGCCACTAACTCACTCATCCAGTTGACTATTATATCACTCATCCAGTGAGCCACTGACTCATTCGTCCAGTGTGCCACTAATTAATTCAAGTGCAGAACTAGTTCACTTATCCACTCTCCCATCAATTCGCTCATCACTGTTTCAGTCAGTGGCTCAGCCACCAATTAATACATCCGCTCAGCCACTATTTCATTCATCCGCTCAGCCACTATTTCATTCATCCGCTCAGCCACTATTTCATTCATCCGCTCAGCCACTATTTTATTCATACGCTCAGCCGCTAATTCATTCATCCGCTCAGCCTCTTTTTCATTCACCCACTCAGCCGCTGTTTCATTCATCCGCTTAGCCGCTATTTCATTCATCCGCTCAGCCACTATTTCATTCATCCGCTTAGCCACCATTTCATTCATCCGCTCAGCCGCTAATTCATTCATCCGCTCAGCCGCTAATTCATTCATCCGCTCAGCCTCTTTTTTTCATTCATCCACTCAGCCGCTGTTTCATTCATCCGCTTAGCCACTATTTCATTCATCCGCTCAGCCACTATTTCATTCATCCGCTCAGCCACTATTTCATTCATCCGCTTAGCCACCATTTCATTCATCCGCTCAGCCGCTAATTCATTCATCCGCTCAGCCGCTAATTCATTCATCCGCTCAGCCTCTTTTTCATTCATCCACTCAGCCGCTGTTTCATTCATCCGCTTAGCCACTATTTCATTCATCCGCTCAGCCACTATTTCATTCATCCGCTCAGCCACTATTTCATTCATCCGCTTAGCCACCATTTCATTCATCCGCTCAGCCGCTAATTCATTCATCCGCTCAGCCTCTTTTTCATTCATCCACTCAGCCGCTGTTTCATTCATCCGCTTAGCCACTATTTCATTCATCCGCTTAGCAAATATTTCATTCATCAGCTCAGCCACTATTTCATTCATCCGCTCAGCTACTATTTCATTCATCCCCTCACCCACTATTTCATTCATCCGCTCAGCCACTATTTCATTCATCCGCTCAGCCACCATTTCATTCGTCCGCTCAGCCACCATTTCATTCATCCGCTCAGCCAACATTTCATTCATCCGCTCAGTCACCATTTCATTCATCCGCTCAGCCACGATTTCATTCATCCGCTCAGCCACTCATTCTCCGCTCATTTCATTCATCCGCTCAGCCACTATTTCATTCATCCGCTCAGCCACCATTTCATTCATCCGCTCAGCCACCATTTCATTCATCCGCACAGCCACCATTTCATTCATCCGCTCAGCCACTATTTCATTCATCCGCTCAGCCACTATTTCATTCATCCGCTCAGCCACTATTTCATTCATCCGCTCAGCCACTATTTCATTCATCCGCTCAGCCACTATTTCATTCATCCGCTCAGCCACTATTTCATTCATCCGCTCAGCCACTATTTCATTCATCCGCTCAGCCACCATATCATTCATCCGCTCATCCACCAGCCACTTTTCATTCATCCGCTCAGCCACTATTTCATTCATCCGCTCAGCCACGATTTCATTCATCCGCTCAGCCACTCAGCCACCATTTCATTCATCCGCTCAGCCACTATTTCATTCATCCGCTCAGCCACTATTTCATTCATCCGCTCAGCCACTATTTCATTCATCCGCTCAGCCACTATTTCATTCATCCGCTCAGCCACTATTTCATTCATCCGCTCAGCCACTATTTCATTCATCCGCTCAGCCACTATTTCATTCATCCGCTCAGCCACTATTTCATTCATCCGCTCTCTATTTCCACTATTTCATTCATCCGCTCAGCCACTATTTCATTCATCCGCTCAGCTTCCAGCCACTATTTCATTCATCCGCTCAGCCACTATTATTTTCATTCATCCGCTCAGGCCACTATTTCAGCCAATATTTCATTCATCCGCTCAGTCACCATTTCATTCATCCGCTCAGCCACTATTTCATTCATCCGCTCAGCCATTCTAGCCACTATTTCATTCATCCGCTCAGCCTCAGCCACTATTTCATTTCAACCATTTCATTCATCCGCTCAGCCACTATTTCATTCATCCGCTCAGCACTATTTCATTCATCCGCTCAGCCACTATTTCATTCATCCGCTCAGCCACTATTTCATTCATCCGCTCAGCCACTATTTCATTCATCCGCTCAGCCACTATTTCATTCATCCGCTCAGCCATTTCAATAGTCGCTCAGCCATTTTCATTCATCCGCTCAGCCACCATTTCATTCATCCGCTCAGCCAACATTTCATTCATCCGCTCAGTCACCATTTCATTCATCCGCTCAGCCACGATTTCATTCATCCGCTCAGCCACTATTTCATTCATCATTCGCTCAGCCACATTTCATTCATCCGCTCAGCCACTATTTCATTCATCCGCTCAGATTCATCCGCTCAGCCACTTTCATTCATCCGCTCAGCCACCATTTTAATTCATCCTCTCAGCCACTATTAAGTTATTCATTCTCAGCCAGATTTCAAATCCGCTCAGCCACCATTTCATTCATCCGCTCAGCCACTATTTCATTCATCCGCTCAGCCACTATTTCATTCATCCGCTCAGCCACCATTTCATTCATCCGCTCAGCCACTATTTCATTCATCCGCTCAGCCACTATTTCATTCACTATTTCATTCATCCGCTCAGCCACCATTTCATTCATCCTCTCCACTATTTCATTCATCCGCTCAGCCACTATTTCATTCATCCGCTCAGCCACTATTTCATTCATCCGCTCGGCCACTATTTCATTCATCCATCCGCTCAGCCACTATTTCATTCATCCGCTCAGCCACTATTTCATTCATCCGCTCCAGCCACTCCGATATCAAATGCCACAATTTTTCAGTTTCATCCGCACAGCCACCATTTCATTCATCCGCTCAGCCACCATTTCATTCATCCGCTCAGCCACCATTTCATTCATCCGCTCAGCCACTATTTCATTCATCCGCTCAGCCACTATTTCATTCATCCGCTCGGCCACTATTTCATTAATATGCTCAGCCACTATTTCATTCACCCTCTCAGCCACTATTTCATTCATCCGCTCAGCCACCATTTCATTCATCCGCTCAGCCACTATTTCATTCATCCGCTCAGCCACTATTTCATTCATCCGCTCAGCCACTATTTCATTCATCCGCTCATAAAAGGCTTAAAATTTTAAAAAACGTTGCACTAGGCCCACAACCTTGCACATTCCACAAAGGGATTCGGCAGCAAGAAAAGCTTTACATAAGTCGAATGCAAATGGAGATTTTCGACTCGATGTTGCAATAAAATTACTGTTGGAAGCAAAGAAATCTTCTTCCCAGTAGCATTGGAAAGTGCATTTTTGTGTTTAGTTATACTGATATGTTGCGATATGAAATATTTAGCTAGCTGCAACAACGTCGTAATGAAAACTGTAAGAAATATAACAGTTAAAAATAACGTTAGACCCGCACTCATTGTTGCCTTGTCAAACAAACACAAGCGATAATTAAAACGCTTACTGTTATACATTTTTGCACGGCAGCACTCATTGTTGCAAAGAGAATATGAACTGACTGAAAGACAATAATATAGCTGCATTCGGTGGAATCACTTTCATTGTAGCGGTTATAGAAATAAATTAAAATATACCTGTAGGCAATTTTAATAATAAATTAATAAATAATAGATAAATAATCAAATAAAGGCAAAAAAGCGTTTATTTTGTAAATTAGGCATTTATATTAAAAAACGCAGAAAAGGGCAACATAAAACTGTGACGTTTCAATCACAAAGATATAATTCGTACAGATTTACTTTCAAAATGAAGATAGATTTAACACATTTAAAAAGACATTCTGCCAAAGTTCCGGTCTCTGGAAATGAGGGTTAAAGTAAACATTCTGTAAAATACAGCGCAAAGTAGCAATTAATATTCAATTTATTTAAACTATTAGTAGTCGGTGGATAGCACGAAGGACATATTAACTGCTACTTTGCGCTGTATTTTACAGAATTTTTACTTTAAACCTCAGTACCCAATTTTGACTTACACCACTTTTGCTCTGAACGTCTCATACACTGTACTTAATCCTCATTTCAGTTTGGTTGATAGACTTCCCCCTCTACTCACACTCTTTATCATCCGTGAAGGGAAGATGCTACTGTACATCTTACTGACGTTCGAGTAATTGACTTTGAACATAGTGAAAATTCTTATTATTGAAAATGTTTGCCGGTAATCTATATTTCGAAAGTCTATACTAAGCGTTTGTATTTCATTTGATTGTTGGTTATATCAACTGGCACATTAAAGAGCTACTGACAGCAGAAGATAAATGTTTTCTCCATCGCTACTTGGTACTCTAAGCATATACAATGGGACAATCTGCACTATATCGCTTCCCCCTGACTTCATAATACAAACTAACATCTCTTAATTTAATTAATTATTAGTTGAAAATATTGTAATAACGACACTAAAATATACTGAAACATGTAATTGTCAAACATCTGTGTCACTGTATTTTATATCCACTTATGTATTTTATGCTCGACCATGCCGAAATGTAGTAATTATACACCTGGTAGCAGTCCTTTAATGCATGTCATTAAAGTACACCTACTCATTAAAGTACAGGTGTTTTCAGCCAATGACAACTCAGCTTACAGGTGTTCAGCCAAAGATAAGTCAGCTTTGTACCGTTATAAAACCGCAAGTATCGATTATTCTCGGATATGCAATCGAAAGAGAATTAGCGAAAAGTCACGGAGGCTGGAAATCCAATACTGTCGCAGAAGGTTATGTTCTGTTACTATAATAATTAGAGTTAATTGTAAATAATATTCAAATAAATTCAATTTGTCATCTCGTTTTTCAATGTCGAATTCAATAATCAAGGTTATACCAAGTTTAACGGGATTACACAAGATCAATGACATTATTGTTCCACGGAAAAAAATCAATACTTTCGCGTCTGCGCACATCTCACAATTCACGACCTAGAACAAGGTCACTTCCGATCTTGTCAGATACAAATAAAATGTATACATCTGAATTAATTTCAAGTTAGAAATATGGTCGAGCATAAAAAGTCGTATGAAACTCGCCTATAATGGTAATTAAGAAGCTCGTATGAAAATTACGAAACTCGCTTGCGCTCGTTTCATAAACATCCATACTCGCTTCTTAATGACTATCATTATAGGTTCGTTGCATAATGTACTATTATTTAATATTTCATTTTCTTGTGTCTACAACTTGAGTGGGGGTACAAGTATAAGAGGTAACAGCTACCGGTCTGTTACTGACGGACTCAGGGCAAGTAGAAGGGGAAAGAAATGCCTTCGCATCCTCTCAACTCGTATGAAATGTCGTTTAGAAACGTCCTTAACTAAATAGGGCAATCATAGACAGTGAGGTACTAAGGTATGAGGTAGTAATGGTGGAATGAAAATAGTATAAAATGAATGTCAGATGTGTCTGTCGTAAACCTGTTGTTCCTCCACTCAATGTATCCTTGGCGAGGAGGCGTCAGCTGACAGACTTCAAGGATCCAAGGACTTGGTGCAGTTGTAAACAGAAGCTCATCGCGGTGTGAGCTTCGTTTCTGCTGGAAGCGAGTGTACTTGGATTACAGCCTTTTCCCAAGTAATTAGCGATGAATTTTAATTTACAAAACCAGCAAATGCGATTAGCAAAGAGCGCGCGGGGAGGGGGCGTCGCGGGGCGAGGGGAGGAATCACCAGCAAGGTGGAACACCATTAATCTCGTGTCATCGCTAGACAGACGCAAGTCATCGCCTTCATTAATAACCCGCCCGCAGCTGCATTGTTGGCCGACAGCCGAGGATCGAGGCCGGGCGTCTCCGCGATGCTGCCTCACTCAGCTAGTCCAGCTTTCTTAACAGAGTGACTGGAATTCGGTTCCCGTTCGGTTCTACGAGATTCCTTTTCGATATATCGCTTACCATAGGGCAGGTTTACGTTTCACCATGGCTATTATTATTGTGATGATGATTATTACTATTGTAATGATGATGATTATTGTGATGATGAGGATTATTGTGATGATGAGGATTATTGTGATGATGATGATTATTGTGATGATGATTATTATTGTGATGATGATGATTATTGTGATGATGATGATGATGATTGTGATGATGATGACGATGATTATTGTGATGACGATGATTATTGTGATGATGATTATGATGATGATGATTGTGATGATGATGATTATGATGATTATTGTGATGATGATTATTATTGTGATGATTGTGATGACGATGATGATGATTATTGTGAAGATGATTATTATGATTGTGATGATGATTATTATTATTATGATGATGATTATTATGATGATGATTATTATTATTATGATGATTGTGATGATGATTATTATGATGATTATTATGATGATGATTATTATTATGATGATGATGATTATTATGATGATGATGATTATTATTGTGATGATTATTATTATTGTGATGATGATGATTATTATTGTGATAATGATTATTATTATTATGATGATGATTATTATTATTGTGGTGATGATGATGATGATGATGATTATTATTATTATTATTATTGTGATGATGATGATGATTATTATTATTATTATTATTGTGATTATTACAGTATTATTATTATTATTATTATTATTATTATTATTATTATTATTATTATTATAGTCCAAGTAGAAATGATCGGGACGAAATTCAAATACAAACTGCTGAGCCATTTATACCGGAACCCACACTTTCTGAAGTCGAAATTGCGACAGAAAATCTGAAAAAGTACAAGTCTCCAGGTATCGATCAAATTCCAGCAGAATTAATACAAGAGGGTGGAAGCGTATTATCTAGCGAAATTTATAAACTTGTTCTTGCAATTTGGGAAAAGGAAATTGTACCAGAACAATGGAAGGAATCCATAGTCGTACCTAATTTAAGAAGGGGGACAAGACTAACTGTAGTAACTTTCGAGGAATATCACTTTTGTTGATGTCGTACAAAATTTTATCGAATATCCTTTTGAGAAGATTAACTCCACATGTAGATGAAATTATTGGGGATCATAAGTGTGGTTTCAGGCGTAATAGATCGACTATTGATCAGATTTTTGTATTCGACAGATATTGGAGAAAAATTGGAATATAAGGGTACAGTACATCAGATATTCATAGATTTCAAAAAGGCGTATGACTCGGTTAAGAGAGAAGTTTTATATAATATTTTTATTGAATTTGGTATTCCCAAGAAACTAGTTCGATTAATTAAAATGTGTCTTAGTGAAACTTACAGCAGAGTCCGTATAGGTCAGTTTCTATCTGATGCTTTTCCAATTCACTGCGGGCTAAAGCAGGGAGATGCACTATCACCTTTACTTTTAACTTCGCTCTAGAATACGCCATTAGGAAAGTCCAGGATAACAGAGGGTTTGGAATTGAACGGGTTACACCAGCTGTTTGTCTATGCGGATGACGTGAATATGTTGCGAGAAAATCCACAAACGATTAGGGAAAACACGGGAATTTTACTGGAAGCAAGTAAAGCGATAGGTTTGGAAGTAAATCCCGAAAAGACAAAGTATATGATTATGTCTCGTGACGAGAATATTGTACGAAATGGAAATATAAAAATTGGAAATTTATCTTTCGAAGAGGTGGAGCAGTTCAAATATCTTGTAGCAACAGTAACAAAATGATACTCGGGAGGAAATTAAACACAGAATAAATATGGGAAATGCCTGTTATTATTCGGTTGAGAAGCTTTTATCATCCAGTCTGCTGTCAAAAAATCTGAAAGTTAGAATTTATAAAACAGTTATATTACCGGTTGTTCTTTATGGTTGTGAAACTTGGACTCTCACTCTGAGAGAGGAACATAGGTTAAGGGTGTTTGAGAATAAGGTTCTTAGGAAAATATTTGTGGCTAAGAAGGATGAAGTCACAGGAGAATGGAGAAAGTTACACAACACAGAACTGCACACATTGTAGTCTTAACCTGACATAATTAGGAACATTAAATTCAGACATTTGAGATGGGCAGGGCATGTAGAACGTATGGGTGAATCCAGAAATGCATATAGAGTGTTAGTTGGGAGGCCGGACGGAAAAATACCTTTAGGGAGACCGAGACGAAGGTGGGAAAATAATATTAAAATTGCTTTGAGGGCGGTGGGATATGATGATAGAGAATGGATTAATCTTGCTCAAAATAGGGACCGATGGCGGGCTTATGTGAGGGCGGCAATGAACCTCCGGGTTTCTTAAAAGCCAGTAAGTAAGTAAGTAAGTAGGTATTAGCCTATTATTATTATTATTATTATTATTATTATTATTATTATTATTATTATTATTATTATGTCAGCTTCTTTCGTATACCTACACAAGAATTTAGAGTTCACAAAATTTTGTTATTGTTGTTTAGTCAATTGTCCGAAGACAGGTCTGCACCTCACAAGTGATACCAAGAAGGCACCACTTATGAAGCAACTAGGCCAGGAGGTAATGGGGTAGAATGGCCAGTTCCTTTTCCGCTCCATAGCATACATCGCCGACTAGCTACATATTACACTAATCAGACTTCAGATGCATACAAACATTATTGTTCTTCCTCTGACACATATCGTCAAGTGAGATGTACTGCCTGATAATAGATATAGCCCACATATCAACCAGAACCTCAATCAGAGGATCACAAAATTTTTCTATGCTAGAAATTCTAAATCTCTTTCTTCGGTCTCTAGATGTATAAAAATACCAATATGCATGGTTGTAATTTCGACACATTCAATGTCTAGTACACAAATATCAATAAATAAATAAATTAGGTTATTATTCAAATCAAGATTTCAGGTATAACTCCCTGTAAAGTTGATTTGAATAATTTCGAGGGAAAAATTGTTCCGGGGCCGAGCATCGAAACCGGGACCTTTGGTTTAACGTACCAACGCTCTACCACTGAGCTACCCGGGAACTCTACCAGATACCGATCCAATTCTTCCCTTTATATCCACAGACCTCAAAGTGGGCTGACAACAGTCAAGCAACCAACTTCGAGTGCACACTAACTCCGTGTGACTTAAAATGTGGTTTTCTGTTAACGAACAGTGACGTGTATTAACCAAAGGTCCCGGGTTCGATGCCCGGCCCCGAAACAATTTTTTCCTCGAAATTATTCATTAGGTTATTATTATTATTATTATTATTATTATTATTATTATTATTATTATTGTTATTATTATGGAGATATCAATTTAAAAACCCTAAACTGCTTCTAGTTGTTGAACAACTCATATTTACATCTGTAGCTACCTTCCTTCCTATCTTTATACCTTCAGATTTTTCAAACAGTCAGTACAGATTAATCAGACAAAAGGCTTGCTTGTCCTGCCAAAAACCAGCCCATCCAGACAAAAACAAGCTCGCCCAGACAGAAACAAGCCCACCTAAAAAGAAGTTCGTTCAGACAAAAACAAGTCCGCCCAGACAAAAACAAGCCCGCCCAGACAAAATCAAGTCCTCCCAAACTAAAACAAGTCCGCCCACACACAAACAAGCTCGCCCAGACAAAAACGAGCTTGTCCAAACAAAGTCAAGCCCGTCCAGACAAAATCAAGCCAGAATAAAAACGAAAACCAAATCAAGTCTAACAAAATTGAAAGAAATCTGCCTAATAAAAGGAAGAGTCTAGACAAAATACGATCTAAAAAAAACACCTTACAAGCAAAAATAAACCACGAACAAAAAATAAACCACAAACAAAAGAGGGCCAATCAGTTATATAGGCTAGAAACTTTAGCACACCAAAAATTCCTGCTCAGATGAAAACAAATCTACCAAGACAAAAAACTGTCGAGACTGAAACAAACCTGTCAGACCAAAGGAAACCGGTCAATTCAATTCTACATGGCCAATTTATATCAATGCCAATTAAGCTGTTAATAATATTTATTAAATTCTTACTTACTTACAAATGGCTTTTAAGGAATCCGAAGGTTCATTGCCGCCCTCACATAAGCCCGCCATCGGTCCCTATCCTGTGCAAGATTAATCCAGTCTCTATCATCATATCCCACCTCCCTCAAATCCATTTTAATATTGTCCTCCCATCTACGTCTCGGCCTCCCCAAAGGTCTTTTTCCCTCCGGTCTCCCAACTAACACTCTATATGCATTTCTGGATTCGCCCATACGTGCTACATGCCCTGCCCATCTCAAACGTCTGGATTTAATGTTCCTAATTATGTCAGGTGAAGAATACAATGCGTGCAGTTCTGCATTGTGTAACGTTCTCCATTCTCCTGTAACTTCATCCCTCTTAGCCCCAAATATTTTCCTAAGCACCTTATTCTCAAACACCCTTAACCTATGTTCCTCTCTCAGAGTGAGAGTCCAAGTTTCACAACCATACAGAACAACCGGTAATATAGCTGTTTTATAAATTCTAACTTTCAGATTTTTTTATTAAATTCTTAGAAATAAAATCTCAAAATGTTTTAGCTGGTGGGTAATTCAGCACACAAGGAGAACTTTCCATAAAATTAGTTTTGACGATTAACTGTTTAGTATTTTTGCTTTATGAAATCTTTCTTAGAACAGTTTAGATCATTAATTCATTAAAAAATGACTGAAGGTTATACATATACCTGAAATTGTAAACACCTATAAAGAAGAATTCTCTATTAAAATATCTACATAAAAACCAAAAGAAGATGAACAGCTTGAGAGACTGCTAATTTACCCTGTTACTAAATACAGTACGTACCCGTTAATGTGATACAATACTCAGCAATAAAATGAGGAACATAACAAATAAGTGTAACATTTTCTATCGGCGCGAAATCAAGCACATTACCAGAAAATTTAGGTCCTTCAGTAGCAGAACAGATAGAACCTTGTCACCAATTCTAATTTCCACAAATTCTGGGAGAATTTTCTCGATGTAGTCCAGTTTCCACGTGTCATTAAACCAATTAAATTAATGTGTCTGAATTAGAGATGGAGAAAAAATAACGTAACAGTTATTTCGGAACCGTTCCTTGTTTGGAACTGTTCCAAAAAGTAACAGCACCTTGGAACACTATGTTCCAAAATAACAGTGTTGCTCTGAGCTAGTACGAAATACTTGCGGTTACAAATACTCGTTTCACTTTGGAACTACATTATGACAACGCCTGTTCCACAGAACGGAACATGTTTGGTACTATTGAAAGCAGTGACGCCAACTTTTGAAAAACAGTGGGTGGGCTCAAACATGTGACGAGCCGTAAGTTAAATAAATCTCATAACACGATAAATTATTGGGTGGGCTCGGATTCCACGAGCCCATATAAGTTGGCGCCACTGTTTTAAAGCAGAATTGGGAATCCTTTCGTCGTAGTCTACTGAAATAAATGTTGGAAACTAAAGTAAAAGATAAATAGTAAAGATACGAAGATAGTCTTTAAAAAATGTACACATTATCTTGGAACTGATGTTAATTAAGTATAGGATTCTATCAAATAACATAATGCCTGTATTATAGTAACTACATTGTGAATTTTATCAAGGGAGATGAAAATATATAGGTTATGTTTCATTTCCAAATATTTTACAGTTTTAGTTTCATTACCAATTCTTGAAATTAAACTAAAGTCTGTTGAAACATGACTATTATTGAAGTTCTTTTGTTTAAAAAAAAAGTATAACGGTAAATTTTCATATTTCATTACAATGAGATTATTATTTTTCATGGCGGTATATTATTAATATGAATTTTAGCACGGCCGAAATGATTATAGCTTTTATTTACGCATTTTTGGAGAAATTGAACACTATTGTGACCTTCAGCTAAACAGAAGAGGAAGAATAGGTTAGGTTTTATTTACCACTGGGATCCATTTCAATTTCGTGACCAATTTACAAATAATTTAAAATGACATTACATTTCCTGCTTCGAACAAACCTGATCTACGAATTCAATTTAGCATTAGAATAGATTTCATTTCCAGGAATTCACATCTCGACTCATTACGGCATCGTACTGAATCACATGGCATACAGGGAAGTATGTGATCATTTAGCGTCCTAAACACCACTGTTATATCAAGAGGACTAATAATATAATATATAGGCCTCTTGTATTATACTTCATACTAGTCGTACGTAGCCTACATGTTCCTAAATACCACTGTTACATTACGTACTAGTAGTACGTGGCTCTTCCACTGTTACATTAAATACTCCTGTTACAAAAAAATACTTGCTGTTACAAAAAAACTTGCTGTTACAAAAATACTCGATGTTATGGAACTACATTATGAGTCATGACTATAAAATAACGTAGCGGCATGTTCCAAACTATCACTGTTACATTACATACTAGTAGTACTGTACCTGTTATACAAAATACTTGCTGTTACATGTTACAATATACTCGATGTTATGGAACACGGCCAGCGTGATGCTCCCCTTCGCTTTCAGAGGTGCAGCGAAGCTATCATCAAGTCGGCCGTGTATGGAACTACATTATGACAACCGTTGCTGCAGTGTTGTCAATTTAGCGACTTTGTCACTAGATCTGGCTACTTTTAACAATTTTCAGGGACAAAATCAATACTAACTTTTAATCCTGAACCGGCGTCGTGCATAAATATAACGTAACTGGTTTCGTGGTGTCAATACTGTCAGTATGACTTCTGGAATTTCTCATGGCCCTCGACTTATACTTTTGCCTTTTTTACCCAAATGTTTGCATAAACTACTTTGACTAAAGGGTTTTAACATAAATAAATTTTGTAAAAACACTGAAGGAGAGGGATTCGATCCGGTGCTATGGAGCGAACTTCGGCGTAGGCTTTATACAGTAATATATGGTGGTACTGTTATTTTGGAACTGTTATTTGGAACCTAGTATTTTCGTGGAACTGGAACAGTTGGAACTGTTACGAGAAAATAACTTTTCCCATCTCTAGTCTGAATGCCTCTTAAGGAGAAACTCTACTGATAACTAACAAAATTAATTAAAGATTTCTATTATTTCTTCCACTTCTCTAGAATATATATTTATATATTTTCATATCCCAAGTGGATTTAGTTCAATTTTTATTAGAAACATGTTTAAAAAATTAAATTAAGGCTGTAAGATGGCAAGGCATTTAAAGAGCTGTCAAAATAATTTTTTCCATCAAAGGATTCTTTTTTTACACATCTCTGATTACAAAAATCTAGAACTTTTTTTCTAAAGTTGGATCTCAGAAGTTATTAGATGAATGTAGCGGAGGAGAATTTTGTATGTGTTACATAAATATTAATTTTACTTTTAAATCCATTTTTCCTTGAGTTTATTTTTTTTTAATCAACGCGAAATTTTTTATGCCAAATATTAATCAATCTGGATGAAAGTTTTATTGCAAATAATTATGAGGTAGCTGCAAGTCTCTATGCATTTATTTTGTAAGAAATGCTGCTAGTTTAATTTTTTTCATGAATTATAGGAAAAAATAACATTTGAAAATTAAAAAAAAATGAAAGTGAATGAATAAGATATTTCATAAAGTGAATGCATAGAAATGTTCCTCTATGTCTTGTGAATGCAAATAAAAAGGAAGCTTAAAAATCTACGAGTATGTCTACGAAAAACCTGACAAAAAAAACATTTAGAGGTTCAAAATTTGATTTTGTTAGTCCTTTACAGAGTAAACATTCTCTCAAATTTTGGTTCAAAAATGATTAGAAGAAAAATTTGCCATTTTTACTAGAGTAAAAGGTACTTTCGTGGACTTAGGCCAATGGCCATTTGTGTAATTCTCACACACATACACACACACGCACATGCTCTACGTATGTAACACACTGTAAATAAATTTTGTACTATGAACGAAAAAGGAAAACATAAAATTCTTAATAATGTGCAGAATTTTTCACATATAGAAATGGAAATTTTATGCAGTTTTCCTTCGACTTAAGGATTTAGCCGCCCGATTTTTCTCATATCTCAATCTCTATTAAAATTATTTTTAACATTTATTGCCGGATTTTCTTTTCGTTCAAGGCCTCTCTTTTATTTGATCCTGTGCGATTTCTATTACATCTAATTCTGGTAAACTTTAATAAGCAATTAATAATTTTATTCACAAAGGAATACTAAAGGAAGTATAAATGCGGAAACTCTCGTTGTTATGTTTGAAAATTCGTGGCAAATCGTTATACATTCGTGTGAATGCCCCGCCTCTGTTGGAGGGGAACTAAATCCACCTCATGTGATGCAGATCGGCATACATTTAACATTTATTTATTAACAACTTCATGAATTAATTACAACTCGTAGAAGAACGATTATCAATTAAAATATCAATTTCGTTGATTAATTAGTACACAACATTAGCTAATTCATGCGACGTTCACATAATTAAGTAGTAAAACTGCATCACACACAGACACACTAATTGCTAATTAGTGCTGGCAGGTGAGACTGGCAGAGAATTAGGCAGGTTCAACATAATCCAGCGACTTTATCAAATTGACGGCCTCTATCGCCACACTACAGGGTTGCTTTGTACTTCACACACTGTTCAACAAGTAAGACAGAATCTGTCTTACTTGTCGATAATGACAAAGACAGAAAGAAATAAAGAAGTAATACAAGGGATGAAGGTAAAGTAACAGAAAGAAAGGAAAAAATAGGAAGGTAGAGAGAAAAGAGGAAAAACAAAACGGGCAGTAAATAAGAATAAAAGGAAGACAGAAATAAGAAGAAACGCAGGAAAATGCGGGAAGAAAGAAATACAATGAGATAAAATATAGATGACAAACGAAAAGAAAAAAGGGGCCAAAAGGAGAAATGGACAACTGCAAAGCTTAGGAGCAAAGGGGCAGAGAGAAAGGATAAAGGCAGAAAAGAAGGTAAAGAGAAAAGAAAATGCCATAGAAAAATAAATAAATTCTAGAGAGAAAATAAAGAATACCAGAGAGAGAAGAAAACGAGATCCCAGAGAGAAAAGAAAGAAATTCCAGAGAGGAATTAATAGCTGCCAGACAGAAAGAAATAAATGCCAGAGAGAAATGCTAGAGGGAAACGAAGAAATGCCGGACAGAAAAAAATAAATGCCAGAGATAAACAAAGAAATGTCAAAAAGAGAAAAGAAATACCAGACAGAAATAAAGAAATACCAGAGAGAAAAGAAAATAATACTAGAGAAAAAGGAAAATAATGTCAAAGGAGAAGGAGCCAGAGAGAAAGAAAAAGGAAAAAATAAATAATGTCAAAGAGGAACAAGAAAAACGCCAGAGAGAAAGGAGAGTAATGCCAGAATGAACGGAACGTAACTCCAGAAAAAGGAAAGTAACGTCAGAGAGAAAGAAAATATTTGTAGAAAAAAAATTCGCAGAGAGAAAGGAAAAATTGATAGAGAGGAAAAAAAATTCGCAGAGAGAAAGGAAAAATTGGCAGAGAGGAAAGAAAAATTCGGAGAGAGAAAGGAAAAATTGACAGAGAGGAAAAAAATTCGCAGAGAGAAAGGAGAAATTGGCAGAGAGAAAAGAAAAATTCGACGAGAGAAAGGAAAAATTGAGAGAGAGGAGGAAAAAATTGGCATAGAAGAAGGAAAATTGGCAGACAGGAAGGAATAATTGGCAGAGAGAAAGAAAAATTTAGTTGAGAGGAAGAAAAAATTGGCAGAGAATGAAAAAATCTGACAGGGAGGAAGGAAAATTGTCACAGAGAGGAGAAGGGAAACTGTCACAGAGATGCGAAAGAAAAATACCAGAGAGAGAGGGAGGAAAAATGTCAGATAAAGAAAAAATGTCAGATAAAGAAAAAATGTCATAGAGTAAGGAAAAAGACACAGAAAAACAAAGGAAACTGCTATACGGAGAAATAATAACAAAGAGAAATAAAAAAAATTACACAGAAAGAAGATATTACTCAGAGAGTTAAAACTACAGACAGAAAGAAACAATTTCACAGAGAAATGGAAAAATACTATAGACAGAGACTGAGAAAGGAAAAGTACCACAGAGAAAGCAACAATACCACATGTCACAGCAAAAATTCCACAGAGAAATGAAAAGTAGCACAGAGGAATAAAGACCGCCACAGAGAAATAAATGCCACAGACAAATAAGAAATACCACTTAGAAATAAAGAACACTAGAGAGAAATAAAAAATTCCACAGAGGAGTAGAAAATACCAAAGAGAAATAAAAAATGCCACAGAGAAAAGAATAATGCCACAGAGAAATTAAAAATGCCACAAAAACATGAAAAATGCCACAGAGACATGGAAAATTCCACAGAGAAATAAGAAATTCCATAGAAAAATAAAAAATGTCGTAAATAAACAACAGATACGTCATAAAAATGATATAGAGAAAATCCTAAAGAGAAAAGAGAAAATACCAAAAAGAAAAGAAAATTCTGGGGAAGGGAAAATAGCAGATAAAATAAGTAAAAAAAAAATAAGTCTATAAATAGAAAGAAAATAACAGCTACCAATAAATAGTTAGGAAAATAAATAGAAAGGGGAATGAAAGAAAGGGTGAATCAAAATAAATTAAAAAAAAACAAAATTATAAATACTCAAAAATAAAATAGAGAAATAATCAAATAAAGAGAAGAAAGAAAATAGAAAGAACCAGATGAAAGACAAGTAGAAAAAGTATAAAGGAAAATAAGAGGATAGAACAATAAAAATAATACAGAAACAAGAGGCACAGAAAGAAAGGAGGAAAGAAAAAAAGAAAGAAAGAAAGAAAAAAAATATGCTGACAAAGAAGAGAACAGAAAAAGATAAAGATCCTCGTTTTTAAGTTTAGACTACTTTACCGTTCAGGTTAGGTTGTGTATTTTTTGGTTTTCTTAAGTGTTACTAGCATTATATGGTACTAATTTTTATTATATTTAACTGATGCATGTATCCTATAAGATAAAACATTGTAATAAATATAAATAAATCATTTTCTTAATTAATAACAGTGTATATCTCCAATAAACGATTTTCTTAGCATCGCCACAGATACTCTTGATTGTACTTGTCACTATATCTTGTCACTAGAACGTTTTTGAAATTTATATTTCCCCCGCCATTCATAAAATATTTTGATATGATACCTCTTGCACAAAAGGAGAGATCTATAACTGAAACTCGATTAATATATTTCAGTATTATTTGTATTTATCCTGGTAATAATGAACAGTTTGACTCGTAGACATTTTATTTTTTCAGCATTAACTTCCCATGATTTTACGAGAAGATTAGAAGAGAACGGCAGTTACGTAGACTTTCAGCTCCCCACTACTACCATTAATGCACAACACAATGTCAATACGGCGGTTGCTGTCGTCTGTGATACAACGAAGTTTTCTGTTGACTTTCGAGTTTGGCATTTTTTCCGGTTATTATATGCTTATTTAAGTTGTGTTAACTCTCGCTAGTGGTTTTATATTTTATTTTATCCGTCTTAGTATTTATTTTATTATCGTAAATATTTTTGTTTTATCACTATTATTATTATTATTATTATTATTATTGTTGTTGTTGTTGTTACTATTATTTATATCATCAGCATTATTATTTGAACCCTGTAAAATTTATGTAGACTACTGGACTGTACCGAGCACGAGCATATGCTCATTTAGGATATCTATTCATATATATTCAATTCAAAATGTGAATTTATTAGTATTTATAGTAATTGCATTAGTTATATACTGAAGCTAGTACATGTTTGAATTAACATGATCATATTCCTCAGTTATACATTACAGCTCAATTCAAAATGTGAATTTATTAGTATTTATAGTAATTGCATTAGTTATATACTGAACTGAAGTTAGATATATTACCTCGTTGCCTTCTTGGTTTCGTCTGAAGTGTTGTATTCCTTGAAGAGCTACAAGATTTATTTCTGTTTCATGGCATCTGATAATATAATAATATCATCTGGAACCGCCGGCTGCGGTGGCAGCGACTGTATCATTTTATTTTACATTATTGACGTCCAACTACGCCACGTAATTGGATGCACATGCACGTGACTAATGCGGCCGAGCGGTAGCGCCACTTCATCGATGGGCACAAATTTTAGAGCTTGCAATATTTAAAAGCGGGAGGCAGCAATTATTTCAGCCTAATCTTAATAGCATTTTTAATAATGCATAAAAATGCACATCTTGAATTCATGATGTGGATAGATAATATTAGTTATGTGTGATATCAAGTTACTAATCCCCTGCGAGCCCGCAACCCATCCGGCTGGCGCGCTGCGCGGTGCGGCGTGGTGTGAAGGGTTGCGATACGCTATCCGTTCTAAGAAACAGAGCGACTTACGATCTCAATACGCATTTGATTCATTATTATGCTTAAATGAATCATTGACAGGATTTTCAACTGCTGAGTACCTTAACCCTCTGACAGGTCTACCAACTTATAAAGTGACCTGCTGATAAAGGCTATGGATCGGTGAAAATAACAAAAAAAAAAAAAAAAATTAAAAAATGGAAATTTTGTTTGTAACTCTATGAAATAAAATAGTATTTCAGATTTCTAAATCTGTGCTTATTTTGGCCCTATGACAATTTAAAGTCTCTCAGGACGAATTTAAAAGGACCAGTGCGTGCGTGGAGCTGCAGCCCTTTAAACTGACTCTCAGCTGTCATTCTGACAGATTTTGTTTTTCACTCTAATTTTCTTTTCATTCAGTTCATAATTCGCTCTGTTATATGTGTGGTAGACCTGTGTAGGGAGGAAGCATATCGATAGTATATCATATACATACTATACTTTGATACTCGTTTTCTCGATTTTCCAATTTTCAGCATTTTGTAACATTCAAAAGTCCACAAAAGCATGTGAAGTAAATTGAC
The DNA here is from genome assembly GCA_025594305.2 of Periplaneta americana. Classification (NCBI taxonomy): domain Eukaryota; kingdom Metazoa; phylum Arthropoda; class Insecta; order Blattodea; family Blattidae; genus Periplaneta; species Periplaneta americana. The sequence goes on from JAJSOF020000021.1 coordinate 18,868,916, forward strand.
ACATGTGTTTTCTTCTGCTATTGAAAGTATTCAAATCACCATGTGTTGAAGATGTGATAAGTTAAAACAAATTGAAAAATTAACAAATAAAGGGTAAATAGGTTTTGATATGTTTGAAAGTAAATCCCGAAAAGACAAAGTATATGATTATGTCTCGTGAACAGAATATTGTAAAAAATGTAAATATAAAAATTGGAGATTTATTCTTCGAAGAGGTGGAAAAATTTAAATACCTTGGAGCAACAGTAACAAATATAAATGACACTCTGGAGGAAATTAAACGCAGAATAAATATGGGAAATGCCTGTTATTATTCGGTTGAGAAGCTTTTGTCATCTAGTCTGCTGTCAAAAAATCTGAACGTTAGAATTTATAAAACAGTTATATTACCGGTTGTTCTGTATGGTTGTGAGACTTGGACTCTCACTTTGAGAGAGGAACAGAGATTAAGGGTGTTTGAGAATAAGGAAAATATTTGGGACTAAGAGGGATGAAGTTACAGGAGAATGGAGAACGTTACACAACACAGAACTGCACGCATTGTATTCTTCAACTGACATAAATAGAAACATTAAATCTAGACGTTTGAGATGGGCAGAGCATGTAGCACGTATGGGCGATTCCAGAAATGCATATAGAATGTAGTTGGGAGACTGGAGGAAAAAAGACCTTTAAGGAGGCCGAGACGTAGATGGGAAGATAATATTAAAATAGATCTGAGGGAGGTGGGATATAATGATAGAGACTGGCTTAATCTTGCACAGGATAGGGACTGATGGCGGGCTTATTTGAGGGCGGCAATAAACCTGTGGGTTTCTTAAAAGCCATTTGTAAGTAAGTTGTAAAGGTAATTTTTTTCTCAAAAAATAATGGGATAAATATGAAAAGCATGCGCCATATTTTACATACATCGATCAGAAATATACTAAATATGAATTTAAAGAAAAATTTTGTAAACTTTGAAAATTGGTACAATAATAATTCAGTATTAAAAAACAACAAAAATTAATTATAAGTAAAGTAATTGCAATATTAATGTGAAAATTTGTGTATTGCATGTCCATATTGTAAAAAATATGTGGTAAAAGTTACACATGATTTGATGTAATAATGTAGAAATTAGAAATTTCACAGATCCATAGCCTTAAGTGAGAGATTGAACTGAATCATTAATGTCTTATTCACTCACTACCTTTTTCAGTCTTTGGTACAGTTGTTAAAAATATCCTTGTAGAACCAGTAATTATTGGTCTCATGAAATCTAAAGCATATTCACAACATGTTTTTCTGAAATCTGTGCATTTCTTAAGTAAACGTTCAATAACTATGAAACCTCAGGCACAAAGAGAAAGTGGTCACTTTATTTCAACAATACACACCAATATGGTATGGTTAGTCAGTAGTCTGAACATTGGTTAGAATCTCATAAGTGATAACAATAAGGAATCACTCATGAGGCAACTAAGCCAGGAGATAATGTGGTAGGGTGGCTAATTGTTTTACCTCTCCACTGCTGACTACATTTCAGTAAGCAGGCTTGAGATGTTTGCAACAGTTGTTCTTCCTCTGACACATATCTTTGAGTCAGATGTGCTGCCTGATAATAGATGCAAGCCAGAACCTCAATCAGAGGACCCAATCAATTAATGAATAAAAAAATCGGTGTAGGCTGTACACAGCCTCAAGTTTCATACGTCCATACGTATCTCGGCATGAGATGTTGAATGTAAGTATATCCGTTGCTTGTACATCCGCTGCCATTTGTGCCTCAACATTGTGAATTTTCTTTCTTCACTCAAATTCACTCGCAAATTTTCCTAATTTAACTTCTCGACCAATTTACATTGTAGGGGTTGGGGACAACTCGCCACAGAAAATTGGCCACAGAGGCAACTCGCCACATAATTGAAATTCGTATCAAAGACAATTCGCCACATAATTGAAATTCGTATCAAAGACAATTCGCCACATAATTGAAATTCGTATCAAAGACAATTCGCCACATAATTGAAATTCGTATCAAAGACAATTCGCCACATAATTGAAATTCGTATCAAAGACAATTCGCCACATAATTGAAATTCGTATCAAAGACAATTATCAAAGACAATTCGCCACATAATTGAAATTCGTATCAAAGACAATTCGCCACATAATTGAAATTCGTATCAAAGACAATTCGCCACATAATTGAAATTCGTATCAAAGACAATTCGCCACATAATTGAAATTCGTATCAAAGACAATTCGCCACATAATTGAAATTCGTATCAAAGAAAGACAATATCTCCACATAATTGAAATTCGTATCAAAGACAATTCTCGCCACATAATTGAAATTCGTATCAAAGACAATTCGCCACATAATTGAAATTCGTATCAAAGACAATTCGCCACATAATTGAAATTCGTATCAAAGACAATTCGCCACATAATTGAAATTCGTATCAAAGACAATTCGCCACATAATTGAAATTCGTATCAAAGCCACATAACAATTCGCCACATAATTGAAATTCGTATCAAAGACAATTCGCCACATAATTGAAATTCGTATCAAAGACATAATTGAAATTCGTATCCACATAATTGAAATTCGTATCAAAGACAATTCGCCGCATAATTGAAATTCGTATCAAAGACAAAATTGAAATTCGTATCAAAGACAATTCCACATAATTGAAATTCGTATCAAAGACAATTCGCCACATAATTGAAATTCGTATCAAAGACAATTCGCCACATAATTGAAATTCGTATCAAAGACAATTCGCCACATAATTGAAATTCGTATCAAAGACAATTCGCCACATAATTGAAATTCGTATCAAAGACAATTCGCCACATAATTGAAATTCGTATCAAAGACAATTAGCCACATAATTGAAATTCGTATCAAAGACAATTCGCCATATAATTGAAATTCGTATCAAAGACAATTAGCCACATAATTGAAATTCGTATCAAAAACAATTCGCCACATAATTGAAATTCGTATCAAAAACAATTCGCCACATAATTGAAATTCGTATCAAAGACAATTCGCCACATAATTGAAATTCAAAGACAATCAAAGAAATTCGTATCAAAGACAATTCGCCATATAATTGAAATTCGTATCAAAGACAATTAGCCACGTAATTGAAATTCGTATCAAAGTCAATTTGTCACATAATTGAAATTCGTATCAAAGGCAATTCGCCACATAATTGAAATTCGTATCAAAGACAATTCGCCACACATTAAAATTCAAGGCAATACTCAAATTCGCAACAATTTAGAATATATTTATATGGTAACACAAGACAAATCCAGAAGCTGTAAACTAATTCGGAGCTATGGTGGAGGAAATTCGCTTCACAAATTCAGAAAGAGGCTCAGAAAATTAATATATAAAACGCATCCTTCCTTGTATCACGTGCTGGAGCAACTGCAGTTGGAAGTGGATAGTTGCATAGAGAGATTGGAAGGTGGTCATTCTCCTACCAAAAAGAAGCGGAAGTACATCGACATGGACAGACGAATATCACGTACAGTTGAAGAATACCCGCGGTACAAGGAGAAGGTACCGTCATCCGGTACTTGAGAGCTGTGGGCCACAACCTAGCAGGACAGTTTTGAAGCCAAATTTACATATACAAAGCAATACTTAGTGGAATTTACAATTTTATTAATCTCTGTATCCATTCGCACATTATAGAGCTTCTGGAAGTCATGGATTTATCTTTGTACCTCAATGTGACAAATTGTCTATCTGTGGCAAATTGTCTATTTGTGACGAATTGTCTATCTGTGGGGAATTGCCCTTATTACCAATTTTCTGTGGCCAATTGTCCCAATTACCAATTTTCTGTGGCCAATTGTCCGGAACCGGCATTGTAGACTGCTTGTTACAAATCGTTTGACACCACTGCGAACTTCCTATAGATTCGAATTCTCGAGTTACCTTGCCTCGGCTGACGCTCGACCCTCCAATTTGTAAAAATGGTGCGTGGTGTGCCATTTTTTATGCCATTTCTCACTTCAGCACATAAAAATACATAAAAAGAGCTTTTTTAGGTTTTTAAATCGCAGGCGTGTGTTAAATAATGAAAGAGTAATGGAACAGAGAAAAATTCTCTCCGGCGCCGGGGTTTGAACCCGGGTTTTCAGCTCTACGTGCTGATGCTTTATCCACTAAGCCACACCGATTACCCACCCCGGCGTCGGACAGAATTGTCTCAGTTTAAGTTCCAACTCTTGGGTTCCCTCTAGTGGCCGTCCTCTGCGCTACGTCATAGATGTCTATTAACGTAGGACTGAAGTCCACACATGTGCTGAGGTGCACTCGTTATGAGTGACTAGTTGGCGGGGATCCGACGGAATAAGCGCCGTCTTAAATCACGAAGTGATTTACGCATATCATATATATTATTTTAATGTACCGAAGTACACATGATATTTCCATGCAGATATTCTGCGTCATCATACGATGAAAGAGTAATGGAACGGAGAAAAATTCTCTCCGGCGCCGGGATTTGAACCCGGGTTTTCAGCTGTACGTGGTGATGCTTTATCCACAAAGCCACACCGGATACCCACCCCGACGTCGGACAGAATCGTCTCGGATATCATATATATTATTTTAATGTACCGAAGTATATATGATATTTCCATGCAGATATTCTGCGTCATCATACGATGAAAGAGTAATGGAACGAAAGCATCAGCACGTAGAGCTGAAAACCCGGGTTCAAATCCCGGCGGCGGAGAGAATTTTTCTCCGTTGCATTACTCTTTCATAGTATGATGACGCAGAATATCGGCATGGAAATATCATATGTACTTCGGTACATTAAAATAATATCTGTGTTAAATGATGCTTTTCCAATTCACTGCGGGCTAAAGCAGGGAGATGCACTATCACCTATACATTTTAACTTCGCTCAGATAATGCCATTAGGAAAGTTCAGGATATCAGGCAGGGTTTGGAATTGAACAGGTTCCATCGAGCTTCTTGTCTATGCGGATGATTAATGTTAGGAGAAAATACACGTCGATTAGGAAAAACAAGAAATTTTACTTGATGCTAAACCGATGTTTGGAAGTAAATCGCGAAAAGACAAAGTATATGATTATGTCTCGTGACCAGAATATTGTACGAAATGCATATAAAAATTGGAGATTTATCCTTTGAAAGGTGGAAAAATTCAAATATATTGGAGCAACAGTAACAAATATACAACCAATGACAGAATCGTCTCGGATATCATATATATTATTTTAATGTACCGAAGTATATATGATATTTCCATGCAGATATTCTGCGTCATCATACGATGAAAGAGTAATGGAACGAAAGCATCAGCACGTAGAGCTGAAAACCCGGGTTCAAATCCCGGCGCCGGAGAAGAATTTTTTCTCCGTTCCATTACTCTTTCATAGTATGATGAGCGTTAATATCGGCATGGAAATAATATTCAAATAAATTCAAATTGTCATCTGTTTTAAACTGATGCTTTTCCAATTCACTGCGGGCTAAAGCTGGGAGATGCACTATCACCTATACATTTTAACTGTGGCTCTAGAATTGCCATTAGGAAAGTTCAGGATAACAGGCAGGGTTTGGAATTGAACGGGTTACATCAGCTTCTTGTCTATGCGGATGACGTGAATATGTTCCAGGAGAAAATACAAAACGATTGGAAAAACACGGAAATTTTACTTGAAGCAAGTCGATCGGTTTGGAAAAGTAAATCGCGAAAAAGACAAAGTATATGATTATGTCTCGTGACCAGAATATTGTACGAAATGGAAATATAAAAATTGGAGATTTATCCTTTGAAGAGGTGGAAAAATTCAAATATATTGGAGCAACAGTAACAAATATACATGACACTCGGGAGGAAATTAAACGCAGAATAAATATGAGAAATGCCTGTTATTATTCGGTTGAGAAGCTCTTATCATCCAGTCTGCTGTCCAAAAATCTGTAAGTTAGTTAATTTATAAAACAGTTATATTATCGGTTAATTCTGTATGGCTGTGAAACTTGGACTCTCACTCTGAGAGAGGAAAAATGGTATTTGAGAATAAGGTGCTTAGGAAAATATTTGGGGCTAAGAGGGATGAAGTTTACAGGAGAATGGAGAAAGTTACACAACACAGAACTGCAACGCATTAAACTTCACCTGACATAATTAGGAACATTAAATCCAGACGTTTGAGATGGGCAGGGAAAGAGCACGTATGGGCGAAAATCCAGAAATGCAATACAGTGTTAGTTGGGAGACCGAGGCTGAAAAAGACCTTTAGGGAGGCCGAGACGTAGATGGGAGGATAATATTAAAATGGATTTGAGGGAGGTGGGGTATGATGATAGAGACTGGATTAATCTTGCACAGGATAGGGACCGCTGGCGGGCTTATGAGGGCGGCAATGAACCTTCGGGTTCCTTAAAAGCCATTTGTAAGTAAGTTAAATGGTTAGGTTTTTTTTCCCGAGATTTCCCCAACCCTAAGGGAAACGTCAGATAGTCTATGGGGAATCCACGGCCTCATCTCGCCATCACCAATTCCATCGACGCTAAATATTAACGTAGTAGTTGATACAGCGTCGTTAAATAACTAAGAAAAAAATACTTTTAAAATCGCACAGAAAACGAATCTTAATGTGCCACATTATCTACGGTTTTAGGCATATTGTTTTGATTATAAATTACAGTAAGAAATTTGTGAGAAGCTTACACGTACTACGTAATCGCTGCCTGTGGCCGGTCTCACATGACTTGGCTGGCAGCGCCTCCTCTAATCTGATGTCGGCGCTGGGCGAGGTCCGCACTTACCGCGCACGCTGTGACCAGAGCACGCAGGGTACACAGATGAATACAGCTGCAAACCACTAAAAGCTATTACCGCGTTAGTAATATAATTAGATAGAGCAGAGCGTACACTCTTGCCGACGGACTATAGACCCGGTGTCGAATTGCGTCCTTACGGCCCAATCGATCACCCAGCGGAGCAGTTGCGGCTTTAGCCCTTCGTCTGTCTTCACCTTTCCACATTTCAACATTCGCCTGTTTTATATTTTTATATCCTCCAAATTCGTCGGCCGTAAAGTGGGATGAGGGTACTAAGAAAAGGTTCTGATAAATCCAAAGAGATTGCATATAAATCACTAGTACGTCCAGTAATGGAATATGGTGCTGCATGTTGGGATCCTTACAGACTAGAACATATTAAGACACTGGAAAAGATTAAAAAACGGGCTCTTAAGTGTTGTCGGAAAAATTCACCATTAAAATGGGACACACTCACGGACAGGAGAGCGCGAATTCGATTATGCGCACTGTTCAAAACATACAGAGGTGAGCCTGCCTGGAGAGAAATAAAAAATAGGTTGCAGCCGCCAAATTACTCTTCAAGGAACGACCACTCATATAAATTGAGGGAAAGAAGGCAGAGGACGGACACTGGAAAATTTTCTTTTCTCAATCGTACTATCAGGGACTGGAATGCTTTACCTGCAGACTTACTAAAGGCTTTACCAACAACCAAAAATGTATTTAAAAATAGGCTTAAGGACCTTACTAATAGACGGTAATTATACACAGTATTTAAAGAGTGTAAATGATATGTTGTTATTGAAATGTTGTATCAGTGAAGAATTATGTTATGTCCGTGAAGTGTGTTGTATCAGTGAAGAAGTATGTCGTGTCAGTGAAGTGTGCTGTGTAAGTGAAACGTGTTCCTGTCAGTGAAGCTTTATAGTTTATAGTGGCAGTGCAAAGTATTTGAACAGTGAAATGTTTTTGAAGTGTTAGTCAAATCAGGATAGAATCAGTGAAATGTGTCGTAGTTCAATTGCAGTGAGTGAGTTGACAGCGAAATGAGTGTAATTTGAAAGGTGCTTGTGCAGATATGAACATATCATACTCGTGGGTTTTAGTTCGATCTTAGTTTTAAGATACAAATTAGATTTATTTCAAATGTTATTTTAAGAGATCGTTTCATTTAATTTAGTATATTCCTGTTGTTGTTATTATTATTAATATTATGAATATTATTAATTAGTTAGTATTAATTATTAGTATTATTATTAATTCTATTTTTAATTAATAAGTTTATTATTGTCATTATTGAGTGTAATTAGTTACCACTGCCACCGGGTATATACCCACTGCAGTGTGAATAAATACATACATTAAGAAATATAATATGTAGTAAAGAGGATAGAAGGAGAAATAATGAGAAAAGTCACATGGAGAAACGAAAAAAAAAGGTAAAAGAAAAGATAGGAATAAATTAAGAAGAATTGGGAAGAAGACGAAGAAAGAAAAGAAATGAATAGAGAAACAGTGAGAAATAAAAAATAAATAACAATAAAGAAAAAGAAGGAAGACAGAAAGGAGAGGAGAAAAAAGAAAAGAAAGGAGAGAGAAATAAGAAAGGAAGGTAATAGTTATTTATCTTATTAAGGGCCGATTGTATAAACCATTTAATCTTAGATCAGAGGTTAAATTGATCCTCGTTCTAGCTGAACTTGGAATTTTGTGTTGTATGAAGTCTAATCTCAGATTAATTTGTCTCAAACTAAAGTCAACTTTGACTGAAGAAATTTCTCCGATTAAGTTAGATGATCCAAGTTCAGTTATTTCTTTTCTGTTTGAAATATACGCGTGGCAGATTGTGCAAATAGAATAACCATTATTATTAATATTAATAGATATGGTAGTTACATTTATATTTTTTTTCAATTTCTTGCCTTAATACACAATCTTATATTTTATAAGGCTCTATCGTGTTCAGCAGTATCAAATAACATAACCTATAATTATATTATGTTTATAACAACCATTTAATTATTAATGGATATGATAGGTATATTCATAAATTTTCAATTTGTCGTTTTATAAAGCTTTATTATGTTTAGCAGTATCAAACACCATAACATGATAACAATTTGGAGAACAGTCAACCTTCTTCTTATTGTCCGCCATTATTTACATTGGACAAAACAAACCAGTGTCTCCAACAGAGTGTACGGAAAGTCGCCAAAAAGTAGTTTTAAAGTCGCTAGATTTCTCATTATCAACAAAGAAAGATTAAATTTTGTCACTATGGGGTGCTAAAAAGTTCGCTAAATCCCTATTTAAGCAATATAAAAGTTAAAAGAAATAATTGTTATTGGAAAAGATTAAAGTCAATAAATTGGCAACAGTGAACAAACTTATACAACATGATCCGCGCATCACATATTTCACCTGTTTATGCGATGTTACCAAATCCTTTTCACGTGAACTTAGATTGCATTTGAACCAAGGTAATTTGATCGCAGAAAAGTTTTATACAATAGAAAAAGTGTCTGAACTCGGTTCACTTTTCGATCTTCGATCAAAGTTGATCTTTAGTCAGGGAGTTTTATACAATTGGGCCTAAGTGGCTAAAACTGGTCGATCACAACGCGATAACAGGCTAGAAATTCCACTCCACACATCATCTCTGTATTCCTCATCTTTCACTGTTGCTACCTCTCGTCACTGGAACTCTCTGCCGCCTGAAGTCAAGGGCTGCCGAACTTTGAAATCTTTCAAATCCAAGTTAGTTGCCAAACTAACATACTGTCAAGACAAGTGTTGTATTGCATGTTTCCACGTATTCACTATTTTTTTTTAATTCTAGTGATATTTAACTTATTTTATCTCTTTTTGTTTTCATCATACTTCCCGATAGGCTAATGGTTTACCTAGGCGTATATTGTGATACCACAGTATAAGAAGAATCAGTAGGGACAACTCTTGTCGGCAACTTTGATGTTGTTGGTACTAAATTCAAGCTCAGTAAGGTCTAGTTCTCAATGAATCCAACTATATCGCTAGTATAAAACCACTATCACAATATTAGTAAAATATTTATTTATTTAATTATTTATTTATTTATTTATTTTATTGGTCAGTAATACGAATAATCTTGTATGTATATTATCTATCATTAATATTATGTCGCTAGGAAGTCAAAATACATATATCCATTGTTGACGTTCATGTTCGCACTTCACCGCAACGGACGCCATGATGCATTATGTTGTACTTGGATCAATTTTACCAACATAAGCCTCAAACAGTGACTTGAACGTTAGCGTCAATTAGTGAATATTTTCATGATGATTGCATACTGAAGTATTTATTATTATGGTTATATTGCCATTCCTTTGCCTCATGCATTTAAAATTATTAAAAGATGAGTAATGAATGTTTTCAGTTAATATTAAATTATGCCAGACCTGTCGTACATGGAGATCCATCTGGTGGAGGTTCCAGATAATACACCCGGTTTCGCGACATGCGCACTCAGAATTTGTTCCCACGAAATGGCTTAGGTGTCTTTACTGTATGTTCTCTATACTGTGGTGATACCTTGAGCTACTTATAATCATAATTTTCCTCACTGTGTGTACCTAAAAATATTGTGTTCATTACATGCTTTGTACTTCACAATTTTTATTATTATTACTTACTGGCTTTTAAGGAACCCGAAGGTTCATTGCCGCACTCACATAAGCCCGCCATTGGTCCCTATCCTGAGCAAGATTAATCCATTCTCTATCATCATATCCCACCTCCCTCAAATCCATTTTAATATTATCTTCCCATCTACGTCTCGGCCTCCCTAAAGGTGCCAGAGAATCAGTTCCATTCCGAGGCTTAGTTGAAGGATTCGTAACAAGCTGTTTTTTACGGTGATGGGTTGTTAGCCCTTCGCCCAACCCCCAAGCTGGAGGACCTCCCCTCATCGGCTGTCCGCGACTGCTTATTCAATATATTCACAGCTACCCTCCATATGTGGAGGCCGTCTCCTCGATCCTCAACCTGAGGATGTGCCATGCCGTGGTGATAGGGACCCACAATACGTTTATTATTATTATTATTATTTGCGGTAATGAAGGTACAAAAACAGAGTCTTTATACCCCCACAGATAGAAGTTACGGTGTTAAGCCAGGGGAACGTGGAGGCCAGGACAAGAGCTGCATGTCGTCTCTCCCCGCGCGACCAATTATTATTATTATTATTATTATTATTATTATTATTATTATTATTATTAAATTTATTTATGAATAATGACACCCTATGTTTATTCTAAAGACCACTGATGGTTATCATTATCTTGTGAAGGTTTCGTCAAGGAAGTGGCTGAAATTGTGACTAGAAATTCATTCACGCAATGATCAATATCATAACGACACAACTCCCCAACTAAAATTTCTGTGCGGAAGTAACTTTCAAAAATAAGTTTGTAATGCTCTGTTGTAACATTTCCGTAATAAATATTAAAAAAAATTAAATGAAGTTCTGCTGTAATGTAGCATAGGTAACATTTATTTGTTTTTAATATACGGCTACATTCATTTGCTGGCAAAACAAAAGAACAATACGTAATGTGAACAACAGACATGGCCTACATCGTTTATCTATGTCTTGAGGTTTAAAGTCGCTTCGTTATGATGACCTCATGGATATATAACGGAAGTTCCATTTAAAATGTAAATAAAAAGAAAAGAATCATAGTTCAAAAAATGCAAATTTGAGATATTAAGCATATGGTGAGCTTATGTAATGCCTATCTACAAAATTAGTTGTTAGGAGAAAAGAACGGCATAGGCCTATGTTATAGGAGTGTAAATTTTCAGTGGATAAAACAACCATAGTCTAAAGAGCGGTAGCATTTACAAATATCCTATTCATATCATCTTCAAACATTTATCCATACAACTGTAAACTGTAGTACAGCGTGAGTATAAATGACTTCCTGATTACGAAAAATTATTTGTGGACAAACGATTGAACGTAGAAAAATTTTAAATATACGAGTGTATGGATAAACTCTCCAAGTTTTTAAACATATCTTATAGGTGCTCGATATGGGCTTCCCTTGTGCACTGCAGATATGAAGTCGGTAGTTCAATTCGTCCCACACACAACTAAGTGTATCCATATCGATTGCAGTGATGGCGTTGATGATGCGGGAGCAAGCTCTGGCAGATTTTCCGGTAATGGAGGTACAAAAACAGAGTCTTTAACGTACAGGTACAAGTCACCGGTGTTAAGTCAGGGGAACGTGGAGGCCAGGATAAGAGCTACATGTCGTCCCTCCACTTCACTTCCACATCGAAGTCCGGGCATTCCTGAACGACTGGATGCCAAACAGATGGCGGGGAGAGACGACATGCAGCTCTTGTCCTGGCCTCCACGTTCCCTGGCTTAAACCGTGTAACTTTTCTGTGGGGGGTTAAAGACTCTGTTTTTGTACCTTCATTACCGCAAAACACGAGCTCGCATCATCAACGCCATCGCTGCAATCGATATGGATACAAAGCCTTTGTGTGGACGAATTACAAATACCGGCTTGATGTTGCAGGGTTATCATCTTCAAATATGTTTAATAACCAGTTTCACCATATACTAGTATAATTAAAAATTTTCTATCTTCAATCGTTTGTCCACAAATAATTGCCGTAATCAGGGAAGTCATTTATACTCACGCTGTAGATTGGCAGTACTGCATGTTATGTGCACGGCAAAAGCCACCTCAGAGAGAAATACCTTAGCGCGTGAATTGTTGTAGCTATTAGTTATGAAGTCATCTTTAGGTGCAGAAGTAACCCCATGGAAAAAACGTAAGTAACGAAAGGAGAAGAAGCAGGATATAATAAAGAAAATGAAGATTAAAGGAGAGGCACACTTCAGCCACAACAGAGTATTTTTCTTAAAACAACTATTGTCCACAGTTACCTGCATTTACATATGTATTTAATTTAGGGATTGTTATCATATAAAGGACAGATTGAAGTATTTCGGAGCAAGGGAACAATTCCAAAATTCTCAGTTGAATGTTTTAAGTATTTTGGAATTCCTTTAAACATTTTGAAAATTATTGCTGTAGACATAATGAAATATTCTGTTCATATTTTATATAATCACCTCTACACCTAAATTTCTTTATATTCTATCTGATTACTAGTAATTATTGAATAAACGTACTTTCCCAAGGGTAGCTTCCATTTGAAAATAATAATCATAATACTGATAACACAAATGTTTATTTTTATTTTATTTGTTTAGTATGCTGTGTCTTACTGAAGGTCAGCTACCTTTGTGGAATTTATATATGAACCAATTTAAGTTATAAATGTACTTCAGTTTTCCAAAGTTTCCACAACACTTTAAGAAATAGCATGATGAATTTCATACTTGAAGCATGGATAAATATATAATAGGATGCGAAACTTACTGAGTTTCCCGTAACACATGCTAGAGGCGCTAATGTAGAAATTGATCTTTCTACCACCTGTTGGGAATAGGAGAACTTATTACAGCGCACCAAGTAGCGAAAATAAAAACTAATTACTCCATGCATTTAGCAGCGCACCTGGTGACGAAAATATTAAACTGTGCAGAAAGTATTCTCTCCCACCCTCATCGATATTCTCAACTAACCCAATTTAAAATAAAACATTTACATTTTTATACCTCACAGCATCTTCTACTGAAAATTCTTACAGGAGCCAACAGGAATATAAAAGAGACCATCTATTGTAACTACCCAATTAAAATATAACCAGACAAAGACAGAAAATAAAGCAAACGGTTAAATAATTTGTATTGTATTCTTTGGGTATTTATTGTACAGCGCAATGGAAAAGTCTGCAAAAACTACTTAGATAGTTCAATTTATTATATTACTATTACTTTACAATACATTCAACAACACTATTTTTACAACGTCCATAAACATCACTGTTTAACATACATTGCTTATACACACACATAGTGTCACTTTATCTTCACTTATTAACAAGTTTCTGTCTGCGATCTTGTCTTCTCGAGTAACATCTCGAACGGATAAATAGAGAACTCTGGGTAATGTACCCAACACGTAGTTCTAATGCTGACCACCTACGACGTTGGCCGCTGATCATCTTATTTGAGCCCCCTGTCGCCAGATGGTGCTGACCGCAGTTTCGCATCCTATTATATATTTATCCATGCTTGAAGTGTCAACAAATCCCATGTCAGATAGTTCTTTTGTTGTTTCTCCTGAAAATTTATGTTTTTGGACTACGGTTGTTTTTTCTAAAAACTCTTCAATTGAACTCCGGGTATGAGTAAAATAGAAACAGCTACATGTTAATTTTTTAACTCTTCGCTGGATAGGTTTACGATACTTACTTACTGGCTTTTAAGGAACCCGGAGGTTCATTGCCGCCCTCACATAAGCCCGCCATTGGTCCCCTATGCTGAGCAAGATTAATCCAGTCTCTATCATCATATCCCACCTCCTTCAAATCCATTTTAATATTATCTTCCCATCTACGTCTCGGCCTCCCTGAAGGTCTTTTTCCCTCTGGACTCCCAACTAACACTTTATATGCATTTCTGGATTCGTCCATACGTGCTACATGCCCTGCCCATCTCAAACGTCTGGATTTAATGTTCCTAATTATGTCAGGTGAAAAATACAATGCGTGCAGTTCTGTGTTGTGTAACTTTCTCCATTCTCCTGTAACTCCCTCTTAGCCCCAAATATTTTCCTAAGCAACTTATTCTCAAACAACCTTAATCTGTGTTCCTCTCTCAAAGTGAGAGTCCCAAGTTTCACAACCATACAGAACAACCGGTAATATAACTGTTTTATAAATTCTAACTTTCACATTTTTCGACAGCAGACTGGATGATAAAAGTTTCTCAACCGAATAATAACAGGCATTTCCCATATTTATTCTGTGTTTACGTTACTGGACAAAAGAAGAATGTCCAAATAACGACTAAGATTTCATTTATACTATATGAACACATAATAGTACATTATATAACGAGCCTATAATGGTAGTAATTAAGACGCGAGTATGTTTATAAACGAGCGCAAGCGAGCTTCATAATTGTCTTACGAGCGTCTTAATTACCATTATAGGCAAGTTTCATACGACTTTTTATGCTCGACCATATTTCTAACTTGAAATTATTCATAAGTATTCATGTTATTCCTATCTGACTGAGGAGCGGAACTTACTTTGTGCAATATCTCGTACATTGTGAGATGTGCGCAGACGCGAAAGTATTGATTTTCCCGAGGAACAAATGTCATTGACCTTGATATAATCTAGAGAGTAAAATGAAAATTAATCTTGATATAACCTTGAAATTGATTTAGACATTGAAAAAAAGAGATGACAAATTGAATTTATTTGAATATTATTTACAATTAACGCTAATTATTATAGTAACAGAACATAACCTTCTGCGACAGTATTGGATTTCCAGCCTCCGTGACGTTTCGCTAGTTGTCTTTCGATTGCATATCCGAGAATAATCGATACTTGCGCTTTCATATTGCTACAATGGTGTTTTCTGATTGGTGGAACACCTGAACTTTAATGAATAGGTGTACTTTAATGAAGCCCATTAAAGGGCTGCTACCAGGTGTATAATTACTACATTTCGGCATGGTCGAGCATAATAGTTATTTGTGGTACTTGTGAGATAAGTGCATCTTTATTGCGCGAGTGGAAAGATTTAAGCACGAGGCGTCAGCCGAGTGCTTAAATTACACGAGCGCAATAAAGATCACGCTCACAAGTACCATACGTAATTTTATCCATGACCATAACGAAAAATTCTGTTTTATAAAAGAAAATATGTTGAAAATAAGTCCTCATATAATCACATATCATGGCATGGGCTTTAAAATCGATACGTGTACTAGGTAGGTTATGATGTAGGAGGCCATGATTAGTGAAGAATGGTATCTAAGGCGTTGGATAAATAACAAATTATAATTAATTATATAATTTTAATATATATTTTTTCATTTTAAAGTGTATTTTCGTCTTTTTGAAGTTTCAGGGATTAATGTGATTAAAATAATTTCTCATTTTACTAATGTAAACTTAAGAGGAATATTAAAACGTAATTTATTATCGTGTCTGTTTAGCTCAGTTGGCTAACGCGTGTTGTTTTAAAATCCTATAAACCCAACTTCGCAGGTTCAAGTTTCCTCGCATCCCAAAAGGTAAATTATTACAAGATTTAAAAAAAATGCATATTAGATATGGATGCAATGCACAAATTACGACATAGTAGATAGAGAAAAGAGAAGGAGATTGAGTGTATGCATATTAATTAAGAAATGGTAATAAAGAAGTAGAGGTAGTGACATCTTGTAACTAATATATTAACTTCTTGAGTAGTAGTTCAATGTAAAAGTATACGTGTGTACCCGGGTACTAGGAAAATACTGTGAGATAAAGTTCAAACTGTGAGGTAAAGTCTTTATCTCACTAGTGGAATAAAGTAATGTTGAATAAAAGCCTACTTTACAAACGTAAAAGTATTTAGTAAAGGCATGTTTTTCGATATGGTCATGGATAAAGATAATTATGCTGATATAGTAGGCACTCATAATTTTGCTAGACGACTAGAATTGATACGAGTACAAAGAATGCAGCACGCTTAATTCTAAAGCTGATCTCCGACGTTCTAACCAACCGGAGCCGTTTAAATCAGAGCCGGTAGGTCGAGAGGACCCTGAATTGCGGGGCACTCCGTGGCAGGCAGTTAGCTAATGAAACTTGTTGGACCTATTCAGTGTTGACCGTGTGTCAACAGGGGGCGCCTTGCGCAGGCAAACACAGCCCGGAGGGGTGTGAGGCGGGCTAATTAGAGGAGAACATCAGTATCGAGTCTCCTTGTAAATGGTAAAACAAAGATTTGTTCTGAAGCTAGCTTCGGCTGGTTGAGAAGCTTGCGGTCCGTGGTTCCCCGCAGCACACAGATCCATCTTGTCTTAGCTCACCAATAATTGGAATGCACAGATTCGTTCCTTCACAGTCATTCTCTGATTCGTTTCCGCTTTCTTAACCATTCTCAATCTCTTCCTTTCATCTTGTTTATCATACTTCGTTTCTTCCTCATTTAGTTCATGATCTCAGTTTCTATTTCTTGTTCTTCTCCTCCTTTTATTAAAAAACTAAGTTCCATCGCCTTCTTGATCATGCACAGTTTCTTCTGCGTTTTGTTCATGGTTCTTCGTTTCTTCTTCATGATCATTCTAAGTTTCTTCATCTTGTAGATCACTCTCCATTCCTCCATTTTCCTCTTCTTGATCACTGTCCGTTTCTTATTCTTTCATTACTCTCAAATTTTTATTCTTCATTGTCATTCTCAATTTCTTCTTCTTTTTCTTGATGACTCTCAGTTTTTTCTCCTTGATATTCTTAGTTTCTTCTTCTTGTGCACTCGCAATTTCTTCTTCTTCTTGATCATTCTGAGTTTCTTCTTCTTCTTCTTCTTCTTCTTCTCGATCATTCTCAGTTTCTTCTTCTCGATCATTCTCAGCTTCTTCTCGATCATTCTCAGCTTCTTCTCGATCATTCTCAGTTCCTTCTTGTTGATCATTCTCAGTTTCTTCTTCTTCTCGATTATTCTCAGTTTCTTCTTCTTTTTGATCATTTTCAGTTTCTTCTTCTTGATCATTCTCAGTTTCTTCTTCTTCTTCTTCTTCTTCTTCTTCATCATTTACAGTTTCTTCTTCTTTTTGATCATTCAAAAATTTATTCTTAATCATTCTCAATTTCTTCTTCTTTTTTGATCATTCGCACTTTATTCTTCTTGATCATTCTCAGTTTCTTCTTCTTGATCATTCTCAGTTTCTTCTTCTTCATCATTCTCAGTTTCTTTTTATTCTTGATCATTTACAGTTTCTTCTTCTTTTTGATCATTCCCAATTTCTTCTTCTTAATCATTGTCAGTTTCTTCTTCTTTTCTATCATTGCCAGTTTCTTCTTTTTTATATCATTGTCAGTGTCTTCTTCTTTTTGATCATTCACAGTTTCTTCTTCTTTTTGATCATTCACAGTTTCTTCTTCTTTTTGATAATTCACAGTTTCTTCTTCTTTTTGATAATTCACAGTTTCTTCTTTTTTTGATAATTCACAATTACTTCTCTTTGATCATTCGCACTTTCTTCTTCTTTTTGATATTTCACAGTTTCTTCTTTTTTTTTTTGATCACTTTCGGTCTCTTCTTCTTGATCATTGTCAGTTTCTTCTTCTTCTTCTTGATCATAGTCAGTTTCTTCATCATCTTCTTCTTCTTCTTGATCATAGTCAATTTCTTCTTCTTGATCATTCTCGTTTCTTCTTCTTTATCTTCTCCGTTTCTTCTCCTCCTTGATCTTCTACGTTTATTCTTATTCTTGATTTTTCAGTTTATTCTTATTCTTGACTTCCGTTTCTTCTTCTTTTTCATTCTCAGTTTGTTCTTCTTCTTGATCAATCCGCGTTTCGACTTGTTCTTGGTCATACTTCTTCTTTTCCTCATTTTTTCATTAATCTTTATTTCTTTTTTATCTTTACCATTTTGTCATTCTCAATTTCTTTTCATTCATTTTCTTCATAATTCTTCGTTTTTCATCTTCTTCATTCTCTTTTCCTTATTTCACTCTTTCTTCATCTTAGTCATCATTTACCGTTTCTTCTTCACTGCTTCTCATCTTCCTCTAGGTTCTATCATAGTGTTCATTCTCCTTTTATCCTTACTGTTCACTCTTTTCAATTCTCTCTCTTTATAATTTTGTTCATCAATTTTGCTTCATATTTATTTATATTAATCTTCATATACAACTCCAGCACCATCATCATTTACATCTTCATTTCTGTTATTATCAGCATCGCCATCATCACCAATATATCTCCAGTAGTAGCTGCAGTAGCAATAGTAGGTCTATAAATACAATAATAGATTTCATCATCTTAAACATTACCATCCTCATGCCGTCACCGTCTTTAATAGAATTATATGACTATAACAGTTGACCAATGGGAAAAACCTGCCTAACAGTTCGTCACACAATTCATAGCTACAATATCTGTGAATCGAGCTCCAGACCATTGACAAGAATTTCCACATGACTGAGCTATCACAGGACCCACTTCCTTCTTTCTGTCCTCATCCAACCAATTTCATCGAATCTCCTGTGATATGTTTTATTTGGTGGATCGTTAGTGAACAAGCAAAACCGAAATTACAGGACAAAGAATTACCGATTCTGGGATGCATTTGCGTGGCCCAATCAATCTGGACTGCAGATCATTCAGCAGGAGTAGCTGCCCCTCTGATTGTTACATTTTTAAATTAGGTGATTTGTCCTAATCCGTTGCAGTGTAATGGATATCTGGCCCGGATTTGTCCTTTCCCATTAAAAAACGACGCAGTGCAATCAGAACCCAATTAAAAAACCCTATCTACGACGTCACATTACGATTCCAGCTTGCATTCATTAACTTGTCATGTTCTGGAAAATATTATTTTTATATTTACACAAACGCAGCTCTGTCATTTGATGCAGATTTACTTGAAACTATTTCAATTCAGCTCTACAAACTTTTACGCGCACAACTTTCTTATTTGTTATAGATGTACTGGGAGCAACAGTAACAAATATAAATGATACTCGGGAGGAAATTAAACACAGAATAAATATGGGAAATACCTGTTATTATTCGGTTGAGAAACCTTTATCCTCCAGTCTGCTGTTGAAAAATCTGAAAGTTAGAATTTATAAAACACCGGTTGTTCTATATGGTTGTGAAACTTGGACTCTCACTTTGATAGAGGAACAGAGACTACGGGTGTTTGAGAATAAGATTCTTAGGAAAATATTTGGGGCTAAGAGGGATGAAGTTACAGGAGAATGGAGAAAGTTACACAACACAGAACTGCACGCATTGTATTCTTCACCTGACATAATTAGGAACATTAAATCCAGACGTTTGAGATGGGCAGGGCATGTAGCACGTATGGGCGAATCCAGAAATGCATATAGAGTGTTAGTTGGGAGGCCGGAGGGAAAAAGATCTTTAGGGAAGCCGAGATGTAGATGGGAAGATAATATTAAAATGGATTTGAGGGAGGTGGGATATGATGATAGAGAATGGACTAATTTTGCTCAGGATAGGGACCAATGGCGGGCTTATGTGAGGGCGGCAATGAACCTCCGGGTTCCTTAAAAGTCAGTAAGTAAGTAAGTAAGTAAGTATAGATTTACTTGGAATTATTTTAAGTCATCTCTAGATATATTTGCCGCAACACATTTGTTTATCTGGTATATATTTTGTGTAAACTATCTCTAGTCAACTCCAGAAATATATTTTCTACAAACATAATTTCCTTATTTCACATGCACTTTCAACTCATCTCCAGAAATATTTATACAAACACAGTTTCTTTATTTGACATACTCGTACACTTTGACCTAACTATTTCAAATCACCTCCAATTTTGTAGAAATATAACTTCTACAGTGTGTTTCCGAGGTGGTGTTACAAACTTTCAGGGATGATGGCGAAGGGCACATGTATCAATTTGAGATAAGGAACCCTGGTCCGGAAATCACCGAGTCGAAAGTTACAAGCAAAAATAATTCTGTGGAAATTACATAACTTCATTTCTCTGTACACCTTATTTATGTGTATTTATCTGTACATCTTACACATACTGTATTCATCTGACTTTGTTTACGTTGTCTACTTACAGTATTCAATTCAGTGCGCTGTCTGAGGGATGGGGATAGGAAACTACACTAAAGCAATGCAGAGAGCGTAATGTGTAACGGACATGGTCGGTCCTGATATGCACGTCTGTAGACAGCAGTTTATGTGTACAAGTTGCAGTGTCCAGTCGATCAGTCCTAGTGAAATGGAAGAGTACATGAGAGCGGAATAAGCAGACCAGATTTTCGAATACGGATGAGCCAATGGGAACAGTAGACAAGCTTATAGATTATATCCGGTCAAGTACCCACATAGGAGACATCCGGCCCGTATCATTTTTCCACGACTGTTCCGAAAGTTAAGGGAAGGAGGGCACGTGGTGCCAAATTACAATTCCATTTCCACACAACTATTTTTGCTTACAACTTTCGACTCAGTCATTTACGGACCATGGTTCCTTATTTCAAATTGATACATGTGCCCTTCGCCATCACCCCTGAAAGTTTGTAACACCACCTCGGAAACATTCTTTATATTAGACATTTTTTTCGAAACTATCTCAAGTCACCGTTAGAAATATTTATAGGCCTACAAACAATTTTCTTATTCAACATTATTTTCTCGAAACTATTTCAACTCAACTTCAGAAATATTTATACAGACAGTTTCTTTACTTGACATCTATTTTCACGGAATTATTTCAAGTCACTTGCACAAATATTTGTATATATATAATTTCTTTGTTTGACATCTATTTTTGCTTAAATATTTCAAGTCACTTCCAGAAAGAGTTATATAAACACAATTTTCCTTATTGGACATTTATTTTATTTCGAGTCACCTCCAGAAATAATTTACACAAACATAATTTCCTTACCCGAGATATATTTTCTCGGAACTACTTGTATTTCAAGCTACCTCCAGACATACTTGTACAAACACAACTTTTTTATTTTACATCTTTTTGTCGTACCTATTTCAAGTCACCTTCAGAAATATTTTTACAAACGTAATTTGTCTATTTGACATCTATTTTCACGGAACTATTTCAAGCCAACTTCTTTTTTGCTTGGTTATTTAATGACACTGCCTCAACTACGTGGTTATTTAGCGTTGATGGGATTGGTGATAGCGAGATGATATTTGGCGAGATGAGGCCAAGGAATCGCCATAGATCACGTGACATTTATCTTACTTCAGGAGTAGGCCTATTTATAAAAACAATTTTTTTTATCTGATATCTATTTTCTTGGAACTGTTTCAAGCCACCTCCAGAAATAATTTATAAAAACAATGTTCTTATTTGATTCTATTTTCACGGAACTATCTAGGTACTGTATTTGAAACCACCTCAAGAAATATTTGTATAAACGTAATTTCTCTGTTTAACATCTATTTTCACAACAATATTTCTAGCCAACTGAGAAATATTTATACAAACAATTTTGTTATTTGACATCTATTTTCTTACAACTACAGTATTTCAAGTTACCTCCGGAAATATTTGTACAAACATAATTTCTTTATGTGGCATATATTTTCTCGGAGCTATTTCAAGTCATCTACAAACATAATTTTCTTACTTATTGTAGAACAAAACTCAGTGAAGTAATGAATAATTTCAAGGAAAAATTGTTCCGGGGCCGGGTATCGATCCCGGGACCCTTCGCTTAGCGCGCGAACGCTCTACCAACTGAGCTACCCCAGGAACTATACACGACACTGTCACAATTTTTCCTTTTATATCCACACAACTCACATGAGCTGACAAGACGCCAGAACTCAGCTGTGAGTGCACACAAATACTGTGTGACTTAAATTGTGGCTTTCTGTTAACGTACCTCCAGTAACGAATGTATTATACAAATCTGGCTTTCAGGTAGAAGCTCCCTGTAAAGCAGGTTTGAATAATTTCAAGGAAAAATTGTTCCGGGACCGGGTATCGATCCCGAGACCCTTCGCTTAGCGCGCGAACGCTCTACCGACTGAGCTACCCCAAGAACTATACACTACACCGTCACAATTTTTCCTTTATATCCACACAGTGAAGTAATGTTTGAAGTGGCCTATAGTTTGGAAAATTTCAGTTCAAAATTAAATCTCAAGAAAAGACTTACTTACTTACTTACAAATGGCTTTTAAGGAACCCGAAGGTTCATTGCCGCCCTCACATAAGCCCGCCATTGGTCCCTATTCTGTGCAAGATTAATCCAGTCTCTATCATCATATCCCACCTCCCTCAAATCCACTTCAATATTATCCTCCCATCTACGTCTCGGCCTCCCTAAAGGTCTTTTTCCCTCCGGTCTCCCAACTAACACCCTATATGCATTTCTGGATTCCCCCATACGTGCTACATGCCCTGCCCATCTCAAACGTCTGGATTTAATGTTCCTAATCATGTCAGAAGAAGAATACAATGCGTGCAGTTCTGTGTTGTGTAACTTTCTCCATTCTCCTGTAACTTCATCCCTCTTAGCCCCAAATATTTTCCTAAGCACCTTATTCTCAAACACCCTTAACCTATGTTCCTCTCTCAGAGTGAGAGTCCAAGTTTCGCAACCATACAGAAGAACCGATAATATAACTGTTTTATAAATTCTAACTTTCAGATTTTTTTACAGCAGACAGGATGATAAAAGCTAATTGCTAATTAATAATTATTCAATATTTGATTTACCACATATATAATATGATAGGTCCATACATAGTGTTCCGCCTATATACTGCGACAATGTAGAAACGTTTTACAAAATATTATTGATATAGCAATAGATTAATAACTATATTAGTACAGAGATAACGTCACAGAAAATATAATAAAAAGAATAATCATGCTGCACAACTGTTACAGAAGCAAAGATTGATACACTAATTATTATTAGAGATTATTAGTATTATTACTAGAAAACTTCATACGGTGCTTGCATTATCGTGATTGTGTTCTCCGTTTATAATAATTACATTTACATCCAATAACATCTATCAGATGTGGCAAAAACAAAATCACTCCTGTGTGTGGGGGGGGGGGGAAACAATTACCTACATTTTAAAGCAAGTTTTATACTGGGTGTTCAGTTCAAAGTGTGTCTTGGCTCGCTGTATGCCGTCATGTGGCTAGCCGATGAGCCTAGAGAATTCAATCTTCCTACACTTCTGCAGAGACGTATAACCTAAGAGGCAGAGAAGTTGCCTAGCAAGTACGGCGTTCATTCTGAAGAGTGCGTACCGATACGTACGGTAACGCCGGTAGTGGCAGGAATGTGAACTGTTTGGAAATACGTACTGTCGAGATATGGGGAGAGGGTTAAGACGATCACTTACGTATTTGTTGACATTAACTTCGACGGTCAACATGGACACGGAGCATTTGATTTTTGTTGTGGAATGTTACCGTACGCAACCGATGATAACAAATACCCTGCGTACGACTTGCCGGCGCAAAACACAGTTCGAAAGAAGTTATGGTAGCACACAGACCGTACAGACCGCCATCTGTTGCTACGACGTTCAAGTTATACCGTACACCTCTTCATAGAACATCTTGTTATTCCTCATCTTTTACAATATCCACTCGCGTCTATGGAATTCCTTGTCACAAAGTATTAGGGGCTGCAAGACAACAAACACCTTTAAGAACAGCTTAAAAGATAACCTTATTAGCATTTCACTCCAATCATACTGTTTTAAAATATTACAGACTACACTGTTGCTTTTTTTCTTTAGACATCATCCTGATTGTGCTGCATTTTCAAAATTGTCTCATAATAATCTCTTTCTATTATCTAATATAATTTGAAATATATTAACATTCTATGTATTTTAGTTTAATTCTGCTACACAGTTTATTTCAGTGTTTAATTAATAGTTCATAGTATTTTGTTGTTTAATTCGTAAATAACTCTTGTATATATGTAACTCTCATCTAAATCAAATTGTTGAATTCTTTGTAAGTTCATGCATATGTATATACACTTTTTGCTGGTTGTGTGGAAGAGAAGGCCTTACGGCCTTAACTCTGCCAGCTAAAATAAATCATTATTATTATTATTATTATTATTATTATTATTATTACACGTTCTCAAGTTCAGATTGAGGAACACCTTAAATAATAGGCAACTTCTCTAACATATAAGCTGAAACTCGCTTCAAATCGGTGACCCAACAACAGTGACGTCATGACACACTTTGAAATGAACACCCAATAGTTGTAGTATGGAGAGGTTAGTTAAACACTGCAAAGTTTTGAAATGATGAACATCTATGATGTTACTACACAGGTTCATCACTGTAACAAGAACGAAAGTCTAACGCTCGGCTTATACCGTTCGAGGATTTATCGCTCGCGACAATTTTACCCATCATGCATGTGCCCTACCTATCGGATTATGCTATGAACTACTTGGCACTCGAGCGAAAACGTCTGATGCAGACCTCTGAAAGACATCAAATTTAATAAAAATAATAATAAATAATATAACTATAGAACTGCTCCAATGTTTTAATTACTTGGGCCGCGATAGGATTCTTCAAGTGCTGAGGTATCATTCTGCTTGCTTTACAAAGAGGAGCTAGCTCATATTTCAAAGTAGGTATGTAATTCTCTTTTGAAAAATTCCCAAGGATTTGTTTTAAGAGACAGATATCAGGTTTCCAGTAGTGCGCAGGAGTCGGAGACGAACCCGGGCCGCGGCGTGATGGATGTGAAGCCCACAGGTCGAGTTCATTCTTTTGTGCACTGACGTGTGACAAGTGGGTCTGCGCTCTAATAATTTCGGGCGCCACATGCCCCAAGAAAGCGTCTCCACGGGGGCCGGACGTGACGTAATCAATCACATGAATGAGAGTATGACGTGGGCAGCGATTCCATTCAAACCGGTTCTCAGCGTCGCGACAGCGTCAGAACGTTACAGTGTTCGTTTGGCAACCGGGGAACGCGTTACCCACAATACTGAACACAAACCGCGTAGGAAGAGAAGAAAATATTAGGCGATACAACTTTTGACGCACTTACACACATATTATGCACACAGATATTCACAGTGGCGCCAACTTATATGGACCCGTGGGACCTGAGACCATCCAATAGTTTGTCGTCTTATTAATTTATCTTCATCATCACAAGGCTAGGATTTTGATGACCTATAAATCATGAAAAAATGTCCTAAAAACAATGCATTTATGACCTAAAAATCTTTCAAAAATGCCCTTAAAATGCCCTAAAAATTGATCTTACATAATCGGCTTAGGAGGAAAAGAGGTTTTGTACTACTTAATATTTAGACTAGTAATTAAATTAAATTTTACATAATTTTTTCGAAGTAGTAGGGGAGAGTCGGGTAGTATCGGACATCGGGTAATATCGGACAGTGAGTTTCTTTCATCTACCACACGAGGTCACTCAATTAGTCGCAAATTGAAAGGACAGGGACCTCTCAAATTGCAGATTTAGATTTCACGGCGCTTCTTCCGACGGCCTTCACATGCTTTGTCATCGAACAACAGATGACAGCGTCTTGCCATCCTAACGGCAAACACCAGCCGGCTCTTCCTCTTCCCGTTCCGTGATCACTTGATCAAATCTCAGTCCCCTCGCGTATGTGGTACCTAAGAGGTTACGTCCAATTTCGGCTTCCCCTTCAAAATTTCCTAGAGTTCCTTCAGTGGAGCAGCGTAATCCGGAGTGAGACTAGTGGCCAACAGGCTTGGAGCTCACATATTTAGTTTTGTACAGCCCCCAACCCCTTGCAAGGACGCGTTTTGCGTACCTTTTAACATTTTTCCTCCCAATTCTCTTTCGATTTTTCGATTTTTCGACGATGATAGTACCTGATTGACATGGTTACGTTTCTGTGATGTCACATAGAGAAACGTAACCATGTCATTCAGGTACTACCATATGGTGGTAGATGAAAGAAACGCACTGTCCGATACTACCCGATGTCCGATACTACCCGACTCTCCCCTACACTTTAATTATTTTACATAATGTAGTTTCCATGTATGATCGCTCACCTCTGCTTTGGCATGTAGACATGAGGTCAACAGTCAGCTGGTCGGTCTTGGTTCTTCATGGGCTGTAGCGCCATGGATTTACTTTACTTTTAGTTTCCATGTAGTCTACCACAAGGCCACTCTTATTCGGAATCAGCAGGTATAGAGGAGTTTATATTGATGGGGTGGTTGGACTGATACATTACATGGGGTGTACTACGTTAAAATGGCAATATTTGTGTAGAAAAACGATTAAAATATTATACAAAATAATGGGTATTAATGGACAAAATATGTAAAGAAAATATCAAAGAAAATAAACATTATTTCACATTAATAATGGGGATTTATGGCCAAAATTAAATGAAAATGCATAAAAAATGACCGAATAAAACAAAAGATGCTCTTATGAGTTGAAACAGGCAAAAAATGCAAAAAAAAATCCCTAACAAATATGTCTTAAAACACTCAGTTTATCGCATAACATATAAATATTAAAGCAGTAATGTTTCTGGCTTACTAGAAAAAAGATGCAATTTCATCAAAATCCTAGCCCTAATCATCATCATCATCATCATCATCATCATCATCATCATCATCATCTCCTTTTCCATGATTTTTTACTTGGTTATTTAACGACGCTGTATCAACTACGAGGTTATTTAGCGTCGATGGAATTGGTGATCGGGAGATGGTATTTGGCAAGATGAGGTCAAGGATTCGCAATAGATTACCTGACATTTTCCTTATGGTTGGAGAAAAACTCGGAAAAACCCAGCCACTCACTATCTCTCGTGTTGTCCGGATTTGTGCGAGGCCGGCCTCGCACCTCGCACGTCGCATGCGTCGGTTCAGAAAAACCAAGGCTTAACGCAGAATCTGAGCAGTAATTGTCGCGCCCGTGTGGCCACCCATTTTGCGACAATTACTGCGGCTACATTTGTAGCAGAAAGCCTGATACAAATGTAGCTCGTGTGGCCGTACCCAGTACGTTTTGTGTTGTGGTATATGAAAATATAGAAATTTCACAGTTTACTCTAGCGTTGATGATGTATATTGAAAAGTGTGTAAAAAAGGAGTTGAGAAAACATACTTCCTTATAGACTTTATTGTTCTTCGATTAACTTATCTTTTTTTCAGTCAAAGGTCTATGTCATCTTTTGTGGCATCTGTTTCTGAAAATATTTTTAGTTTTTTATTGGTCCTCTTATCTTCGCGTGTCCTACATTAAAATTATATTTATACTGTTAATATTATTTTATATCATTAAATCAATATTTTATATTCGGTCAGAATAACTAACAACTAAAGCAATACTTCGGTTAGGCAGTAATTTTTACCGCATATAATTTAATCTTTGTAAATGCTGTAGTAGTATGTACAAATGTATACATATTTTCAGGTGTTTAGTGCATAAACGTTGTGGGAGCACACATGTGGAGTACTTCAATATAATAATTCCAAAACACTGAAATCCACTTTTCACATTTAATATGAAGTTTTCTTAGTTTCGGATATCTACATTAGGTAGCATGTACGTTTAATTTATTACAAATAATAATATTAATAATTATTATTTATTTATTTATTTATTTATTTATTTAAACTATCTAGCTAGTGAGTACAAATTAAAATTATAAAACAAAAATGTTTCTAGTCACTACCGTAACAGCCAAGCTGTGTACGGCGTGGTCTTAGTCAATAATATAACATAAAATTTACAAGGACAGTTTACTAAATACAGTAACTTAATTCAAACCAATAAATAACACACAAGAGCAAGAATAAAGAAGAAAGAGAAAAATAGAGAAAAATACACATTTAATATAAATTGACAATCCGACAGAAGCCAGTGATATTCAATAAAAACATGAATATAGTCGACAGAAAAATAAAAGTAAAAAAATACATTTGTTATTATTATATATCATGGATAATTTTACAAATTTCTTTTTTAAAAGCTTCAATTTTAAAATATTTCAATTTGGAAAATGGTTTGTAATTTTATTATAAAGTCTTGGGCCGAAACTAGCACCATGTTTAAGAGCTGTACTTGTATGACATTTAGGCTCAATTAATGGGAAAGTAGACTTTGTCTTCGAGTACGATATTCATGTCGATTAGATGTATGTTTTATTTGATTTCTGTGGTAGTAAGTTAGTAAACTATATTTATAAATTTCTTCAATAGTTAATACTTTAAAATCTGTATAAATTAAATTTGTTGGATAATCCATATTTTTGGTCAGACAAATTTTTATTAATCTTCTGTGTAATAAAATTAATGGATTAAATACAGATGATGCTACTCCACCCCAATTTATTATACCATACTGTATTAATGATTGTACTAAAGCTAAAAATATTATTCTCAATGCCTCTTTAGTGATAAAATTTCGAAGTATTATGAATTTATAAATTGTCTCTTATACTTGTACACATGAAATCAATTTGTTTATCCCAACGTAAATGCTGATCTGTAATAATTCCTAAATATTTGAGTTGTGTGGAAGGTGTTATATGTGGGCAATTACAATAATTATTTGTTAATTCATTACATGAAATATTATGTATTACTAAGTGACAATTTTATTAGTATTTAAACACAGGAGATTAGAGTCAAGATGATGATAATGATAATAATAATAATAATTATTATTATTATTATTATTATTATTACTAATTAATACGAGAAAAATTCGTACCGGCACCGTGAATCGAACCCAGGACCTCTCAGCTCTGCGCACTGAGCGCTCTTTCCAACAGAGCTATGCCGGGACTCGATCCACGGTGCCGGCCGAACCCCTATCGTAATGCTTTTTACGGCCTTACTACCTGCATTTGAGACGATACACGTCATATATGCAGGAGCGCATATTTAAATGACTTTGTGGCCATATTCAACATCAGTTTATGACAACTGCTAACAGTTAATACATCACATATTCATTTGTATGAGGTCTCGCCCACCTCATTACGAGAGGGTTCGGCCGGCGCCGTGGATTGTGTCCCGGCATAGCTCAGTTGGAAAGAGCGCTCGGCGCGCAGAGCTGAGAGGTCCTGGGTTCGATTCCCGGTGCCGGTACGAATTTTTCTCGTATTAAATAGTAATAATACATATTGGCTACTTCAAAGTAGTCGTGTAATATTCAATGAGGTGGGCGAGACCTCATACAAATGAATATGTAATAATAATAATAATAATAATAATAATAATAATAATAATACTTACTTACAAATGGCTTTTAAGGAACCCGAAGGTTCATTGCCGCCCTCACATAAGCCCGCCAGTGGTCCCTATCCTGTGCAAGATTAATCCAGTCTCTATCATCATACCCCACCTCCCTCAAATCCATTTTAATATTATCCTCCCATCTACGTCTCGGCCTCCCTAAAGGTCTTTTTCCCTCCGGTCTCCCAACTAACACTCTATATGCATTTCTGGATTCCCCATACGTGCTACATGCCCTGCCCATCTCAAACGTCTGGATTTAATGTTCCTAATTATGTCAGGTGAAGAATAGAATGCGTGCAGTTCTGTGTTGTGTAACTTTCTCCATTCTCCTGTAACTTCATCCCGCTTAGCCCCAAATATTTTCCTTAGCACCTTATTCTCAAACACCCTGAACCTATGTTCCTCTCTCAGAGTGAGAGTCCAAGTTTCACAACCATACAGAAGAACCGGTAATATAACTGTTTTATAAATTCTAACTTTCAGATTTTTCGACAGCAGACTGGATAATAAGAGCTTCTCAACCGAATAATAACATTTAATAATATTTATTCTGCGTTTAATTTCCTCCCGAGTGTCATTTATATTTGTTACTGTTGCTCCAAGATATTTGAATTTTTCCACCTCTTCGAAGGATAAATCTCCAATTTTTATATTTCCATTTCGTACAATATTCTGGTCACGAGACATAATCATATACTTTGTCTTTTCGGGATTTACTTCCAAACCGATCGCTCTACTTGCTTCAAGTAAAATTTCCGTGTTTTCCCTAATCGTTTGTGTATTTTCTCCTAACATATTCACGTCATCCGCATAGACAAGAAGCTGATGTCACCCGTTCAATTCCAAACCCTGCCTGTTACCCTGAACTTTCCTAATAGCATATTCTAATAATAATAATAATAATAATAATAATAATAATAATAATAATAATAATAATAATTTCTTCCACTAGCAATTGGGCTCAGTGTTAAAGTGTTCATTCTTCTGCGAAGTTACAGCTTAAGAGATCGCATAACCACTAGATTCCAGGGGCACACTAACATTGTAAGTCCTTAAGAGAGGGATTTGAATCTCCGACTTTTTCTCGGGAATGGAACCCAGTCTCTGGACTTGATCTGTCCAGGTCAGGAGAGAACGGAGTCGTATCCGTCGTTGCTAGGCGCCGCGCGTTTGTTCTGAGCCAGAATCCGGAAATGAGAGAACAGCGCAGCTAGCGAGGAAATGACTTCCATGCGGCCACGCGCTCCGTTTCTTCGTTCTCTTATTAAATTCGCAGCCTTTCCTAGCCGCAATGCAATATTTGTCTCCATGTACCTATTTCTTGGACGATTCTCTTCAAAGGGCAGCTGTACGGACACGTTCAAAATTGTCAATTACCGATTTTCCTCTCTGAATATGATATTAAGAGCAGAAAACAATTTGTGCTTCTCTTTTCTTCTTCTTCTTCTTCTTCTTCTTCTTCTTCATCTATCCCTTATACCAGGTATGCTCAAAATTGTAAAAGCGCCGATTACACGGATGATGCTGCACTGCATAACACACACAGTGTATGGACTGGGCTCCGCAACTACATTGCAGCACCGCCCGTGGCATCGCTCTCACTACCTTACAAAGAAAGAAATAAAAAATAGGTTGCAGCCGCCAAATTACTCTTCAAGGAACGACCACTCATATAAATTGGGAAAGAAGGCAGAGGACGGACACTGGAAAGTTTTCTTTTCTCAATCGTACTATCAGGGACTGGAATGCTTTACCTGCAGACTTACTAAAGGCTTTACCAACAACCAAAAATGTATTTAAAAATAGGCTTAAGGACCTTACTAATAGACGGTAATTATACACAGTACTTAAAGGGTGTAAATGATATGTTGTTATTGAAGTGTTGTATCAGTGAAGAATTATGTTGTGTCAGTGAAGTGTGTTGTATCAGTGAAGAAGTATGTCGTGTCAGTGAAGTGTGCTGTGTAAGTGAAACGTGTTCCTGTCAGTGAAGCTGTATAGGTTATAGTGGCAGTGCAAAGTATTTGAACAGTGAAATGTTTTTGAAGTGTTAGTGAAATCAGGATAGAATCAGTGAAATGTGTCGTAGTTCCAGTGCAGTGAGTGAGTTGACAGCGAAATGAGTGTAATGTTGAAAGGTACTTGTGCAGATATGAACATATACTCGTGGGTTTTAGTTCGATCTTAGTTTTAAGATACAAATTAGAATATTTCAAATGTTATTTTAAGTGATCGTTTCATTTAATTTAGTATATTCCCTGTTGTTGTTGTTATTATTATTGTTATTATTATTATTAGTATTAATTATTAGTATTATCATTAATTGTATTTTAATTAATAAGTTTATTATTGTCATTATTGAGTGTAATTAGTTACCACTGCCACCGGGTATATACCCATTGCAGTGTGAATAAATACATACATACATACATACGGATAATAAACTGAATATGAAAAAGGAAATATTCAGTTACTACATTATTTATTATATTTTATACAGTTGTAATACTATTATGTCATAGATAATGTTATTTTCTTATTCCACATTCAACATGATGTGTAGGCTTATTCTTTTCTGCAAGTAATCGGAAATCTATTTCCAACGAATTTACTGAATTACACAAAAGATTCTCATCTGTTAATCGGAAACTATGTTTGGATTTTTGGAGTTAGCAACATTCATTCTCGAAAGTAATTGTTTGCACACATATTTCGAGTGACAGCGAATAAGCTCATCTTAGGGATATTTCGTTTTGTTAATTTTTTTAATACTTCTATGCTTGTCATGTTATGTTCTCCGCATTTAGTTCTGAATTCTACGTGACTTTGCAAATCAATGAACTCGTCCTCGAACTGCACTCTCACGGATTGTAGTAAATTTACTACGAAAGGATTAACAAAAAAGATTGATATCACTTTCCATACGTCTAAAATTGTTAAATCTATGTTCTGTGAATTCACATTTGAGCTGTTCCAGTACAGAGATGTAATTAACTATATTTTGTTCAGGCACCATAGATTTCTTTACAAGTTCACCATCCGTGAAGGCTTTTAGTGTCTTAGCTAATTCCCAACATACTACATAACTTGCTCCTAAACATAGACTCTGAATTGTTCGACTCTTTTCAATGTTTGGCCTTTCGTGAAGTGCTTTCAATTCTTGAAACTGTAGTGCACGTTGCACCCCTGAAAAATTATTTTATAACACGTACTTCTCTTGGAATAAAATCACCACAAATACAATAATTGTAGTAGTAATAATAATAATAATACTAATAATAATAATAATAATAATAATACTAATAATAATAATAATAATAATAATAATAATAATAATAATACTTACTTACAAATGGCTTTTAAGGAACCCGAAGGTTCATTGCCGCCCTCACATAAGCCCGCCAGCGGTCCCTATCCTGTGCAAGATTAATCCAGTCTCTATCATCATATCCCACCTCCCTCAAATCCATTTTAATATTATCCTCCCATCTACGTCTCGGCCTCCCTGAAGGTCTTTTTCCCTCCGGTCTCACAACTAACACTCTATATGCATTTCTGGATTCCCCATACGTGCTACATGCCCTGCCCATCTCAAACGTCTGGATTTAATGTTCCTAATTATGTCAGGTGAAGAATACAATGCGTGCAGTTCTGTGTTGTGTAACTTTCTCCATTCTCCTGTAACTTCATCCCGCTTAGCCCCAAATATTTTCCAAAGCACCTTATTCTCAAACACCCTGAACCTATGTTCCTCTCTCAGAGTGAGAGTCCAAGTTTCACAACCATACAGAAGAACCGGTAATATAACTGTTTTATAAATTCTAACTTTCAGATTTTTGGACAGCAGACTGGATGATAAGAGCTTCTCAACCGAATAATAACACGCATTTCCCATATTTATTCTGTTTTTCATTTCCTCCCGAGTGTCATTTATATTTGTTGCTGTTGCTCCAAGATATTTGAATTTTTCCACCTCTTCGAAGGATAAATCTCCAATTTTTATATTTCCATTTCGCACAATATTCTGGTCACGAGACATAGGCCCCCTAATCATATACTTTGTCTTTTCGGGATTTACTTCCAAACCGAATAATAATAATAATAATAATAATAATAATAATAATAATAATAATAATAATAATAATAATGTTGATATGTGAATACATATTACAGAAAACCGCTTAACTGTCACTTCGGCATGTTCTGGATGTCAGAGCGTATAATCTTTTATGTTGCTCAGTAGTATTCCTGACAATACCTTACAACATAGTAAACACTTTACGTTTTTACAACAAAACTAGTCTTCCTCCCACACTGTACGGAATGATCGTTTGCTTACAGAAGGTTTTGACTGTCATTGTCCCGCACTGTTCGTGCGTTTACTGAGTACTTGAACTGCCTTCCGCAGTCATCCGTCGAGCTTCGAACGAGGAACAGGACGCTCTACATTGGAAGGTTGTGATTACAGAACGTAATCGGGAGTCAGAGAATGAGCATACCTGCCTTATGCCTTGCAGCGCCGGGTCCTCCACCCATTTCTTATATCTCTCCTGGTCCAATGCCA
The DNA here is from genome assembly GCA_025594305.2 of Periplaneta americana. Taxonomy (NCBI): domain Eukaryota; kingdom Metazoa; phylum Arthropoda; class Insecta; order Blattodea; family Blattidae; genus Periplaneta; species Periplaneta americana. The sequence continues at coordinate 18,903,232 of JAJSOF020000021.1, forward strand.
ATCTTTTTCCTTGAAAATAAAGAGCACGGTTATATCAGAACATCATTATTAACAGGGTTACAATGTAAACTACATCTTCGTGTATCCAAAGTGTTTAAATTCTTATCTTCTTCTTCCATTCTTCTCTTGCCTCCCAATCCCGTTTTTCCAAGCCTCTCTCCTTCATTCCGCTTCTTATATCGTCCATCCAGGTTTTCCTTGGTATTCCCCTCTTTCCTCTTCCTGGCGGAATCCATTCCAAAATCTGTCCTCGCATTCTACTGGGTGTTCATTTCAAAGTGTGTCATGACGACACTGTTGTTGGGTCACCGATTTGAAGCGAGTTTCAGTTTATATGTTAGAGAAGTTGCCTATTATTTAAGGTGTTCTTCAATCTGAACTTGAGAATGTGTACGGTATAACTTGAACGTCGTAGCAACAGATGGCGGTCTGTACGGTCTGTGTGCTACCATAACCTCTTTCGAACTGTGTTTTGCGCCGGCAAGTCGTACGCAGGGTATTTGTTATCATCGGTTGCGTATGGTAACATTCCACAACACAAATCAAATGCTCCGTGTCCATGTTGACCGTCGAAGTTAATATCAACAAATACGTAAGTAATCGTCTTAACCCTCTCCCCATATCTCGACAGTACGTATTTCCAAACAGTTCACATTCCTGCCACTACCGGCGATACCGTACGTATCGGCACGTACTCTTCAGAATGAACGCCGTACTTGCTAGCCAACTTCTCTGCCTCTTAGATTATACACCTGAGCTGCGGAAGTGTAGGAAGATTGAATTCTCTAGGCTCATCAGCTAGCCACATGACGGCATGCAGCGAGCCAAGACACATTTTGAACTGAACACCCAGTACTTATGTGACCATACCTACTATTTATTAATTGCTTGTAGCTAACGAAATCTAACAATGTAGGCCTACTATTAACTCCTATAACTCCGTGTGGAGTTGCTAGTCTTTCATCGGGTGCCTCCCCAGGTGGCGGATATGGGAATGCTCGCCAGATATGGAGGGTACCGGGGAAATAAAATACCCGGGGCAGACCAAAACTAGCAGCTGCTGCCTTGCAGAGAGACGTTGGTTCGTCAGAGGCTAGAGGAAGAAAACCTCAAATAAAAATTGCCTCTTCCTCCAGGTTGGGGGTTGATGCAATAGGCCAGCTCCCTATTCATAAAAAAAAATAATAACAATGCTAAAAAGTCCAAAGTGATTAAACCGGATGGATTCAATATATTAGAACAGATGGCTATATTTAATCTTCTTAATGTATCCTTCTGTTTGCTGACAACATAAAGTCCACTATAGTCCACTGTAGTCTTTTCAGTTCTTGTTTTTCACGAGAAATGAGGGGTATTTTGATCGGTGCCTGTTGCTAGTAGCCAGAGTTGGCGTGTAGTCAATATATACTGCAGGGCTGTGTCTTCTGCAACTGGTACTGATGATTTTAATTTACTTCTTTTGTGGTTTATGGTTGGACAGTATAGAAGAATGTGTTCCAGATCTTCATCATATTTTTACACCACAGACAAGTAGGATTATCAGAATGTGAAATCGGTGTAGGTACAATTGAGTGACACTGTGACCTGTTCTGGCTCTTGTTAAAAATGTTTGAACATGTCTGGGCAAGTTTATATACATATCCAGATCATTTGGTTTCTTTTGTACAGACTGTAAAATTTTTTCTTTGTCAGAAGAGAGCCAATTTTTTATCCATAGGTTTGTAAAATGAGACTTTACTGAAGCAAAAGCACTGGATAGAGATATCACTTGAAGAGGTCTTGGTTGCAAATATGTTGCCTGTTCTGCAATATTATCCACTTTCTCGTTTCTAGGTATGCCACAATGACTAGATATTCATTGAAATGTTATTTCCTTTTGGAGTATTTTTAGTTTGGAATAATTCCATATGCGTAGAGATTTGGTACATATTTTATTATATTAAATAATTATAGCCTTGTTGGAGTCAGTAAGTATGCAAATAGATTTTTCAGAAATTTGAGTAATACACTAAAGAGCAGCATCAATAGCTAGCAATTCAGTGTCAAGACTGGAGGAGGATGAAAGTGGTATGAAGTAACTTTCTTGATATTTTTGAATATAATACCCTGCTGCTGATATCCCAACATCAGGGTTTAGAGATCCATCTGTGTAAGTTTGAAGTTGATGCTTATATGTGCTGCAGATTAGTTCCATGGTATCTAACTTAATGTATGGAGGATCATTTCTGGAATAATTTCCTGGGATTTGTATGCTATGTTCTGTAATTACCCATTGCTATATTGTAATAGATAAAACAATAACTGCGCATACCTAGAATCGTTGAAAGTTTTTATTAGTTTTCTTACACCGTACGACCATGAACACTGCGACGAGCGAGACAGTAGTCTGCTAGCATATCCAATGAGAAGCGAGTACTACAGTGCTGGAAATATTCACCGCAGATAGTTCCTTCCATACAACCTACAGTAACTAAAAACAAGCATTTCCCTGGACCAAAGTACAATGAAGTTTCGTGTAAATAAAAATGGTTATTTTCCCTGAGCAAAAGGCAGAATGTGAGTCCTGTGGCAAGGTTAGAGGATAGTTGACAGGAGGTGAGATTTCCCTCCATTAACAAGGCTACAACTTTTCAAACGTTGGCAACATTATTTCTAAGACTTTCGCTGCAGACAGCTTTAATACAATTTCTGTAGGACAAATTAATATATCTATAACTAGTGGCTTGTGCAGCAAATGCTGCTGCAAACTAAGTTCGTTAGACTTTCAAATAAAGATTTTTCAGATTTATTTTCACTGAAGAATACTTGACATTTTGATAGTTATTTGCTTCCATAATAATGAAACATACCGTACTCCCTCTGAATGGGTTTTTGGCCCACATACTTTTTGAACCTATCCACCTTCAGTTTTGAGTTTCAACGCGGAAACGCAAGTATCAATGTCAGGACGATAGCAATAGCTGTTTCAGGTCATTGTGGATAGTAGACGAAAGTTAAAAAAAAAAAAAAAATGTCAGGTTTGCTAAGTTTTCGAACAATAGCATTTTTCTGCATGTAGAACTTGAAATGTAGAGCGTAAAATCATTTTATCTTATTAAGAGATCATGCTGAAATGATCTGGAGACTACAAAATTTTCTAGGCCTCTTATTTTATTAGTAAGTAATACCTTTTGGTCTTTCCTTAGGAACTGTAATTTTTGCGCTCTCTAGAGCCAATACTCAAGACAATGACACATATCAATATCTACACCACACCGCCATTAAGTATATGAAAAAGACCCAACCCCACCTGATTAAGAACTATAAAAACATTTGATTTTTAAAAACAATATTATTATCTTACATAAGTTTTGTAGTTATATACAGCCGCCACTGAGTAAATTATAGAAATTAAGATCTAAATTAAGATATTCTCTACATTTACTTACATAACTTCGAAACGTTTCACTTTCATGTCATCAATATAGCATTAATACTTACTTACTTACAAATGGCTTTTAAGGAACCCGAAGGTTCATTGCCGCCCTCACATAAGCCCGCCATCGGTCCCTATCCTGTGCAAGATTAAGCCAGTCTCTATCATCATATCCCACCTCCCTCAAATCCATTTTAATATTATCCTCCCATCTACGTCTCGGCCTCCCTAAAGGTCTTTTTCCCTCGGTCTCCCAACTAACACTCTATATGCATTTCTGGATTCGCCCATACGTGCTACATGCCCTGCCCATCTCAAACGTCTGGATTTCAAGTTCCTAATTATGTCAGGTGAAGAATACAATGTGTGCAGTTCTGTGTTGTGTAACTTTCTCCATTCTCCTGTAACTTCATCATTTAGCCCCAAATATTTTCCTAAGCACCTTATTCTCAACCACCCTTAACCTATGTTCCTCTCTCAGAGTGAGAGTCCAAGTTTCACAGCCATATAGAAGAACCGTAATATAACTGTTTTATAAATTCTAACTTTCAGATTTTTGGAGAGCAGACTGGATGATAAGAGCTTCTCAACCGAATAATAACACGCATTTCCCATATTTATTCTGCGTTTAATTTCCTCCCGAGTGTCATTTATATTTGTTACTGTTGCTCCAAGATATTTGAATTTTTCCACCTCTTCGAAGGATAAATCTCCAATATTTATATTTCCATTTGTACAATATTCCCGTCACGAGACATAATCATATACTTTGTCTTTTCGGGATTTACTTCCAAACCGATCGCTTTACTTGCTTCAAGTAAAATTTCCGTGTTTTCCCTAACCGTCTGTGTATTTTCTCCTAACATATTCACGTCATCCGCATAGACAAGAAGCTGATGTAGCCCGTTCAATTCCAAACCCTGCCTGTTATCCTGAACTTTCCTAATGGCATATTCTATAGCGAAGTTAAAAAGTAAAGGTGATAGTGCATCTCCCTGCTTTAGCCCGCAGTGAATTGGAAAAGGATCAGATAGAAACTGACCTATACGGACTCTGCTGTATGTTTCACTGAGACACATTTAATTAATCGAACTAGTTTCTTGGGAATACCAAATTCAATAAGAATATCATATAATACTTCCCTCTTAACCGAGTCATATGCCTTTTTGAAATCTATGAATAACTGATGTACTGTACCCTTATACTCCCATTTTTTCTCCATTATCTGCCGAATACAAAAATCTGATCAATAGTCGATCTATTACGCCGAAAACCGCACTGATGATCCCCAATAATTTCATCTACGTACGGAGTTAATCTCCTCAAAAGAATATTGGACAAAATTTTGTACGACGTCAACAGAAGTGATATTCCTCGAAAGTTACCACAGTTGGTTTTGTCCCCTTTTTAAAAATAGGTACAATTATGGACTCCTTCCATTGATCTGGTACAATTTCCTTTTCCCAAATAGCAAGTACAAGTTTATAAATTTCGCTATATAATGCACTTCCACCCTCTTGTATTAATTCTGCTGGAATCTGATCGATACCTGGAGACTTGTACTTTTCAGATTTTCTATCGCAATTTCGACTTCTGAAAGCGTGGGTTCGGGTATAAATGGCTCAGCAGTTTGTATTTCAATTTCGTCCCGATCATTTCTATTTGGCCTATGTACATTTAGTAGTTGCGCAAAATAGTTTTTCCATCTGTTTAGGATTGATGGAGAGTCTGCAAGCAAGTCACCATTCTCATCCTTGATCACGTTTACCCTTGGCTGATATCCGTTCTTAAATTCCTTTATACCCTTATATAAATCTCGAATGTTTTTATTCTTACTATTTGTTTCTACCTCATTCAGTTTTTCCTTCAAGTAACCTCTCTTTTTATTCCTAAGTGTACGACTTGCTTCCGTCTTTCATTGAAATAATTATCTCTCTTCTCCTCAACTGGATCCTGTAAGAATTTCAATTTTGCCTGTTTCCTTCTTTCTACTACCATGCAACAATCTTCATCAAACCACGGTTTCATTTTCTTAGTTTCATAATAACCTATGCTCTGCTCAGCTGCAATTTTGATACTATCTCTGATATTTTCCCACACGCTATTAACATCTAATTCTTTCTCAACTTCGTCGGAACTTTCTAAAGTGGCAAACCTATTCGAAATTTCGACCTGATAATTTTGCTTAGCTTCCTCGTCCTTTAATTTCAAAATATTGAATTTAGTAATATTAACTTGTTGCTCTACTCGCTTGGCTACTGATAATCTTTCTCTTAATTCTCCAATCACCAAATAATGGTCAGAATTACAGTCTGCACCCTGAAAGTTCGAATATCTACTATACTAGTATGTCTCCGTTTATCTATCAAGATGTGATCAATTTGGTTGTGTGTCAATCCATCTGGAGAAGTCCAAGTATATTTATGTATATCCTTATGGGGGAATGTTGTACTTTTGACAATTAAATTTTCGATGTGGCAAAGTTGACTAATCTAACTCCATTGTCACTACTAATTGCGTGTAGGCTCTCTTTTCCAATAGTTGGTCTAAAAACCTCCTCCCGTCCTACTTTTTGAAATCCCCCAATAAAATTTTCATGTGATATCTAGGGAACTGATCAAAAGTATGTTCCAATTCTTTAGAAGCTATCCTTTATATAGTCGTCTTTCTCTTCTGTAGGGGCGTGAGCATTTATAACCATGATGTCGCACCATCTACCCTTAAGTACTAAATATGATAACCTGTCACTGATAAATTCGACCTTTTTTACTGCTGATTTTATTCTTTTATGTACAAAGAATCCTGTTCCTAATTGGTGATTATTGTTTCCTTCCCCATAATACAACAAGTAATCTCCTATTTGTGATATGCCATTCCCATCTAACCTAACCTCATGTACTCCCACAAAGTCTATTCTATATCTAGCTAGTTCTTTTGCTACTAATGTTACCCCTCCTGTTCTATAAAGACTAGTTACGTTCCAAGTGCCAAATCTCAAAACCTTATTCCTTTGCTGTGGTCGTGCCAGAGAATCAATCCTATTCCGAGGCTTACTGTAGGAATTCGTAACAAGCTTTTTTTACGGTGATGGGTTGTTAGCCCTTCGCCCAACCCCCAAGCTGGAGGACCACCCCTTATCGGCTGTCCACGACTGCTTATTCAATATATTCGCAATATAGCATTAATATTATGTATAATTAATGAAAAATAGACGCATCATGACATTAACCATAATAATATGTAATTTCTAAAATGGTAATAATGTCATCAAACCACCTCAAGTTTCGTAGATTTGAATATCCAATACACAGCTATATTCACAAAATTATACACTGCAGAATGAGACCTGGAAATTATTTTATGCTCGACCATGTCGAAATGTAGTAATTATACACCTGGTAGCAGTCATTTAATGCACGTCATTAAAGTACACCTACTCATTAAAGGCCAGGTCTTTCAGCCAATGACGACTCAGGTTACAACTGTTCAGCCAATGACAGGTCAGCTTTCTACCGTTATAAAACCGCAAGTATCGATTATTCTCGGATATGCAATCGAAAGAGAATTAGCGAAAAGTCACGGAGGCTGGAAATCCAATACTGTCGCAGAAGGTTATGTTCTGTTACTATAATAATTAGCGTTAATTGTAAATAATATTCAAATAAATTCAATTTGTCATCTCGTTTTTCAATGTCTAATTTAATTTCAATGTTATCTCTGTAGGTTCTTATGGCCTAGCAAGGTCAATGTGAACATCTGTTCCTCGGAAAAAAATCAATACTTTCGCGTCTGCGCACATCTCACAACATACGGAACATTGGTCAAGGTCAGATACAAAGAAAATTAATAATATCAAGTTAGAAATATGGTCAAACATAAAAAGTCGTATGAAACTCGCCTATAATGGTAATTAAGAAGCTCGTATGAAAATTATGAAACTCGCTTGCGCTCGTTTCATAAATATCCATACTCGCTTCTTAATTACCTTCATTATATGCTCGTTGCATAATGTACTGTTAATAACAAATTGAATTTAAGCTCTAAATATGTCGGCAATCCTGCAGGCCTTCGTGTAATAGCCTATTGTTTATTGTAGTGTGTGTTTTGTTTTGTTCTGAAATTCAATCAAGTCGGCCGTGATTCAATAAAATTAGTTTTCAAAACTGACAACAGATGGATTTTGGAAAATAGGAAAATTATGTAGGAAAATTGACATTTCACTGAAATCTACTATTTTTCCGAAAAACTTTGAATGCCAGGCATGAAAATGAGGGGTCACTCATTAAAATCCGTTCAGCCGTTTTCCCATAATTTCCATTACCAGTTCAAATTATATATATATATAATATTCTCTCAGCTAGCAGTGCATAATAACTGCGGATTCCCGGCCAACAAGTCACTCAGCTGAGTGCGCTCCTAGTATAATGGCAGTTGACACTGGATACACGTCGACATATATATGACTAACTTGGAGTCAGGCCACAAAAGGAAACATCGAAGGAGGAAGGTTCGATCCAGTGCTGTGGATTGAATTCGGCGTAGCTCAGTGGTCAGAGCACTTTGTACGCAGAACCAAGGACCCGGGTTCGATCCCCGGCGCCGGAGCGAATTTTTCTCCTAAAATATTAAGTGTCAATAATATATTATATAATTTCATTTTCAGCTGCAATTTTAATTCTAGTTCCTATTTTACTTTATTTTCTATATTCCTCTTATATTAATAACATATTATATAATTTCATTGTACCTATAATTTAATTTCAGTTCTTATTTTATTTTATTTTCTATATTCCTGTTATATTAATTATTTATTGCATTATATAATTTCATTGTAGCTATAATTTTAATTTCAGTTCTTATTTTATTTTATTTTCTATATTCCTCTTATATTAATAATGTATTATATTATATAATTTCTTTGTAGCTATAATTTTAATTTCAGTTCTTATTTGATTTTATTTTCTATATTCCTCTTATATTAATAATGTATTATATTATATAATTTCATTGTACCTATAATTTAATTTCAGTTCTTATTTTATTTTATTTTCTATATTCCTGTTATATTAATTATTTATTGTATTATATAATTTCATTGTAGCTATAATTTTAATTTCAGTTCTTATTTTATTTTATTTTATTTTCTATATTCCTCTTATATTAATAATGTATTATATTATATAATTTCATTGTAGCTATAATTTTAATTTCAGTTCTTATTTTATTTTATTTTCTATATGTATCTTTTATTAATAATATATCTGAACTGCGACCGAACACGAGCGCTGCTCATACGGTCCTCAAATTTTGTTAATATTATTGTATTCCCTTTTATATTCATATATTATTTTATTTCTATTTCTATTGTTGTAATTATGTTCTCCAATCTGATGTATTATTCTATATTATATGTTCTATTCTGTATTATTATTATTATTATTATTATTATTATTATTATTAATATTACTATGTAAATTTGTACTTTACCATGTTATAGCATCTTCCGATGCATTTAAAATCTGAAATTTTAACATTTGAAATTTGAAATAAATAAACTTACTAAGTATGCTGCCGGCCTTGGAAGAGGCCTTAAACTCAATGTTCTATTTTCTAAACTCCGAACGCTCTGCAGAGGAAGAATCCCTCTCAAGACACTGCAGAGTACTCATGCTCGAATAAGCCTATTGGCTTCCTTAATCACGATGCAAGAAAACAAAGTGTAAAGAAGATTCGAAACTGCTAAAACATCTAAACAGCGAACAGATAGCCAAATACAGCTATAAAGTGCCGAAAATTTGTCTACTCTTCGTTCATAATCTGTATAAATGATTTTTATTATTATTATTATTATTATTATTATTATTATTATTATTATTATTATTATTATTGCAAAGTGAAAGAATTGATGCGATAGAACTAGAATCCCAGTACTTTCTTACACGCTCAATACTTTACGCAGTATTGCTGATAGAGGTTCGCTCGCCCCTCCTTGCCCTTGATTGCTACCTTCCAAATCCTTACCCCGCGTCGCACTTGATCAGTCCCGCGGTGTCGCGTCGCCACGGGGGGACGTGATAATTCGATTTGCGGTTGGGTTCCGCGCATCGGGATCTCGCATGCAAACCCACAAGACGCACTACGGGAAGAAGTAGGCCGCTGCATTTACATACCGAGTCTCAGAAATATCTATGCGATCACAAGCCTCTTCGCACCGTCTGATTAGTTCGATGACCTAAAAAAAACCCCTAAAAATGACCTATAAAATTATCCAAAAAAAATGTTATAAAATAATCTAAAATACTGAAAAAAAATTACCTAAAAATAAAAAATCCTATACCTAACTAGTAACGGGAGGAAATTAAACACAGAATAAATATGGGAAATGCCTGTTATTATTCGGTTGAGAAGCTTTTATCATCCAGTCTGCTGTCAAAAAATCTGAAAGTCAGTATTTTTAAAACAATTGCATTACCAGTTGTTCTTTATGGTTGTGAAACTTGGACTCTTACTTTGAGAGAGGAACATAGGTTAAGGGTCTTTGAGAATAAGGTGCTTAGGAAAATATCTGGGGCTGAGAGGGATGAGGCGTCGCAGTCTAAGGCATCCCGCCTAGGACTCGCGTTACGGAATGCGTGCTGGTTCGAGTCCTCACGGGGGAAAATTTTTCTCATGAAATTTCGGCCAGTGTATGGGACCGGTGCACACCCAGCATCGTGATGCACTTGGGGAGCTACGATAGGTAACGAAATCCGGTTGCGAATACCAGCTATAACGGCTGGGGGGGGGGATCATCGTGCTAACCACACGATACCTCCATTCTGGATGGATGATCGTCCATCTCTGCTTCGGCATGTGGCCATGAGGCCAGCAGCCGGCTGGTCGGTCTAGGCCCTTCACGGGCTGTAGCGCCACGGATTATTAAGAGGAATGAAGTTACAGGAGCATGAAGAAAGTTACACAACACAGAACTGCACGCATTGTATTCTTTACCTAACATAATTAGGAACATTAAATCCAGACGTTTGAGATGGGCAGGGCATGTAGCACGTATGGGCGAATCCAGAAATGCATATAGAGTGTTAGTTGGGAGGCCGGAGGGAAAAAGACCTTTGGGGAGGCCGAGACGTAGATGGGAAGGTAATATTAAAATGGATTTTAGGGAGGTGGGATATGATGATAGAGACTGGATTAATCTTGCTCAGGATAGGGACCAATGGCGGGCTTATGTGAGGGCGGCAATGAATCTCAGAGTTGGTTCCTTAAAAGCCAGTAAGTAAGTAGGCTATACATAAGTAGTAAAAATCCAACCTTAAATTAACAGCTCTCCAGACTGTCTACTATGACATTCTCATATAAAAGTATAAAATTTCCCACACGATCACAAATTTTCCCACAACCTACAATATGAGCTTACTTACTTACGTAACAATGTTATTCAGGTACTACCATCTGGTGGTAGATGAACGTAACGCACTGTCCGATATTACCCGATATCCGATACTACCTAACTCTCCCCTGAGTATAAAAATATAGGGGTCCCATTTGAAATTTCATAGTGGGAAGGCTCAGAGTGGTGGGTGAAATATAAAATGCAATTAAGAGTGGTTTTTAGACTTCTCCCTCAATATCTAAATTGAGGTGTTTTTTTTTTGTTTAAATTGAAGTTTTGAAATGAAAGTAAATTTAAATATTACACTTTCACCTGACTGTAGGCCTACTTACAAGCAGCATGTTTGTAGTAACAGTACCACATCTTACCCGCCAGGATATGAACCCGCAGACATCTGATCTCGTGGAAAAGCGTCTTAACCATTTAGTAATCGTGGACTACTTTCACTTGGATTAAAGAAATAATATTTAAGAATGGAAGCGTGGGTGTAATTGAATTTGCGTTGTTTAAGAAACACAGTCGCGCAACACTACGGGATTCTTATAAGACCGGCTGAGTGCGTGGGGGGCGGAGGGGGTGAGAAGGGGAGTCGCACAATTTCCTGCCAATATTTTCACACTGACGAGGCTTTTCAGAAGACGGGCGACGTGATGTTCATGACGAATTAACGGACAACATCTCCATCACAATGGAAGTGTGTCAGCGCAGATACCACGCACCCCAGCGGCAAGACGATACAGGGAATGAAACAGGCAGTTCAGGGCTAGACTCATACACGCTTTCAGAGTCATTGACTGCAATGACTATATTTACATGTGTTACTTACTTACTTACAAATGGCTTTTAAGGAACCCGAAGGTTCATTGCCGCCCTCACATAAGCCCGCCATTGGTCCCTATCCTGTGCAAGATTAATCCAGTCTCTATCATCATATCCCATCTCCCTCAAATCCATTTTAATATTATCTTCCCATCTACGTATCGGCCTCCCAAAAGGTCTTTTTCCTTCCGGCCTCCCAACTAACACTCTATATGCATTTCTAGATTCGCCCTACGTGCTACATGCCCTGCCCATCTCAAACGTCTGGATTTAATGTTCCTAATTATGTCAGGTGAACAATACAAAGCGTCGAGTTCTGCGTTGTGTAACTTTCTCCATTCTCCTGTAACTTCACCCCTCTTAGCCCCAAATATTTTCCTAAGAACCTTATTCTCAAACACCCTTAATCTCTGTTCCTCTCTCAAAGTGAGAGTCCAAGTTTCACAACCAAACAGAACAACCGGTAATATAACTGTTTTATAAATTCTAACTTTCAGATTTTTTGACAGCAGACTGGATGATAAGAGCTTCTCAATCGAATAATAACACGCATTTCCCACATTTATTCTAGGTTTAATTTCCTCTCAAGTGTCATTTATATTTAGGAACATTAAATCCAGACGTTTGAGATGGGCAGGGCATGTAGCACGTATGGGCGAATCCAGAAATGCATATAGAGTGTTAGTTGGGAGACCGGAGGGAAAAAGACCTTTAGGGAGGCCGAGACGTAGATGGGAGGATAATATTAAAATGGATTTGAGAGGGGTGGGATATGATGATAGAGACTGGATTAATCTTGCACAGGATAGGGATCGATGCCGGGCTTATGTGAGGGCGGCAATGAACCTTCGGGTTCTTTAAAAGCCATTTGTAAGTAAGTAAGTAAGTAAGTAAGTGTCATTTATATTTGTTACTGTTGCTCCAAGATATTTTAATTTTTCCACCCCTTCGAAGGATAAATCTCCAGTTTTTATATTTCCATTTCGTACAATATTCTGGTCACGAGACATAATCATATACTTTGTCTTTTCGGAATTTACTTGCTTCAAGTAAAATTTCCGTGTTTTCCCTAATCGTTTGTGGATTTTCTCCTAACATATTCACGTCATTGAATAAGCAGTCGTGGACAGTCGATAAGGTGTGGTCCTCCAGCTTGGGGGGTTGGGCGAAGGGCTAACAACCCATCACCGTAAAAAAATAGCTTATTACGAATCCCTACAATAAGCCTCGGAATATTTAAATGTGCACTTAAAAAATCAGCAACAAAACCAGAGTACAACTACATTTTCCCTTACTTCTGCAAATTCTTTGCATCACAAGTATTTGCAATGTCATTCATCTGAATTGGTTTGATGGTACGGTCTATGATAAGAGAAATACATATGAAGAGTTCACTGCAAAAAGGGGGAATGTCGTAAATTTGTGGAAAATGAGATGAAGGTTCAGTACTATAGATCATACAGAGTAGAATATAGTAGAGGTCTGCGCACCTCGCTACTATAGAAACCACTCACTATCTCTCGTGTAGTCCGGATTTGTGCGAGGCGGGCCTCGCATCTCGCACGTCGCATGTGTCTGTTCAGGCTTTAGGGCAGTGATGTCAAAGCAAGCGCATTTTTCTGACCTTGACGTCGTGCGCGGGCAGCAAGCGCTAAGTATGGAAAGAGGAAGGGTTGTGTATATGAGTAAGCAACCTGTTGGATTAAGAAAACAGTGGTGCACAAATTTCAAACGGAACGTGAAATTTTATGTCGTTATTTTTATATGGCTTCTTTCTGTTTAATATTATCTATATTGTCTGTAAAACAAAAGTACTAACACTGATTTCTTAATATTGCACTTGTGTTTTAAATCTTAATAACATAATAGAGAGTTAAGAAGGAATATTCACTTAAATTCCATAGTAGTATAATATTAAACTTATACTGTATTAAGTGGATGAAATACATCATTCATAAAGAAAGTGATATTCCAAAGAAAGAGATTGAGTATGATATGATAAGTTGGAATTTATATTGATGGTATCTTTAGCCTTACAAAAGTAATCAATAAACTAATCAAAACAATATTAGGCCTACAGTAAAAAAGCAAAGTTACCTAGGTACTGTATCTGTTTTAAGTGTAACTAATATTACATAACAAAACTCTTATCGCATTATGCTTTTAAGGTGATATATGTGAGCAACTTCCTATCATCAGAATATTAAATTATTTTCTCGAAATCTGCTGAAGCTATAGAGCTCACATTTTTACAACACATGGGCACGTATCTTTTGTTTATGATGTAACAGTAGTTGCTTTGTTAATTCATTTCCTTACAAACAATTTCCATGCGAATATTTTCAAAATTTTCAATACACTATCTTCAGTAATATGTATTTACGGTATATTAGATTTACGAAAACATTCTGTAAGGCTACTAAATAAATAGGCATATACCTGAAAATTTCACTTTTCTATACGAAAAGTTGAGAAAATATTTCTTTTGAATAAAAAAACTCAAACTTGTGAAAAATGAACATTAAAATTAAAACTTACATTCTTATAATGCACTTATACTTCTGAGACAAATCTAAAAATTAACATGGATACAGTTTTAATAAGTTCTCTTCCCTTTATCTACTGAATCAGTGCTGGCCATCCCTGAATATAGCTCGACCAAGCGGCATATACTACCTCTTTCGTCTGTCTCTTTCCTTTCCGCTGTAAAGCGCTCAGGCTCTCCCGGGCTCTAAAGCGCGCGCTTGCTCCTGTGGGCATCAATTGAAATGCCTGCTTTAGGGACTTAGGCAACTTTTGCAGGAAGAAAAGTCTTACAGTCACCCACAAGAGCATACACAGCGACTGCAGAAGAAGGAAAGAAGCACCGCCAAAGCAAAGACTCCATTGCCAATCGAAAAGAGATGAACGCCAGAAAAGCAAAATACAAACGGGTAGATAATATAGATCCCTGGCTATTTCTTCCAGGACTCATCTCAACATTAATTGTCTAATGGCCTTAGAGAAGCTGCGGCAAAGGCACAGGTCTAAATTTAGGTGACTGAATCAATTGGCTCATTTATAGTGACTAATAAAATTGACTCTCGGCTGAAAGAGAACGTATGTATTATATCATCATTTTAACTTAATTTTTATGCAGACTATTTCGTTTATATGACGTCATTCCATTTTCGACTAATGAAGTGTGATGAAATTTTGAATTCCAACCAATCACAGTCACACTTTGCGATAATTTTTGCAGCTAGATTTATCGCTATCAATTTATCACATGGTCGTTCTTTTGTTTAGTCGTTGTCGCCAACTGTTTCCCCGTAAAGTAATGATCGTGAATACATCAAGATGCAACTACACGGTTAAACTTTTCTTTCAACTTTAAAGCTATGAATGCAAGATTGATATTTAATATTAATTAATATATTTACGTAGTGAAGACGACGTTCAAAACGGCGCACCGTGTAGACACAAAATCTTCATGCATCTTAATTGAACGTACCTTTTAAACTTGATTCTTTCAATATTCTTCCCAGATTGCACGCATACGCGATTGGAATATTGAACTGTGTAGATGCAGCTTTAGTTCCGTTATGCACAACAGCGAGAATGCGTTTGTCGAGCTATAAAAAATGCTTTCGTGTAGCACTAATGGTCGAAATAAGGCACAGCTAACATTGGTCCTGCTCCCACAGGTAACTTAACCTGTAATTGTAGCCTATAAAATTTGTATTTTGTGAATGAAATGAAACAATTAATATAAAGTCAGATGTTCAAATTTATGTAACATCATCGCATATCAAGCCCAAAGACCTTGCATAGTAATAATAAGGTCTTTAATCAAACTGCCTTCCGTATGGCGTAATAAAATTCGTGTTTTAATTAGACCTATCTATACAGAGATGACTTCACTGTGTAGCAACATGTCTCGCTGTGAATACATAGGCATTGGTATATAGCTGTCCCCACTGTTACTGTTAAATTAAATTATGATTTCAGCAGATAATGAAAATGTATTTGTTATAATAATAAGAGAAAAGTGCAGTACATGTAATTAACATTGTTAAACCTTTATTTCGCAATTTGCATTACTGAATAATAACATCGAATTTCTTTGTGAATTTAAATACAATTATAGTCACAATCATGCCATTTCATACAATGGCATGATTGTGACTATAATTGTATTTAAATTGTCATTTAATATGTCACATCAACGGACGTGTATACGTCACCAAACATCGTAAGATGGAGATTACGAATTTCTTTATCGCAGTAATCGATATTCATCTACGAGTATTTCAACTTCACAATGTCTGAATAGGTTAAGTATTCGTTAATATACAATTATTAACATTTTTTATAGAATTTTAGGGATATATTATTTACATTTTTATTTTATTCACGAAATAGTCCTAATAAATGTCACTCGAGGTCTGAGATTTCCCAGATAAATCTCAGACCTCTCGTGACATTACTACAGATAAATTCTTATGGTATGTAATGTTGAGTAATTCAACTCAGTTAACATCACCACATGTCTGTATCATTGAACAGTGAGTTATTTTCTTTGCGTCCTTCCTGGGCAAACCTTCCCTCTGCCTTCCTGGCACGTTTGGGGTGAGGAGCGCTGCCCAGACCAATACCGGAAACCAAATCCTGCAAATACTTTCTTGGGTAAATCAGACATACACGCACCCTTCCATCAAATTACCGGTATATTTTAATATCCTCTACAAGGAAGAAGAAAACACAAGTATTTGCACACAGGTGGAGTTTCTGCAAGTTCAATTAAATGCCCGGATCCGGAATCTTTGCGCTTCCAAGGGCGAGGGGGTCAACACATTTCATTATTATTTCCCTGTATAATATCTTCATTTGCACACTCATATATTACAGACACCGGCGCCTTGATCCCCAAGTTAAAAAAGGATCTCGAGAGATGTAAAATCGTCACGAAATTCCTACCCTTAATCTTTCAATGTGGCACAGAAAAATAAGTTTCGTATTTTAAAGGAAATAAGTTTTCATGATACCTAAAGTTGTTCTTTCTTGAAGGTGAGTTAAGATCATTCTATGTAGGCTTTTAACCTTCCGGGGGAAACTACCAATCGATTTTTAAGAGTCAGTTTTTCCTGGAAATATGCACATGTATGTCCTTAACTTTCCTCATCCAAAAACAACATTCTTACGCAAGGAAGGGGGGAGGACTAGGAATAAGAACGATGAAAAATAAAGATGGGAAAGGGTGGAAAGGAAAGGCTGAGAAGAAGGAAGGAACAAGACAGGAAGAAAAAAAGAAATGATGAGAATGTTAGTGATAAAAATATAGATGATGAAACAAAGACGAAAAAGTGAAGTATTGTGACGGGAATGAAGAGAAAAAGGAAGGCTGAAGTATAGTTGACGCCATCGATTTAGGCAGATGGATTTTTATTAATCAGAACTCCAGAGCGAGTTACTCTTAACTGCAAGGTCGTTATCTTCGTAGCAGTTGTAATGGGTGAGACATAAGAGTAAATATACATTCCTGGCTATCGTAGTGGACTCGGATGGACAGTCACCTCCAAAAACAGTTCACATATAACCACTTTTATACAACTGCAGTAATCTGCGTTACGTAGTTGATAATGGGAGCGTCTTAATAAATAAAGATTTAAATCGGTGTACGGCGGATGCGACAGGTGTACGAATTATTACGGTATAAAAAAATTCATCTATCAAGCTCGACAACTAGGCCTATCAGGCTCAGACTGAAAAACACAAGAAACGAATCGACGGCTTTTCTCGTGACCTATTATCATTCCTTGTAAACACGCACTACGCGTGATTTAAATCATTAAATTAAGCTCTCATATTCATCTGCTTCCATTAAGACTTTTTGAACAAGAGGTTTCTTGCTTGGTTTATCGAAATGTTTAAATGTTATGTTTTATTTAACGACGCTCGCAACTGCAGAGGTTATATCAGCGTCGCCGGATGTGCCGGAATTTTGTCCCGCAGGAGTTCTTTTACATGCCAGTAAATCTACTGACATGAGCCTGTCGCATTTAAGCACACTTAAATGCCATCGACCTGGCCCGGGATCGAACCCGCAACCTTGGACATAGTAGGCCAGCGCTATACCAACTTGCCAACCAGGTCGACTGGTTTATCGAATTACCACAGGTTATTAATTGAGAAAAACTCGCTCCGGGGCCGGGTATCGAACTCTTGACTCCCAGTTACACGCACTAGGATCTCTAACGACTGAGCTATGCCGAGACTCAATCCACAGTATCGGATCGAATCTCGTAGATTATCGAATTACGTATTTTCTTATTTCAGCATATCTATTCTTTCGGTTATTTATCCAACGTGTCGATTCCTGTCGCTTACGTAACTTATTCTCATACTTCATGAATGTTTGTTATTAATGAAGACAATTCGACACAAATCATGTCTATTTTTCGCTCGTCGCTTCATGAAGTAATGAACATTTGCAATAATTGCTTGGTTCTGGTTATGCAATGCTTTTTTCCTCTTAATTTAGAAAATGCAGGAGGCGAACGAAAGTCATTTACGGCACTCCCATGAGTCGGACTGTACTGTGGTGTGTTTATTAATTAATAATAACGATACGAGAGGCGAGTGTGAACATATAAACAACAGACAGCCTTATCGCAATTCATTCTTGCAGTTCTCACAAAACATTGGCTCGCCTACTGGAAATGTCATTGAGGTCATCTGCCAAAATCGGTGCCTCCGACTATAAAACCATTGAAGGGACTTTCTCAAATCGTAACTTGTCTCAAACTTAAAAAACTGAAAACAAAAGCCGACTTCTTAAGTCCTTCGAATACTCAAATCGCTTGGAAACGAAGGAAAAATTAAGTCTAGTGCAGTGGTAAGAGACTGGAAACTTAAAAAGGGAGAGGGCAAAAAGTGACAAAGGATTCATGGGATCTCTGTAATTGCATGCAACGTTGGGTAGATTTTTAAGGAACTTGTTCTCATTTAAAGGTAAGGATTGTGAATTTGATTGATAGTGAAACAATTTTGATGGATTTTATGTGATATGTTTTTATTAGTAACAATTGAAGTTTTTTTAAAAGGGATCATAGTCCAATAAATGAAAATATGAGATATTAAGCACGTGGTGAGCGTATTGTAGCGGCCATCTACTGAACTAGTTGTTAGTGAAAAAGACACCATAGTCCTGTGTTATATGAGTGGACATTTTTAGTGGTCTTCATAAAACAACCATAGTCCAAAGACTATGGCCATTGTCCAGAACGATTGTAGCATTTACAAATATCCCATTCATATCATCTTGAAACATTTATCCACACAAATTTAAACTGTAGTAGACTGGCAGTGTTGCATCTTATGTACGTGGCAAAAGCCACCTAAGAGAAAAATACTTCAGCACGTGAATTGTTGTATTAGTTATGGAGTCATCTTTAGCTGCAGAAGTAATCCCATGGAAGAAACTTAAGCAAAGAAAGGAGAAGGAGAAACAGGATATAATAAAGAAAATGAAGATTAAAGGAGAGGCAGACTTCAGCCACAACAGAATATTTTTTCTTAAAACAATCACTGTCCACAGTTACCTGCATTTACACATGTATTTCTATTAGGAAGGTCCACACCTGTGGAATAACGGCTATCGCGTCTGGCCGCGAAACCAGGTGGCCCGGGTTCGATTCCCGGTCGGGGCAAGTTACCTGGTTGAGGTTTTTTCCGGGTTTTCCCTCAACCCAATTTGAGCAAATGCTGGGTAACTTTCGGTGTTGGACCCCGGACTCATTTCACCGGCATTATCACCTTCATATCAATCAGACGCTAAATAACCTGAGATGTTGATAAAGCGTCGTAAAATAACCTACTCTATTAGGAAATTTAAGTTATAAAGTACTTCAGTTTTCCCAAGTTTCTACAACATCTTAAGAAATGACATGACGAATTTCATAACTGAAGTGTCAACAACATCCATGCCATATAGTTCTTCTTTCTCCTGAAAATGTATGTTTTTGGAGTATGGTTGTTTAAAAAAAAACTTCAATTAGTTTTCCTTTATTCCTTTATGGAATATATACCACATATATGGGTACAAATATTTCAAATAGAATTACTGTGTTTCATCTGAATCTTTGAAGAGTCGTTAGTATGGATATATGGCAAGAGAAATAAGAAATATAATTCATGCAAGAAAGCAAGTCCATCCCTCTAGCAAACACCATGTTAATGTAAGAATCCCATCTGTTGCTAAGCAACTGATTTCTAAATAGTGTGACGTAACTCATTGCCGTTACTAAGAAACTGAAGTCAGATACTGAAATGTTCGTAACGTTTCATTCACACTCAAACAAAAACGTTAGATGTTGAAAAGGATGAAATATGTAATAAAACTAAAGTAACGATTTCATCAAAGTAAGTCGGGAATGTGTGAATGCAGATGGACAACATTTTGAACAACAACTGCAAAACAGGTTAGTAGTTTACTAGTTTTGAAATGAAAATATGAAGTGTAAAAAATATTAGGAAAGTTACGGATCCATAATGACAGTCTATGCTGGCCCATGGGAGACGCGCGTGTTCTCGGCCAAGAGCCGAGCTGAACGCTCTGTATCATTCCCACGTATCAGAAGATTTTACAAAATATAACGGCCCAGAACGCAGTGTGTAATTTGCAGAATTCTCTCAAGCTTTTACCTCATAAGCCAGGAGGAAGTAAATACAAAATCACCATTTTGAGATATGGTGAAACGAAAGTTCCAATTTGCATACAGCTTTGGTACTTATTTCCTTTGAATGTCGAAATACTCGTACAGTAAGACCTCCCTAAAACGAAATGCGATCGTTCCAGAATTTTTTTTTTTCCGTTTTCACAGGTTTTCGTTTTACAAAGGGTTGAGATTTGGCAAAACTAAGAATAGACTACTGCAATATACTCACTGTAAGAAGAACAGAATGGAGAAATAATTTGAAATAAAAGTTAGTACAGTACATGGATAGTCAATTTATTTTCATAATTATTAACTTACGTAGTTGCAGCCTCTCTCTCTCTCCCTCTCTCTGCGCCCTGGTTTCTTGGGCCCCACATTTCTTTTAAAGTGCATCCCCGCGACTTTTTTTTTAAGGGAACGTTGTAGGATTTCCTTCGCGTCCTACATCAGTTCAGAGTGTAAATTTGCTCCCTGATCCATCGGTCGTGCAACAGAAGTTGTGTTTGATGGAAAATAGATTAACTTCACGTTAGACATATCAATCTTTGGATGGCAGGTACCATTGTCTAAAAGCAGTATGACCTTACGACCTTGACGTTTCATTGCTCCATTAAAATTATGAAGCCACTCTTCCATGATAGAACTGGTCATCTAGGCTTTTCTATTAAATCGCGCAGTTTTATTTTATTCGCACTGTTGTTTAACACTGTATTGGCATATTAACACAAAACTCAGAATAAATAAACCGAAATATAAAACTAAATTGACACTACACCACAATTATTCACAATTTTATTCTACTCGCACTGTCCTTTATCACTGTAATGGCTTGTTAGCACAAAACTGAGAATAAATGAAAGAAAATGCAAGAGGGTTGGAAGAAGTAATGGTACAGGAAGTCAGTAACCTGTCCGGGTCCTTGACAATAAGCACAGAATAGTGACATGGTTAGAGAAGCTTCACCCCCAACGCCTGTCAAAGAATAGCGAAAGTCTTCCAGATCATTGCATGTACACTCACACAAAAAAAAATTTGCCATGCTTCGTACAGTGATTATCGCAGAATTAAAAATGGTTCGAAAGAATTTAGCAACAGATAGGCTACGCTTAAAATTATCCGTTTTAGTCAGTTTTTTTTTTACCTAAATGGTGATCAAATATGATTCCGTTTTCGCGTTAGGCAGTTTTCCGTTTTAAAATATGATTATACTAGGAAATCGCTCAGTTCTCAAATTTACAACTATCCATTCCTAGAATTTTGGAGTACCAAAATCAAAACAAGCATAAAATAGCCTACTATACAGTAATATGAATCAACCATTTGCCTTCTGACGCAAGAGCAGCTGTAGTACGTATATTATTATTTGAACTCACCGTGTTGCTGCTGCAGATCGGGTTCGTATCCGCGGTCACACGGCTCCTTCTTGACGGACACGTGGCTGTAGGTAAGCCGCTCGCACGGGGATGTCGGCCTGTGAACACACGGTATCAGGTTTCAGAGCTTCCCTGCACTTGGAACCTTAATATCATTGGATTTACTGATGTCTCGTGTAATTATCTGAGATGGAAAATTACGCAACGATTAACCAGATATTACTACGGTTTAGGAATTTGTTACATTATTATTATTATTATTATTATTATTATTATTATTATTATTATTATTATTATTATTATTATTATTATTGATCTAAATGAGGGGTTGGAAAGAAATGATGGA
Source organism: Periplaneta americana (assembly GCA_025594305.2). Lineage (NCBI taxonomy): Eukaryota > Metazoa > Arthropoda > Insecta > Blattodea > Blattidae > Periplaneta > Periplaneta americana. The sequence goes on from JAJSOF020000021.1 coordinate 18,925,274, forward strand.
TCATTAATGTTTAGTTGAGGGGTTTGGACTTTTTCCATTGCTGGTTGTCACAATCAAAAAATTAAGACAACGTTCCGAAGGGTGGTTCTCCCTTCGTCTTCAGGTGGAAGGAAGGAGAGAAAGGAAAAAACCTACTGTTGGGATCGTTACGTACAGCTATTCTGTATGACTGGTCGATTGACTCCTGGCTTCGGCGGAGATTCTAATTAAGAAAAACCCGAAGTCATTAGCAGTATGTTGGCACTAAACCAAACGGAATAAAAAAGATGGACGTGAAGTGGCTAAAAATTGATGAAAGACACACAAAAGGAGGGGGCGGGGAACTAAAAAAATGAACAAGTGTTATGATACCTCGATAGAAAATAAAAGAAGGTAAAAAAGGAAAAAACTAGGAGCACAAGTACAACTTCAAACAATGCTTAATAGATAAATCAAGAATAGTACAACACAGCTTTGAATCCGGACACAAAATAAAGTGGGAAAATACTTTAATCCTACAAACGGAGCGTTCTCTGACACAGAGGAAATATAAGGAAGCCGCACATATGAGTTTTTCGGACAATGCCATTAGTCAACCTATTCTAATTCTTCCGGATATTTGGTTACCCATAGTTGAACAAGACATCAGAAATATTCAATACAAGGGGAAGAATGCTGCCACCAACACCACGTAGACCATCTGGGGTCATCTCCACCTTTAGACAACGCAACCTAGTGTTGCAGCTTAGTAGTTAGTAGTAATGTCTGCTACCGCTAGGTGGCAGTAGTAGTTTAGTTAAATCATGTCCTTGTTACTAGTTTTTTCCTTTTTTACCTTCTTTTATTTTCTATCGAGATATCATAACACTTGTTCATTTTTTTAGTTCCCCGCCCCCTCCTTTTGTGTGTCTTTCATCAATTTTTTAGCCACTTCACGCCCATCTTTTTTATTCCGTTTGGTTTAGTGCCAACATACTGCTAATGACTTCGGGTTCTTCTTAATTAGAATCTCCACTGAAGCCAGGAATCAACCGACCAGTCATACAGAATAGCTGTACGTAACGATCCCAACAGTAGGTTTTTTCCTTTCTCTCCTTCCTTCCACCTGAAGACGAAGGGAGAACCACCCTTCGAAACGTTGTGTCTTAATTTTTTGATTGTGACAACCAGCAATGGAAAAAGTCCAAACCCCTCACCTAAACATTATTATTATTATTATTATTATTATTATTATTATTATTATTATTATTATTATTATTATTATTATTATTATTCGCTAAACTGGAGAATTTGCTACGGTAGCTTTGAACCGTGCGGTTACGGTCATGATCAAATTGAGCTAAATACACAATTTCGCCAACATAAGGACATGACGTTGATCTGTGGCGTCGTACCTATTATTACCTATTATTTCTCAGATTTCTTCTTCTTTCCATGTTCTATTATAATGGCACTGCTAACATATACTACTAATATATTTCAAATATCGTACGATGAAGTTCTGAAAATTGTACAAACAATATTATTAACACGTTTTGCGTTATTTTCCAGGAGAAGTAAATTCAAGTATACCATCTATTTCAATTGTCTCTTTGTCCTGTCCGAGAATATGAGATAACGTATGCACTTCTAAACCACACGCTTCTGCAGACAATTTCTTTGTTTGTGAAAAACTGATACGCACTGCATCATAAGCTAGTCCTTTAGAAAAAATATATACAGAAAATACTAGAGATGGGAAAAGTTGTTATTTTCTCGTAACAGTTCCAATTGTTCCAGTTCCATGAAAATACTAGGTTCCAAATAACAGTTCCAAAATAACAGTACCACCATATATTATATAGCCTACGCCGAAGTTCGCGCCACAGCACCGGATCCAAAGACGTTTTATAGTACCGGATCGAATCCCTCCTCCAGTGTTTTTTCCTTTGTGGCCTGACTCCATGTTGTTACCATAGGATCATTCTGTAGGATCAGAAATTAATTTTTACATTATATATATAATTTAATGTGGAAACTGTACCAAAATAAAACACACACTAGGAATGAACGAAACTCCTCCAGAGTCAAGTCCCTAAATTCAGTTCTGTCATTCTGTGAAGCGTGTGACACAATTTATTTTTGTTAAAACCCTTTAGTCAAAGTAGTTTATGCAAACATTTGGGTAAAAAGGCAAAAGTATAAGTCGAGGGCCATGAGAAAGTCCAGAAGTCATACTGACAGTATTGACACCGCGAAACCAGTTACGTTATATTTACGCACGACGCCAGTTCAGGATTAAAAGTTGGTATTGATTTTGTCCCTGAAAATTGTTAAAAGTAGCCAGATCTAATGACAAAGTCGCTAAATTGATAACACTGCAGCAACGGTTGTCATAATGTAGTTCCATACACGGCCGACTTGATGCTAGCTCCGCTTCATCTTTGAAAGCGAAGGGATCATCAAGTCGGCCGTGTTCCATAACATCGAGCATGTTGTAACATGTAACAGCAAGTATTTTGTACAGGGACATCATTTTATTTTTACTTCAATTTTTATTATACCTGAGTTTTTTAATGTACTTCACTCCCACCCCTTCTACTAATGAAGTTCAGCCGTCTTCCACACAGATCCAAGTCATAGTAGCCTTACCGTCACAGTAAGTTCCAAAAATATGTTTGGGTTTTCCAATGACGAAAGAGCTTTCAATATTGCATCATTTTCGCAAAGGTACTGTCGTCCATTTGCTAACGTCGCATTCGGTTTTCCCCACCAGCTTCTATTCGCCTCTCGGTAAAGGCTAGTGGCTGGGCTGTCTTAGCTCTTTTCTGAGAACATTAATTTCTGTTAGGAATTGGACATATACGTAATATTATACCCATACAACTGTTTAAAATAACTTAAATAAAAGGGCCTCGTTAAGTAATTAACTGTCACGTGATTTCCCTCTTTTCTACGATCCTGCGACATAATCACTTGGACGGACAGTAGCTAGAATGTCTGAGTAATTTTATCTTTTCGGATCGAGCAGAAGTGAAGATTGAATTTACAGTACGTAAGGTACTCTTTTATAGAGTAGGTACAGAATTATTTCAACATGAGTTAGGCCTACTAGTACGAAGAACGAAACTGGTAATTGGAATTAGATACATTAATCGAAATGAACCGCCACCATTTTGAAAAATGTGTTTAAATATCCATATTATGATTATTTTTCAATTTAACTTCATTCTCTATAGTGTAAGCTAATGTGCTATAGACACTCTAATATACACTGCATAATGAATACGTCCGTATGGACAGCTCCAGTTCGTGAGTAAAAACACTCATTGTTAATACAGTACTGTATTTTGATTAAACAAAAACCCAATGAAAATTATCAAACTCAAAAGCTTGATATTTCATAGTTTACGTAAATGGATGAATTACTTTTCTTCCCTCCTATACCTAGTAAAGTGATTTGTTTGTATATTACGCCATCGAACTCCAGTCATGGAAGGGGTTAGCAACCGTTGATTCAAAAGGTATAGGCAGGTTAATATCAGAAATGTTAGTAAAAATAAAATGATGTCCCTGTATAACAGGTACAGTACTACTAGTATGCAATGTAACAGTGATGGTTTGGAACAGGCCGTTACGTTATTTTATAGTCATGACTCATAATGTAGTTCCATAACATCAAGTATTTTTTGTAACAGCAAGTTATTTTTTTGTAACAGGAGTATTTAATGTAACAGTGGAAGAGCCACGTACTACTAGTACGTAATGTAACAGTGGTACTGTATTAGGAACATGTACAGACGCTAAATGATCACATACTTCCCTGTACGCCATGTGATGCAGCACGATGTCATAATGAGTCGAGATGTGAATTCCTGGAAATGAAATCTTTTCTAATGCTAAACTGAATTCGTAGATCAGGTTTGTTCGAAGCAGGAAATGTAATGTAATTTTAAATTATTTGTAAATTGGTCACGAAATCGAAATGGATCCCAGTGGTAAATAAAACCTAACCTATTCTTCCTCTTCTGCTTAGCTGAAGGTCACAGTAGTGTTCAATTTCTCCAAAAATGCGTAAATAAAAGCTATAATCATTTCGGTCGTGCTAAAATGCATATTAATAATGTACCGTCATGAAGAATAATAATCTCATTGTAATGAAATATGAAAATTTACCGTTGTACTTTTTTTTAAAACAAAAGAACTTCAATAATAGTCATGTTTCAACAGATTTTAGTTTAATTTCAAGAATTGGTAATGAAACTAAAACTGTAAAATATTTGGAAATAAAACATAACCTATATATTTTCATCTCCCTTGATAAAATTCACAATGTAGTTACTATAATACAGGCATTATGTTATTTGATAGAATCCTATACTTAATTAACATCAGTTCCAAGATAATGTGTACATTTTTTAAAGACTATCTTCCTATCTTTACTATTCATCTTTTACTTTAGTTTCCAACATTTTTTTCAGTACGACGAAAGGATTCCCAATTCTGCTTTCAAACAGTGGCGCCAACTTATATGGGCTCGTGGAATCCGAGCCCACCCAATAATTTATCGTGTTGTGAGATTTATTTAACTTAAGGCTCGTCAAATGTTTGAGCCCACCCACTGTTTTTCAAAAATTGGCTTCACTGCTTTCAATTGTGCCAAACATGTTCCGTTCTGTGGAACAGGCGTTGTCATAATGTAGTTCCAAAGTGAAACGAGTATTTGTAACCGCAAGTATTTCGTACTAGCACAGAGAACACTTATTTTGGAACATAGTGTTCCAAGGTGCTGTTACTTTTTGGAACAGTTCCAAACAAGGAACGGTTCCAAAATAACTGTTGCGTTATTTTTTCCCCACCTCTAGAAAATACTATACTCCTCGCCTGTGAGTGTAGGACTATCCTCTTGCGTATAACAGATGAAACACCAGAGCCAATTGCAATCCCTTCAAGAGACATTGTTACGGTAAGTTACACATCACACAAGAGAAAACAGTCCATTTTTTATATTTACCTGCTGAATTTATTATTGTTTATTTCTCCAGAGAAAAGATGAGATACAACGCAAATCTTTTACAAACATCACATAACATTTGTTTAAACTACGAGAATGTTGTTTCTACGTCATATGACGTTACAGGGGCATATTTATACTACATTACATCATTATTATTTAATGGCCCCATGTGTACCTGCTTGCAATTCGACCTTACGTATGTATCCACGTGATGTAACAGCTGTAGCTACCAGACGAAACTACTCGATCCTCTGTACGTTTTGGGAATGAAAATGCGCTGCCTGGTAATAACTAAAGAAGCCATACTTACAAGAATAAATTATCGATCACTATCGATTAGTAGGGGTGAGGTATCTTTAAACGCCGGTGTACATAATATCCGCAGAAAAACTATAGAAATATTTGCGTTATCAAGCGATTGACAAATTAATACTGAATTACTGAATAAAATTTTTGTTCATATTTCATAGTTTTTGCGACAGAGCGGGGTATATTTCTTAGTTATCAACATATTTCGCACGCGGATCCAAATGTATCGTTATTTCGCGAGATTGTCTTGCTTAATATGGTATTTTAAGTATCTAGAAGGGTAAGGATAACAAAGAAGGTAGTTGTGGAAAATTCAGCGCGTATCTTTATTACGAAAAAATATGGTCCCTACAGAGAGATGACGGGGGATCAAAACGACGGTTAAAATTAGGAACGTTACTCACAATATACAGGTTATAACAATAATGATAATAATAATGACGATAATGACTACGATGACGGTAATTAAAGGCAATGTAATGATGATATCAACAAAGTTACTAGTCATCAACAGTAATCTCACTAGAGGCTTTGATTTATCTAGAGAAAATCAAACCTCGAGTGGGACTTAATTGATTATTACACGATTAGAAGAAAGTATATAAAGATTAGAAGTAACAAAGTACTCCAATACAATAAAATATTAATTGGCTTACGAAAATACAACTGTCTTCAAATGTATTATTGTACCATCTCAACATTACGCTAGATGGCAGTAGTGTTTTATGATTATGTTTTCTTGTTATCAGTTGTGCCAACTATGGAATCTTCATTGAACTCTGTGGACGGTTACTAGTCAAGAAGGCTTTGTTGATTCAGTTTCATTTTTATTAAAACAAAACAATCATCCGGATCCCAGTAATCAACGTCACTTGACAGATGATTTTCAATAAATCTTAGTATTAAACAATCTCTGATACGTGACTATCCATAATATCATATAGCAGAAGATATAACAAACATAACCTAAATAATATAAACAAATGTTAGAAAAGTTTTAATTAGGGATGATGAAATAAACAAGAAACGTTTTAATTAACGATGATGAAATAAAAAATAAACATGAATAATTTTAAAAGAAACAATTATTGAAAGTATAATTTTCAAATTTGAATGTTTTAGTGGTTGGTGGTTCAGTTGATGTTATATTGGACGTGTGCGTAAAAGAAGTGAACTAGCTGATGTACATGGTGTATCCCTCAACTTATTCAGAATTTCCTAATGGTGCTCTTCATATATAACCAGTGATCTTTATTAATTCTTGTTCTTGAATGCCAAAATGCGAGTCATATTTGAAAGTGATGTGCATCGACTGGAGTGGTTTGTAATTTTCTGTGTTTTGACTTCCAGACTAGTGCAGTTTGAAATGTTGGCAAAGAAAGAAACAAATGCTAGGGTAGTGATAATATGTGACTGGTTCTCAGTCAATAAATTGGTATTAAATTGTAAAAAAACTAACATAATTCCATTTAAATCCTGTGCAAATTCAACCTCGCAAATTTCTAGCGCAATAATTAACAACAGATCCCTATTAGGAACAACGACAACCAAATTTCTTGGCTTAAAAATCGATAATGTGTTAAATTGGAAAAATCATATTAAAGAAATTACCCCCAAACTGAATTCAGCTTGTCTTGCTATTAGAGCTATGCAAAAGATAGTAAATATCAATACCTTAAAAACAATATACTTTGCATACTTCCACTCGGTAATGAGTTTTGGAATAATATTCTGGGGAAATTCCACAGATAGTAACAGTACTTATATTTATATTATAAAAAAGAGTAATTAGAATGATAGTAGGTGCCAAATCTAGGGAATCTTGTAGGACTATTTTCAAAAAACTACAAATAATGCCCATGACTTGTCAGTATATCTTTTCATTAATAGTCTTCCTCGTATGTAATCGTGAAAACTTTGTAACTAATTCAACAGTTCATACCATAAATACACGTTAAAAAAATGACTTTCATACTCCATCGGCAAGTCTATCGTGCTATCAAAAAGAAGTGCGTTATATGGCAGTAAAAATTTTTAATAGCCTCCCTATCGATATAAAAAATGAAACTCAAAACATACGATTATTTAGGGCCAAATTAAAGAAGTACCTAATTTCTCACGCTTTCTATTCTGTAAGTGAATTCATGACATTCAATAACACTTCATGAAATTGATACTAAAACTATGTGTTGTACTAGTAGACTATATTGTAAATCTCGTCTGTATATATATTTCATCTAGACTGTGACTATAAATTAAGACTTTATAATAGTTTTTTATTGGAAGTCTTTACGCCTGAACATAATTAGCAGTGGGATTTCAAATACTTATTGTTGATTTAGATATTTGTGTGTCTACACACAAGCACCTATGCGTTCTTAATGACATATTAGAATTAGAATTAGCCACGAAATCCCATGAAGGGCAAGGGTCTCCTAACTATCCAGAGTGGCTTGTCAAGTAGTTCCCGGTTAGACTCTCTGGAATGATGGTCACTTTTGTAATGTCATAATTGAAGGGTCCACTGTTCACTAGTCACTGTTTGGGTTGGAAGTCACTTTGTGATGAGCTTCCATTGTTGTCGGTCTTTCGCTGTTCTTGACAATAGATGGCCGAATCTTGATATAAGTTCGTCCGCCCACCTTGTCTTCCACAGATCACAAACAGATAGATGTGCAGCTCAATGCTTAAACGATGCCAACGTAGGATGCCAGGATGACCGTAGAGCCATCTGCGGGCGATTGCAAATCTGAAGTCGGTAACAGCATTATTTTACTATCTTACCACCCAGCTCTCTTTCTGTGTCGGTAACAATATTCACTACTATATCAGACCATTTTATTCACTACTGCAATGTACAAAATTTATATTCCATTTCTATTACAATTTTATCCTCCTCTTTCCAGCCCACCTGTCGGTAACAATAGTTAATAGTAACCAGCTTCGTATTTCGGGTTGGGAAGGGAATGGAAAGGGCATGTTTTTTATAACTCTTATGGGATGAAAGTCCCGCGCCGTGGCGTCGTGGTCTAAGGCATCCCGCCTAGGACTCGCGTTACGGAATGCGCGCTGGTTCCATTTCTCATGGGGGAAGAAATTTTCTCATGAAATTTCGGCCAGTGTATGGGACCGGTGCCCACCCAGAATTGTGACGCACTTGGGGAGCTACGATAGGTAGCGAAATCCGGTTGCGAATACCAGCTATAACGGCTGGGGGGGGATCATCGTGCTAACCACACGATACCTCCATTCTGGTTGGATGATCGTCCACCTCTGCTTCGGCATGTGGGCGTGAGGCCAGAAGCCGGCTGGTCGGTCTAGGCCCTTCACGGGCTGTAGCGCCACGGATTATTATTATTTCATTATTATTATTAAGTTTTTTGACTTGTTCCATATTCTAGCTGTAAAGCAATGTATGAATACCATGGAATGTTAATAAATACAATACAATACAATAAACAAATGCTAGGGACGCGATAAAATTGTGCGATAAGCAGCCATTATTGGTTGAAAGACGTTCTTTCGTACCGTTTTATTGGTCAAAAGTAGTGTGACGTGGTAAAAGTGTAATAGTCAAAATATAACTTTGAAATTGCTTGTTTTACCAGAGTATGCTATTCTGGCATAGTGGCTGTATTTCACTGTAAGTCTTAAGAAAGAGGCTCGGAAAGCTGGAAATAAGAAAAGTTGTTAATGAGATGGTGGCACCAGGCTAATGAATGCAGTAGCAATCAGGATTAGAGAGCAGCGCCTCCTTGAGGAGTGAACTCTTTAGTAACGTGTTTAAAATTTCAGCATCTCTTGTATTCATTTCGCGATATTAAAAATACACGGCGGGCGCTCCTCAGAATCTGCGCTCCAGTGAGTCGCTTAAATAAATTAGTGGGCGCAGCTTGCCAGTCACATCGGCCACGACCCGCTCCCAGGCGTGAACGGCTAGCACTGTTCTTCTGCCATTGTACCTCAGGAAGAGTGAAACTTCTTGGCCTTTCTAAGAGATCAAAATAGCATAATTCTGTATATTTGCATTATTCATTCTCTCTCTCTTTCATTCCCTTCGTCTATTTTCTCGCATTTTTTTTTTACATTTATTTCTGTATTGCCAATTTTTATTCAGTTCTACTCTCGATTCCTCCATTGCATTAAAGATGTCTTCAAACATGTTTTCTATCTTTCTCCTTTTTCACTTTAAATTATTTATTCCTTTGAATTGTTAGCCTATATGAAAATATGTTTCCACTAACATTCACATCTACTTCCCCCTTCATTTGTTTTCGTTTCTCTTTATACTTCTATATCTATACTTATTTAGTACTTGCCTTAAACCCTTCCTTTGCTTTTTCAATTCGACCCTTTTTAACTTCTCATTTTTTTTTCCTTTCATTTCTTAATTATTACAATTCTCATTCCTCCTCTCCACTCCTTACTTCCCTCTTTCTAACAAACCTTTCTCCTTTTATTCCTTCCTTCTGTCTAGTCTTTCTTCTTTTACGTATTTCTTCCTTTAAGCCTTCATCCTTTTATACCTTCCTTCAAGTTTACTTTCTTTCATTCCTTCCTTCCTCCATTCCTTCATTCCTCCTCCTTCCATTCCCTCCTCTTCCACTGCCTCCTTCTTGCATTCCCTCCTCCTTCCATTCCCTCCCTCTTCCACTGCCTCCTTCTTGCATTCCTTCCTTCTTCCATTCCTTTCTTTCTCCATTCCCTCCTCCTTCCATTCCCTCCCTCTTCCACTGCCTCCTTCTCGCATTCCTTCCATCCTCCATTCCTTCCTTCTTCCATTACTTTCTTTTTCCATTCCTTTCTTCTTCCATTCCTTCCATCCTCTATTCCTTCCTTCTTCCATTCTTTTCTTTTTCCATTCCTTTCTCCATCCCCTCCTCTCTTATTCCCTCCTTCCGTCCTTCATGCCTTCCTTCTTCCATTCCTTCCGTCCTCCATTCCTTACTTCCTTCTTCCATTCTTTCATTCCTTCCTTCTTTCATCCCTTACTTCCTTTTATTTTTTCTTTATTTAAAGCCTATCTTCTTCTATTCCTTCCTTCCTACATTCCATCCCCTCCTTTTTTTCTCTCGAGTCTTCATACATTTATTCCTTCTTCCTGTCTATTCTTTCTCCTTTTGTTACTTCCTGCAGGTCTTCATTCCTTCTTCGTTCTCTCGAATAATTCCTCCTATATTTCTTATACCTGTAAGTATCATCTTATTTTATTGCTTTCCTTCTAGTAAATCTTGCTTCTCAACTCTAATCTTTAACTTATTATTGTTGTTATGATTATTATTATTATTATTATTATTATTATTATTATTATTATTATTATTATTATTATTATTTACCGAACTAGGTTTTATCTTTCGTAGCGTCCTCACATAAGTATGTAAGGTTAAGCTACGGTTTGTTCACAGCGATCATCACCGGACGCACATCGCCGGCGATTATAAACGCTGGCGATGATCATCAGGAAGTGGTTTCTTTATCAGCGTACATCTCTGTCAATTCTCATTTGTTTTACTGCCATAACTCGATTCAATATTTCTACATGACCTTCTCTAAATATCGATTATTGAACATGTATGCGGCGATGTGCGTCCTGAATTTGCTTCAGAAGCAACCTCCAGCGATCTGCGTCGCGTCCAACGATCTACGTTGGCGACCATCGCTGTAAAGTAACCGCGCGCATTCATGTTTTCTGCTAGCAACTCCAGCGATGTGCGCCCGACGATGATCGTCGTAAACAAACAGCAGCTTTAGAGTTCGAACCCTGAAAATCCAGGATGGCCGATAACTTTCCTAACTTGCTTGGGAACGAAAATGCTCTGTCTCTACATAAAGTAACTCTTGTATACACGTTAACTATTGTCGAAATCAAATTTTTGTATTCTTTGTAGCTTGAAAGTTCATATATATCTATGTATACTTTTTGCTGGTTAAATGGAAGAGAAGGCCTTACGGCCAGATATAACAATTATTAATTATTATTATTATTATTATTATTATTATTATTATTATTATTTTATCTTATGCAGGTGACAGAGTTTTACTTTTTGGTGGAAAAACCTGACATGATGCATATAATAATTCAAATAATGGACTTAAATTAATAAAAAAATGGTTTGACATAAATTATCTTTCTATCAACGAAAATAAAACCATCATTATTCCATTCTCATTATCTGAAAAATGTAACAAACCTCCTACATCTATATTAAGTATTAAATTACATAATTCTGATTGTTGTCTTATACAGTGTAAATGTCCGATTATTAAATAGTCCTGTGAAGTTAAGTATCTAGGCATAATTTTCGATAATCATTTAAAATGGAACCAACACATTAAATACCTTTGTAATAAATTACGTAAAATAGTATATTATTTTGTTTCATTGAGGAATTACTTGTCAATAAGTTTATTACGTACAATATATTTAACTTTATTTCAATCGGTAATTATGTATGGAATTATAGGATGGGGTAGCTCATTTAAATCCAATTTTAATCCCCTTTATTTATTACAAAAGAAAATAATTAAAATATGTCTTCATAAACCTATTGATTTTCCATCTCAAAATTTGTTTATAGACTTTAATGTACTTAACGTAAGACAAATGTATTATATTGTATTAATAAAATTCATACATAAAAATCGAAATAATTTTGAATTGTATTCTCATAGTTATGAAACAAAAGGTATGAATTCTTTAAGATTGTTTGAACCAAAATGCAACACTGTTACAGTATTTAATCATGGTAGTAATTTAGGCCCAAGAATATATAACAAATTTATATTTAAATATCCTAAACTTGTCAATTCTAATAGTTCTAGTATTAAATTTAAAAAGTTATGTATGGATTTTATAAAAATTGAAAAATTGTAAATTTAAATTTATATACTATAACTGGAAATTGTATTGTATAATTATTAATTTCAATTCAGGAATCCGCCCCTGAGCACGAGTTCTACTCTTTCAGGGGCGAGCTAAAGTTTCTCTGCATATTTTATAATTTATGTTACATATTAGCAAAATAAATAAATAAATAAATAAATAAATAAATGAATGAATAAATAAATGAATGAATAAATGAATGAATGAATAAATGAATGAATGAATAAATGAGTGAATGAATAAATGAGTGAATAAGTAAATGAGTGAATATGTAAATGAGTGAATATGTAAATGAGTGAATATGTAAATGAGTGAATATGTAAATGAGTGAATAAGTAAATGAGGAAATAAGTAAATAAGTAAGTAAGTAAGTAAATAAGTAAATAAGTAAATAATTAAATAAGTAAATAAGTAAATAAGTAAGTAAGTAAATAAAGTAAGTAAATAAGTAAATAAGTAAATAAATAAATAAATACATATTTGTAACACTTTCTCTACACTGTTTCTTCCGTCTATCTCTTTGCAATCTTCCTCTCTCTCTCTCTCTCTCTCTATCTCTCCCTCTCTCCTTCCTTTTGCTAATTCCAGTCTCTATCGTCTCCATTTTTTCCAATACTCAGCAATATAACCTTCAACATCACTCTATTCAATGATTTTTCCTCGTACATTCTCGCCTGAAACTTTTTAATTTTGAGCGTTTGAGTATTGACACAAAAAGTATTCGATTCGACTTTCGACTGATGCTTAACTGTCGACTAGAGCGATGAATGGGCGCGCGGGCACAATGAACAATGAGTCTTAGTTCGTGAAATTGATTACGTCAAAACCGACAACTAACTCAAAGAGCGACGGAAAAATGCGGCGTCTAGCCAGCGCTCGAGAACGCCCATGTTTCCGGAGACACTAATGGAAATTAAATCACGTACGCCTCGTACATCATCTCGACAAAGCAACCTGCATTGTTTGTGTTTTGTATCGACTGCTTGACTTTAGCGTTCCATTAAAACAACTAACATGAAGAAGTAGAGACAAGCAGGAGATTAATACAGTACCTTCAACATATTTGTCATCATTATCATCATCAATCATCACCATCATCGTCACCAACTACGACTAACATTCAATTAACACTGGCTTTATACAGGGACATCATTTTATTTTTACTTCAATTTTTATTGTACCTGAATTTATGAATGTACTTCACTCCCACCCCTTCTACTAGTAAACTTCCAACCGTTCTCACACAGAACCAAGACCAGGTATGAGGTCATAGTAAGTAGTATACCTTATTTTATTTCAAGGAGTGCAGTTCGGTGGTTCCTTTGAACACCCACTTACAGATTTATGACTTCCTACATAATCACCTCTGACAATTCCATCCTGTCCCCTCGTCCCAACATTGCACAGTTGCCACAATCCTGCCATAGGCCTGGTGACCCTCGACGGCATTCTTGGAATTCGGAAAAGACGCGGCAACTCTGCCTCCACGTGGATTTGACGGAAGCCTGTCAATTCTTCTGAACGAGGGTTGTGATTGGTTACTGACAGGAGAAGACAATATTTCCGTCACAGTAAGGAAGACATTTATTTATGACAACCAATTAGTAGGAGGTAGTAGAAGGTCTGTCGGCAAAGTCCTTTCTATGAAACTGCACTCCATGAAAAAAAAAATACAGTATACTGAGTTAGTGAGTATAGTACGTTCCAGAAATATATTCGCGTTTTCCAGTGGCGAAAGAGCTTTCAATATTGAATCATATTTTCGCACAGGTACTGTCGTCCGTTTGCCTACGTTGCATCCCGGTTTCCCCCACTCGCTTCTGTTCGCCCCTCTGTAGAGACTAGTGGCTGGACTTCTTAGCTCTTTTCTGAAAATATTAATTTCTGTTAAGAATTGGAAGTCTACGTAATATTATACAACTATTTAAAACAACTTAAATAAAAGGGCCTCGTTAAGTAATTAACTGTCACGTGAGTTCCCCCCTTTCTAAGACCCTGCTACATAACCACTTGGACGGACAGTAGATAGCATGTCTGAGTAATTTTATCTTTTCAGAGTGGACAGAAGTGAAGATTGAATTTACAGTAAGTAAGGTACTCTTTTATAGAGTAGGTACAGAATTATTTGAACATGAGTTACTAGTACGAAGCCGAAACTCATAATTGGAATTAGGTACAATAGTCTATAGAGCGATAATATGCACAAAATAACTGAAGCCTGTATCGAAATAAAAGGCCAGCATTTAAAAAAATGTGTTTAAATATCCATATTATGATTATTTTCAATTTAACTTCATTCTCTATATTGTACGTTAATGTGCTGTAGTTAGAATAATGTTATACACTGCATAATGAATACGTCCGAATGGAGAGCTCAATTCGTGAGTAAAAACACTCATTGTTAATACTGTACTGTATTTTGATTAAATAAAAACCTAATAAAAGTTATCAAACTGAAAATCCCGATATTTCCTATTTTACGTAAATGGGTGAACTACTTTTCTTCCCTCCTATACCTACTAAAGTGATTTGTTTGTATTTTACGGCAGTATCATCGAACTCCAGTCGTGGAAGGGGATAGCAAACATCGTTTCCGGTTCTCAATCTTTAATCCAAAGGTATAGCCAGGTTAATATTAGAAATGTTAATAAAATGATATCCCTGTAATTCCCCCCCCCCCATTTGTTTAAATTAAATTTAATTGAAATAAATAGTTATTTGCATTGGGAAGTGTATAGTAGCATACAGTTTATCTTTCCACGCTCGCGAAGGTCGAGTGGAAGCGGCAGTACATGGCGCAGTAGTTTTCCACATGCGAGAGTGGAAAGATAAAATGTATGTATTATAAATATACAGTAATTATGATGCCAGAATAATATACTGGTTTAATCACTGTATATGGTAGACATTATGGGGAGTCAAAAGTAGTACCAAACCGTCGCACAAGCCATCTGACGTAAGTCATTGTACGAATAAAAAATCAATGTAAGAAGTGAAACAACATAACTGGTGCCCAGGCGTGAAGGTGCACAACAAAATTTTATTGTATCTTTAACATTCACAGATACTATGTTCTGTCAAATCTATACTAATAATAAATCTGTAGCCGAAATTTTTCTGGTAATTTTCGATTTTCCAAAAATAATTGGTCTTAACATATATAATTAACCACCCTGAAACCGAAAATCGCTTTTTTGAAATTTTTGTTTGTATGTCTGTCTGTCTATCTGTCTGTCTGTATGTTTGTTACCTTTTCACGCGATAATGGCTGAACGGATTTCGATGAAAATTGGAATATAAATTAAGTTCTTTGTAACTTAGATTATAGGCTATATGGCATTCAAAATACATTATTTAAAAGGGGGTTATAAGGGGGCCTGAATTAAATAAATCGAAATATCTCGCTTATTATTGATTTTTATGAAAAATGTTACATAACAAAAAGTTCTTTAAAAATCATTTCCGATAAGTTTTATTCTTTGAAAAATTTTTATAGGACTGATATTTAATGAGATAAATGAGTTTTAAAATTAAAATAACTGCCATCTAAGGCCGTGTAATGAAATAAACAAATGACTTCGTCTATAAGGGGCCTTGGTCAACAACAATCGAAAGGTATGAATCATAGCCTACAGAAAATGTTTCTGTGTTTGTATGAAGCAATATCGGAAGCTAAATTAACCGATTTGTATAATTAATTATTATTTCACCATTGGAAAGTGTAGTTTCTCTGTATGGACATAATGCTATAATGTTATTACAGTAACTTCGGAGTGAATTGAGGACAGGTAAGATTAAAATAGCTTCTTATGCACAGAAAACTTGATAGGCTATTCTGTGTATTCGTTTCCTGTATTTCTTAAAATAATGTTTATCTCAGAGAATTAACGAACAACGAGAGTGTATTGATTTAGTATGCAGTAATAATATGTTAGCTTAGCATTTCATTATTTTATAATCCAAATTTTAACTATGCTCCATTGAATCGAGTTAAAATACATAAAATGCATATGCATTAAATGCAATGCAAAAAAATTGGGTAATGAGCCAAGCAGATTATGTTGCCCTGTTGTAAAATAAAATTTGTTCCTCCTGAGATTCAAGAGCCCCCATAACAAATTGAAAACTTACTTATCAGGGTACATCCGTTATCAACACACTTTTTATATAATATAATATAATATAATATAATATATAATATAATATAATATAATATAATATAATATATAATATAATATAATATAATATAATATAATATAATATAATATAATATAATATAATATAATATAATATAATATAATATAATTTAAGTTATTTGAAGGGTTCATAATCATAGTGGGTCAAGCGCCATTTACTGAATACGTAGAAAACAAGAGTTAAAATTAAGTTATTACCATAATTCAATGGAAACATATAACAAGTAAAATAAAGTATACACATTAAATGTAAATGATGTCAATGTTCATTGAACTATGGATGCATGTAATAAAAATTAAGAAACATGTTAAAGGAATTGTCATTGCACCAAATGAGTGCTCTGTGGACCAAAATGATTCCATTTTAATTATTTAAATATAATTTAAATTAAGTAACATATTAAACGATTTATCCTTCTATCAAACACGAATATTCCCTGGATCAAATGTCCTATTTTAATTATGTAATTACTTTATATTTAATTCTAACGGGTGCAGCGGAGCGCACGGGTAGGGCTAGTTAGAAATAAATTTATGCTACAGCCTACATCTGTATAGTTATAGCTGAACCAACCTGAAGCAAGTTGTGGGCGGGAAGTTGAAGAAGGCGGACCGAGGAGCAGGCGTTGACACCAGGTCGTCACATTTCGGTTCCAGTGACGTTCTGGGTGGTGGGGGAGGGGGTGGCGTATACCTGGAAGCAATAGTAATTATTAACGCTATATTTATGTTGGTTTTCAATCATTGTGACAGAAACACAGGGTAGACCGCTCGAATGTAACTAATTTCAATTGTATGTGACTGGTAAACGGTTGAAGATAGAAACCTACAGTAACGTTTATATGAAAGGAAAACTCAACAAGTTTCGATATGCACATCACCGTATCTCTACGTGAGCTCCAGCTGTCACTGTGACGATATCGAGGCGATGAACGATTTCTTGCCGAGCACGTTGGAGCATGTCTTCTGGAATGCTCTCAATAGCCTCTATGATGCGCTCCCGAAGATCACGAAGGTCTCTAACTGGGGTGGCTTATACTTTAGGTTCGTTCCAACAACAGTCAGGAACCGTCCGTAACCATCGTGAGCATGCGCAGTACAGAAAAAGCGTTCCAACACAATCCGAACCAGTCCTGAACCGGAAACATGTACAGATGCCTCAAACTAGCAAGCTGTCTCGTTCGCGCAGGCGCATAGAGTACTTCTCCCCTACCACTGTCCGCTTACTACTGTGCACTGTGGACTAGAACGGTACAGCTCAGTTCTAATAACAGTTGAGAATGCTGCATAGGGAGAGTACATCTTCAATACATTGTCAAGAGGTCAACTTTGCAAGTAATATGACTATACCTGGGTATCGGAGCCTAGGTGGGCCCCCTCCGTTAGCTCTACTACTTCCCCTCTCCAGGCAGCTTCCTAGTTTGAGGCATCTGTACTGCAGTCGGGCGTTCCAACAAGCTTTTGACACGGGTTCGGAACGGTCAGAAATAGTCCGCGGATTGAGGCATGTACGGAAGAGTACGCGAGACGCGCACGCGCATAAGCTCACCAACGTCTCCTGGATACTGAAGAAAGACATGATCGACTGTTCACATCACTGAGGTTAAAGATGAAAAGTGACAGTACAGACGAATAATAAAACTAGAGATTTAATTTAAATTTTCGCCAAAAAAAAAAGGGGGAATGGAAATTATTTGGGTATTGAAATAGTTAATTACAATTTCAACATGCAGCTTTGATTAAAAGTATAATAAATAACGTACATACATTAATAATTAAAAAAAAAGAACTATTTTTAGATGAGAGTCCCCCAGTACACGACATTGAATTAGCGGAATTCTTGCCTTCCATATTTTTCGTCATCTTTTTATAGAAAATGATCGAAATTCTATTTTCTGCAATTAGAATTAGCTGCGAAACGATAATAATTAAGCATCCCGTTCTTAGCAAAGATGATCACAGTTATAGCATCTCTGGATTTAGTACATAACGATCCGCGAAAGCGTTCCAACAGCGTCCAGTCCAGTTTCAATACCATAGCAGATGCTCAACTAGCGCATGCGCATAAGATGGTACAGGAACCGTACAGATGCCTCAAACTAGCAAGCTGTCTCGTTCGCGCAGGCGCATAGAGCACTTCTCCCCTACCACTGTCCGCCTACTGCTTTGCACTGTAGACTAGAACGGTACAGCTCAGTTCTAATAACAGTTGAGAAGGCTGCATAGGGAGGGTACATCTTGAATACATTGTCAAGCGGTCAACTTTTCAGATAATATGACTATACCTGGGTATCGGACCCTAGGTGGGCCCCCTCCGTTAGCTCTACTACTTCCCCTCTCCAGGCAGCTTCCTAGTTTGAGGCATCTGTACATGAACTGATCCATGAACCGCTTGTTGGAACGAACCTATTATCTTTGACGTAGCCCCAGAGAAAGAGATCGAGCGGTGTTAAATCAGGATCAGCGCCGAGACGGTCTAGCATCGTATTGGCGAATTCCACTAATATGATTATTACTATGGCGACCATAAGACATCAAAATCATAAGGGCTCGAAATTTACGTAAATAAAGCGTAAATCATAACGTTTAGTATTATTTCAGACCATCATATATTTAATAACTACCTGATTTGAGATAGAAAACAGTGTGGCTCAAGTTCAGCCATTGTTCCCGATCTCAAATCAGGCAGCGACTTTTCTTCTTTGTAGCATAGTTAAACGCCTGGACGTTTATTCCACGCAAACAATGTGTCAATGCACAGGATGTCAATTCAGCAGGTACACCATAGACCAAAGCAGCAGATGCCAGTAATGAAGACATTTACTAGAGATGAACAAAACTAACTGCCGCTCTCGCTCGCTGTGTTCGTTGCATTTGTCTTTCGAGTCTCGTCTCGTAACTCTCGTGCGCTTCTAGTCTCGCTCATCATTCTCGAAATAGCATTTGGTCGGCGTGGAAAGATTTCGTAACTTTGAATAACATACATCATTGAAATAAATAACATTATAAATGTTTAAATGAGACAAAAAGACAAAACAGAGCAGTATCTTAGTTATCAAAATGTTCTGGTTCTATTATATGATATTATATATGGTTATGTAAATAGAAAAAAAATTCTCAAATAAATTTGCATAAAACATAACATTAATATATTTTTACTTTAGATTGCACACTTGATCTTAAACATATGAAAAGAAAATTCTTATCCTTTTAATAAGGGCCTAGTAATTAAATAAAGACTGGGGAATGGATTATTAAACACTGAAAGGGAGATATGATGTTTCAAATAGGCTACTTGATTGTTTATACATATGAATCGGTCGGAGCTAAAAGGAATTAAGTCAAAATATGAAGTTTTGGGTTATGCAACAATTTGAACAACAGATGTCATGCGCATCGAACGGAGGAAAAAGGAACTAAGACTTTTAAATATTCTTTCGTCTTCTATAATATAAAAATATAATATTTGTGTTATTAGTGGAATGTTTTTTGCTTCTCCTGAAAAGTTGTGAAAAGTGACTTAATTCCTTTTAGCTCCGACTGATTCAAACAGTTTCCAAAGTAAATAAAAATTCAGTCAGGTATAAACAACTGTGGCGATTCAAAGCTGCTTGACTTCGGGACTGATCAATCTCGAGTCTCGGAACACTCACAAGCAGTCTTTACGTCAACGACGCGACGTAATACAACATTGTCGTGCGGGTTTTCGGCTTTGCGGGCGCTGTTAGTCTCGCTTTCTCGATCGTTGTTCATCTCTAACATTTACCATCGTTTCTTGTTTTATCAAATTCAGTTATGATGAATTGCTTTATAACTTTTTCTTTGGTTGCCTTATTTCCATGCACTGTTCGTTTTTTCTTCAATATAGTCAAATATTACTTTTATATTGGACGTACTTTTTATGGTAGGATATCTCTTGAATAATGATTTATAGTTTGCCACTTTCCGTGGCACTTTATGATAATCATCGTAAATTTGTTGAATCTTACTGTCAGAATATTGAGCTACAACGTAACTGAAGAATATTGCTGGGGAATCTTTTAAGTGTATTGTAAATATTCATAAATTAAATATGTATGTCACTATTGTATTGATTGAGGCTGGTTGAGTGGAAGAGAAGGGCTTATGGCCTTAACTCTGCCAGCGACAATAAAACATTCTATTCTATCTTTCGTAGAAATTAATAAATTATTTTATACAGAATTATTTCTACTTTCAATTGCGAATATTTTAAGTCCAAACAACTGCACGGCTTTACGAGTTATATAATATTGGTCTATCCTTATTGAAGAATACTTGTGCTTCAAGTAGTACTAGTGGGAAGAATATATTATATTCTTAACTCATTTGTTACGTGTCAACTTCTATGAAAGGTAGGGACAATTATAACAGAAACTACCTATAGAAACTACAGAATACCCAGGGTTTGTTCTCCACTATTTAGAGGGATAATATTGGACAAAAAAATTGACGAGAGTGGTGCAATTCGACTAAAATATCTGTCATAGTACTAGTAATCGGGTTGTGGACAACTAGCCACAGAGGCAACTCGCCACATAATTGAAATTCGTCTCAAAGACAATTAACCACACATTAAAATTCAAGGCAATACTCAAATTCGCAACAATTTATAATATATTTCTATGGTAACACAAGAAAAATCCAGAAGCTGTAAACTAATTCGGAACTATGACAGAAGAAATTCGCTTCACAAAATCAGAAAGAGGCTCTGACAAATCAATATATCTTGGCTACATGTACACGAGACTTAGACAAAATAAGAATGGAGTTGTTTGGCGCTGTGACATGCGTGGCGGGTGTAATGCAACAGTCACGTTATCAGAAGATGGAAGCAGTGTCGTAAAGAACCGTCTGAACACAAGAATCATTCTGCAGACTGGGGAAGGATTAAGGCAACGGAATGTGTAGAGAACATGAAGGCAAGGGCGGGGACTTCCAACGTCTGTCATTATTCAAAATGAGTTACAGCGTATTGCAAGCGAAGCCAATGTGAATCTACCGAAGAAAACATCTATTAAAAAACTGTGCGCCGTGCCAGGAAGCTGCACCTACCACCTGAACCAAGGAATATTGACGAATTGAACGTTATAGCCGACAGATACACTAAGACCGTACAAGGAGAAAGGTGGTTGTTGTATTTTGAACCGGAGGACAACGTGAAAGTTATCATATTTGCCACCAATTCACATTTAAATAAATTGTTACGGTCCAATTTTTGGATAATGGGCGGTGTGGCAAATTGTCTCTTTGTGGCAAATTGTCTATCTGTGGCGAATTGTCCCTATTACCAATTTTCTGTGGCCAATTGTCCCAGTTACCAATTTTCTGTGGCCAGTTATCTGGAACCGCTAGTAATCGCACAAATAGAGAAACTGAATTCTAACAGAAGACAATATTGCAGAGATTTTTTAGACAAATCTTTGGAGATTCAATGACAACTGCTTAGAAAATGCAGTAATATTTCAAGCTGTTGCTAGTAAGCTGGAAGGATAGTGTATACATCAAGATCATTTGAGACTCCGTAACGTATTAACGTAATGCTAATTTTCATTATGTATGTATTTATTTACACTGCAAGTGGGCATGCACCCGGTGGCAGTGGTATACATAATATAAACAATACACAATAAAGAAATGATAAACAATATTTACAATACACAATAAAATTATACAATACACAATAGGCCTACAATTTTATACACAATACAATAAGAATACACAATATAATTTAACACAATAATGATAAAACATAAATAAAATACCTAATTTTACATTACAACCTACATTATTATGTACAGGCCCTACATAAGTTTCAATAGTCTTTCACTTTATTCTCATCTCACTCACTGTAGTGGCACTATGACGCATTGCACTGACACTTCAGCACACATTTCACTGACACTATAGAACACATTTCATTGACGCTATAAATTATCACTGATCGGAACTATTCACTGCACTGTAAAACCATAACTTCACTGACTCACCTCGCTTCACTGATACAACAGTTCAAATAAGTCAAATAATTACATCCTTATGCATACTTATAAACAGAACTACATTTAAACTAAACATTTCTAGTCTAAGACCCACTTACACGCTATTTTTAAATAATTTACAATTCAAACCAAGGAAGTAATTCGTCAGGCTAATTAAATACATGTCACCTTAAAAAATTAAATGTTAAATGTCGCCTTAATTTTAATTTGCACTTTATACACAACTTTTTAAATTATTCTTGAATCTCCTTAAGGAAGGACAGCCCTCAAAGACCGCTGCAGGTAGGTCATTCCAATCATTTATAGTTCTATTTAAAAATGAGAATTTACCTACATCCGTTTTCTGTTTCCTACATTTGATTTTAAAATCATGATCGTTCCTACCATATTACGTTGGCTTTTCTAACCGAGCCGTTATGTCTACCCATGCTTTCTGACCTAGATGTGCTCTATACAATGATGTTATTCTAGTTTTCCTACGTCTGTTTTCCAAAGTTTCCCATTTAAGTTCTTTTATCGCATCGTTCCCATCTTCTCTTTTACCTTTAACAAATTTAGCTGCCCTATACTGGATTCTTTCTAAGGAGTTCATCTGATATATTCTATAGGGATCCCAACATGTAGTTCCGTATTCCATTAACGGTCGCACTAACGTTAGATATGCTATTTCCCTCGATTTAGGGCTAGCCTTTCTCAAGATTCTCATAATAAAGAGAAGTGCCCTCCATGCTTTACCCGTAACATTATCAACATGCTCTCCCCAAGAAAGTTTGGAGTTTAAATACACCCCTAGATATTTACAACATTGTTCTTGCGGAATTACAACACCACTGAATTCGTAATTAAGACTAGTTTTCTCTCGGGTTTTACAAAATGTTATAGATTTATAGATTATCATTGCTTTAGCATTATAGGCTACAGAGTTTGTGAAGTTTGAGTGGTCTTACCTGCTGGCAGAGCCGCGCACGGGGTCCTTGTGCAGTCCTGCTAGTGAGCAAGGCGTGGGGAAGCCGGCAGGAGGAGCGTAGCTGGAGTATGAGCTGTAGGGTCCCGCCGTCGAACCCGGGTACGGACACGGCGCTGCGAGGTGTGAACACGGCTTGAAGAGCCCGGGAGACCGAGGCTCCTGCTTGATGTTCGAACAGCCTCCTGCAGCACGAGGACAGTCTGACAGTGACTTCCAAGGCGGTGGAAGGAGTAAGAGAATAGACGCTTCAGTCTTTAGAGTATTGCTGAAGAGAACATACAACTGGAGGAAAGGGGATGGAGGCAGAGAGGAAGAAAGAGACCAGGAGAGACTAAGAAACAAAGTGAGCAAGGGAAATGAAGGAATAGGAAATGAAAGAGACAAAGAAAGAGAGTGAGGTGGGAAGAAATAAAGAAAAAACCAGAGGCAAGAAGAAATGAGGAATAAAAAAGATAACCAGAATGGTAGAAAGAAACGATAAAAGACGCTGAAGAAGGAGAAAGAAATTAAATGTGAAATTAAAAACAGGAATCTAAGGGAAAATATATTAGGAAAATAAAAAATAGATTAAGGAGAGGAAAAATAAATAAAGAAAAGGAAAAAAGAAAGGAAAAATAAATTATTGAAGGGAAAATAGAATAATTAAGAAAGAGAAAATAAATGGAGAAAGAAAAAAATAAAGAAAAGTGATATAAAGAAGGGAAAAAGCAATTGAAAAGGGAAAATGAAATTGGGAAAGGATAAAGCAATTCAGAAAGAATAAAACAATTGTGAAAGGATAAAGCAATTCAGAAAGGATAAAACAATGAGAAAGGATAAAGCAATTGAGAAAGGATAAAACAATTGAGAAAGGATAAAGCAATTCAGAAAGGATAAAACAATTGAGAAAGGATAAAGCAATTGAGAAAGGATAAAACAATTGAGAAAGGATAAAGCAATTGAGAAAGGATAAAACAATTGAGAAAGGATAGAAAAAGCAATTGAGAAAGGATAAAACAATTGAGAAAGAATAAAGCAAATGAGAAAGGATAAAAAGGATAAAGCAATTGAGAAAGGATAAAACAATTGAGAAAGGATAAAACAATTGAGAAAGGATAAAGCAATTGAGAAAGGATAAAGCAATTGAGAAAGAAAGAAAGGATAAAGCAATTGAGAAAGAAAGAATGAGAAAGCAATAAATGAGAAAGAAAGGATAAAGCAATTGAGAAAGGATAAAGCAATTGAGAAAGAATAAAGATAAAGCAATTGAGAAAGGATAAAGTGAGAAAGGCAATTGAGAAAGGATAAAGCAATTGAAAGGATAAAGCAATTGAGAAAGGATAAAGCAATTGATAAAGAAAGAAAGGATAAAGCAATTGAGAAAATGCAATTGAAAGGGTAAAGCAATTGAGAAAGAATAAAGCAAATGAGAAAGGATAAAAAGGGTAAAGCAATTGAGAAAGAAAGATAAAGCAAATGAGAAAGGGTAAAGCAATTGAGAAAGGATAAAGCAATTGAGAAAGGGTAAAGCAATTGAGAAAGGATAAAGCAATTGAGAAAGGGTAAAGCAATTGAGAAAGAATGAAGCAATTGAGAAAGGGTAAAGTAATTGAGAAAGGATAAAGCAATTGAGAAAGGGTAAAGCAAATGAGAAAGGATAAAACAATTGAGAAAGGTTAAAGCAATTGAGAAAGAATAAAGCAATTGAGAAAGGATAAAGCAATTCAGAAAGGATAAAACAATTGAGAAAGGATAAAGCAATTGAGAAAGGATAAAACAATTGAGAAAGGATAAAGCAATTGAGAAAGTATAATGCAATTGAGAAAGTATAATGCAATTGAGAAAGGGTAAAGCAATTGAGAAAGTATAATGGAATTGAGAATGGGTACAACAATTGAGAAAGAATAAAGCAATTGAGAAAGGGTAAAGCAATTGAGAAAGGATAAAGCAATTGAGAAAGGGTAAAGCAATTGAGAAAGGGTAAAGCAATTGAGAAAGGATAAAGCAATTGAGAAAGAATAAAGCAATTGAGAAAGGGTAAAGCAAATGAGAAAGAATAAAGCAAATGAGAAAGGAGAGGTAATTAAGAAAGAGAAAGTAAATCGAGAAAAAATAAATTGAGGAAGGAAACAAAATGAAAATGAAAAAAGAAATTAAAAATGGAAGGAAAAGAAATTAGGAAGAAAGAAAATAAATTGAGAGAGGAGAAAGACATTTGGACAAGAAAAATAAAATGAGAAAATAGATAAATTATAAAAGGAAAAAGTAATTAAGAACCCAAAAAATTAAGGAAGTAAGAAATGAAGAATGGAAAGAAAGGAAATGTAAGAGAAGGGAAAAAAAGAAGAAAGGAGAACGAATAAATAATTAGAAAGTAAAATGTGACAACACGACGAAGTACAAAAAGGAAAGATAAAAAGGAAGGAAAGAAGGAAGGGAAAATAAGAGATAAAAGAAGTAGAAAGTAACAGAAAGGAAGACAGAATGGAAAACAGAAAGGTAGATTTAACATATAAAACAGTGAAATATACACTAAGGTAATGACCATCCACACATTTTTAAATGTGACGATCGTTCCTTCACGTCATGATGCTCGCTGAACTGCACCAGGTCTAAGACGTTGTGCAGTCTTCACAGTCCACCACGGTGTTCCATGTTCAGGACCGATACCCGCGCTCTGCTGTGAGCAGTTTATTTACATTCGGTACAGATTTTTTTAATAAACGGTCTTCACCCCCTACAACCCTTCCGGTTTACACCCCCTACTCTCTGTCCAAACCCCTAATATTTACTGATCCCTGGGGCAGTTTGCTTGATGCTCGCCTACGCTCAGTACGTTCTATGCACAAGTGTGTGAAGATTGCAGCCGAAACACATCACTATGGGCTCCGGGTCGCAAGGGCCTCCTTGTCACAGATATTACATATTGTTTTTATGGTTATACAAACTCTCAGTATGTAAATACCTATTATTAAATGTTTAAAAATCCTAACCTTTCGTTAAAACTGTATAACAGTTAATTAACGCAGCTATATAGGCTTAACATTACAATGGTACCATTATCATATATACCAGTGATCTCAAAGCAAGCGCATTTTTCTGGCCTTGACGTCGTGCGCGGGCATTAAGCGCTAGGTATGCTAGGAGGAATAAGCAGCCTAAGATTAAGAAAACAGTGGTGCACAAACTTCAAACGGAACGTGAAATTTTATGTCGTTATTTTTATATGGCTTCTTTCTGTTTGTTATTTTGTATATATTGTCTGTAAAACAAAAATATTAACACCTATTTCTTAGCCTAATATTGCAGTTGTGTTTTAAACGTTAATAACATAATAAAGAGTAAAGAAGGAATATTCACAAATTCCATAATAACTACAACTATACTGTACTAAGTGAATTAAACATAAAGAAAGTGTTATCCCAAAGAAAGGCACTGAATATGACATGATAAGTTTAAATTGACATTGATGGTATCTTTAGCTTTATAAAAGTAATCAAAACAATATTATAGTACAAAGCAAAGTTGTCTAGGTATATGTTTTAACTATAACTAATATTACATAATGAAACTCTTATCGCATTATGCTTTTAGGTGATATTGGTGCGCAACTTTCTGTTATCAGAATATTCAATTATCTCGAAATCTGCTGAAGCTATAGAGCTGAAGTTTTACCAACACATAGGCACATATATTTTGTTTGTGATGTAACAGTATTTGCTTTGTTAATTCATTTCCTTACAAACATTTTTCATGCGAATATTTTCAAACATTTTAATACACTATCTTCAGTAATACGTATTTACGATATATTAGATTTACGAAAACATTGTTTTAGTACCTGTAAGGCTACTAAACAAACATATCTGAAAATTTCACTTTTCTGCAAAAAAGTTGAGAAAATATTCCTTTTGAATAAAAGAGCAAACTTGTGAAAAATAAACATCAAAATTAAAACTTACATTCTTATAATGCACTTACACTTCTCAGACAAATCTAAAAATTAACATTGGATACAGTTTTAATAAGTTCTCTTCCCTTTATCCATTGAATCAGTGCTGGCCATCCCTGAATATAGCTCGACCAGGCGACATATACTACCTCTTTCGTCTGTCTCTTTCCTTTCCGCTGTAAAGAGCTCAGGCTCTCCTGAGCTCTAAAGCGCGCACTTGCTCCTATGGGCATCAGTTGACATCACTGATATATACTGTACTTTAAGATACTGAACTTTTGGTTATTCCGTTATCAATCAGAGTTCTGAAATAATAGGCCTAATACTACAAGGTGGTCATTTTAGAAGAGGAAAGGAAGAGATAAGTATCGGGAAAATAAAAAGAGAGCTAAGAAAGGAGAGATGAGCAGGATGAGAAAAAGGTGAGGAAAACAAGGAAAAGAAGAGATGGGGAGAAAAAGGTAAAGGGAGAATGAAAGAAGATGAGAAGAAATAAAAACAAAAAAAGGAAGAGAATAAGATTAGAAGGAAAAGAGAAAAGAAAGAAGATACGAAAATGAGGGGAAAGAAGAGAACATGAAGAAAACAAGAAAACGAAATGAAAAAGGAAGAGAAAAGAAAGGAGAATTGAAAAAAGATGAAGGGAAAAAGAGAATATGCGAAGAAAGTGATGAAGAAAGAATGGAAAATCAAGGGAAGAAAAGAAAGAAGAGGATATCGAAGAAAAGAGGATGCGGAAGAAAATTAGAAGAAAACGAGAAGTAAAATAGGCCTAATGGAAACATTTCCATGGTTTTCACTTCTCTAGTATCACAAAAAAAATTCCATAGTTATAGTTTTTATTTTTATATTATCGCAAAATCATTTCCATGGTTTTTATTTCCCTATTATCGCAAAAACCTTTTGAGGTTCTTTTTATATCTAAATTATAGTGAAAACAATTCCATGTTTTTCTAATTCACTGTTATCACAAAAACATTTCTATTGTTTTTATTTCTCAATTATCAATGGTTCTTATTTCTCAATTATCGTAAAACATTTCCAAAGTTTTTAGTTCTCTATTATCGAAAAACATTTTCACGGTTTTTATTTTTCTATTATCGCAAAAACACGTTTCTATGGTTTTTATTTCTCTATTACTGCAAAAACATTTTACGGTGTTTATTTCTCTATTATCGCAAACACATTTCCATGGTTTTTATTTCTCTATTATCGCAAAAATATTTCCAGGGTTTTCATTTCTCTATTATCGCAAAAACATTTCCATGGTTTTTATTTCTCTATTATCGCAAAAACATTTCCATGGTTTTCATTTCTCTATTATCGCAAAAACATTTCCATGGTTTTTATTTCTCTATTATCGCAGTCACATTTCCATGGTTTTTATTTCTCCATTATCGCAAAAACATTTCCACGGTTTTCATTTCTCTGTTATCGCAAAAACATTTCATGGTTTTTATTTAACTATTATCGTAAGAACATTTCCATGCTTTTTATTTCCTATCGCAAAAATATTTCCATATTTTATATTCTTCCATTACAGCAAAAACATGTACATAGTTTTTATTTCTCTATTACGCAAAACATTTTCATGGATTTTTTCTCTGCAAAAACATGGTTTTTATTTCTCTATTATCCCAGATACATATCCATTTCTTTATTTCTTTATTACAGCAAAGCATGTTCCTGGTCTTTATTCCTCTATTAACGCAAAAACATTTCCATCCTTTTTATTTTTCTATTATTGCAAAAACATTTGCATGATTTTTATTTCTCTATTAGACCATTGCAAAAATATTTCCCTGGTTTTTATTTCTCTATTATTGCAAAACCATTTCTGTGGTTTTATTTCTTTATTACTGCAAAAACATTTCCATGTTTTTATTTCTTTATTACAGCAAAAACATTTCATGGTGTTTATTCCTCTATTATTGCAAAAACATTTCCATGGTTTTTATTTCTCTATTATCGTAAAAACATTTTCATGGCTTTTATCTCTCTGCAAAAACATGGTTTTTATTTCTCTATTATCGCAGAAACATTCCCATTTCTTCATTTCTTTATTATCGCAAAAACATTTCCACTGTTTTTATTTCTCTATTATCGCAAAAACATTTCCACGGTTTTCATTTCCCTATTATCGCAAAAACATTTCCATGGTTTTCATTTCTCTATTATTGCAAAAACATTTCCATGGTTTTTATTTCCATATTATCGCAAAAACATTTCCATGGTTTTTATTTCTCTATTATCGCAAAAACATTTCCATGTTTTTTATTTCTCTATTATCGCAAAAACATTTCCATTCTTTTTATTTTGTCTATTATTGCAAAAACATTTCCATGATTTTTATTTCTCTATTACAGCAGAAACATTTCCATTGTTTTTATTTCTCTATTATCGCAAAAACATGTTCATGGTCTTTATTCTTCTATCATCGCAAAAACATTTTCATAGTTTTTATTTCTCTATTATCGCAAAAACATTTCCATGGTTTTTATTTCTCTATTATCGCAAAAACATTTCCATGGTTTTTATTTCTCTATTATCGCAAAAACATTTCCATGGTTTTTATTTCTCTATTATCGCAAAAACATTTCCATGGTTTTTTTCTCTATTATCGCAAAAACATTTCCAGGGTTTTTATTTCTCTATTATCGCAAAAACATTTCCATGCTTTTCATTTTTATTATTGCAAAAAAATATGGTTTTTATTTCTCTATTGCAGCAAAAATATTTCCATACTTTTTATTTCTCTATTATCGCAAAACATTTCCATGGTTTTTATTTCTCTATTACAGCAAAAACATTTCCATACTTTTTATTTCTCTCTTATCGCAAAAACATTTCCATGGTTTTTATTTCTCTATTATCGCAAAAACATTTCCATGGTTTTTATTTCTCTATTATCGCAAAAACATTTCCATGGTTTTTATTTCTCTCTTATCGCAAAAATTTATCATAGTTTTTGTCTGCTATCGTAAAAAAATTTCCATGCTTCTTATCTCTCTATCGCAAAAATATTTCCATATTTTTTAATTGTCCATTACTGGAAAAACATTGCATACTTTTTATTTATCTATTATCGCAAAACCATTTTCATGGCTTTTATCTCTCTCTCTCTCTCTCTCTGCAAAAACATGGTTTTTATTTCTCTATTATCGCAGAAAAATATCCATTTTTTTATTTCTCTATTATCGCAAAAAAAATTTCCATGATTTTTATTTCTCTATTATTGCGAGAACATTTCCATGAATTTTATTTCTCTATTATTGCAAAAACATTTCCATGGCTTTCTCTATTACAGCAATAACATGTTTATGGTTTTTATTCATCTATTACTGCAGAAACATTTCCATAGTTTTTATTTCTCTATTATCGCAAAAACATTTTCATGGCTTTTATCTCTCTGCAAAAACATGGTTTTTATTTATCTATTATTGCATAAACATATCCATTTCTTTATTTCTCTATTATTGCAGAAACATTTCCATGGTTTTTATTTCTATATTATCGCAAAAACATTTCCATGTTTTTTATTTCTCTATTATTGCAAAAATATTTCCATGGTTCTTATTTCTCTATTATTGCAAAAACATTTCCATGGTTTTTATTTCTCTATTATTGCAAAAACATTTCCATGGTTTTATTTCTCTATTATTGCAAAAACATTTCCATGAATTTTATTTCTCTATTATTGCAAAAACTTTTTTGTAGTTGTTATTTTGTCTGCTATCGTAAAAACTTTTCCATGCTTTTTATTTCTCTATCGCGAAAATATTTCCATATTTTATATTTCTTTATTACTGCAAAAATATTTCAATACTTTTTATTTCTCTGTTATCACAAAAACATCTCTCTCTCTCTCTCTCTCTCTCTCTACAAGAACATGGTTTTTATTTCTCTGTTATCGCAGAAACATTTGCATAGTTTTTATTTCTTTATTAGGCCTATTGCAAAAAAAAAAAAAAAAAAAAAAAAAAGGAAGCATTTCTATAGTTTTCATTTTTCTAGCAATGCAAAACATATTTTGGTTGAGTTACCTAAATTATGGAAGAAAAATTCAGACTAACAAAAACTGAACATGTCAGAATCATAATGAATAATGAATAATAGTGACAGTGGAATAATGGAAGATATCTGAAACAAAATCTCAGGTACATACGACTCTGCCAGCTGTAACCACTAGTGTCACTTGGATGATTATTAAGCAACCGTGAAATTGTGTGATAGTGTGAGAGACCGAAGACTCGCAAAGTAATTAGGCCCTATCTGTTTGTCGTCTTACATTTGGGGAAACCTTCGGGAAGGAAAGACAATCTCTGGCAGCTAAAGATCATCTTATGTATTATTATAACGGCTGAATTGAGTTTCTAGTTGTCTTGTGGGTGTAAAAGATTATATGACATCACACACAGGAGAACCACTCCCCATTCTTTAGGAAGGAAGACAAGTCCCTACTCGAACTCGGGTCCTCCCAGGGTCATGTGTACTTGACATGTATAGTAAATAATTAAGCGTGGATCTGGATGTTCGACTTGGGAGCTGCTCCTTGAGCAAGGCAAACAATGCTGATTTTAATTTCCAACTCGCTTTGTATGTGTGAACGCGTCTTCTCGCGAGCTCGCAGCGACGAGCCTGCAAATATTTGCACGCCCGCTATTGCTCCCCGCCCCCAATTTGCTGATATCGTGTACACAATCATATTACGCCGCGCCCCCGGCTGCCCTGCCTCTAATAACATAAGAGCAACTGCCTGAGCTGAGCAAACTGTGTACAATCATTTTTATTTGTGATGGGAGGGCACTTACAAGGCTCCGCTCTCACATTCCAGAAAATCAAGTTTGAGGCTTTCTGTATGCCGATCGAAGAGTTACAGAAATATCTAACATATTATCAGACTTTTTACGTATATGAAGCAGACTATCGGTCCAGGTTTGGACTTGCAAGGTCGCTGTCTGCATGGTTTGTAATATTCTGATAAGAACATCGCCTCAGAATTAATTCATTAACGTCTCGTTTCCAATCCCTGCGCAATTGTCTGCATAAAAATTGTGATGGATATAATAGCACATTTACTCTGAATATGTATCAGTTTCCACTGCATTATTAAGGAGAGTGATAGACTCCGAGACAAAGTTGGTGATGACTCTGACAGCAGTGGCGTTAATTGAGACGGAGCTGGCGTGCAAGAAGGCTCTGGCGGAGAAAGAGTATGCTCTGATGAAGAAGTGCATGGAGACCGCTCTGGCGGTGAAGGAAACGGAAACGCCTCTGCTGGAAAAGGAAATGGCACAGACTGAGAAAGAGTGCTCCGATACACAACTACACGGCAGAGGAGGAGACGGTGGTGATCCTGGCAGAGAAGGAACGGAGACCGTCCTGTTGGGAGAGGAGATGAAATCTGGTCTTGCGGGAGAGGAGACGAAGAATGCCCTGGCGGGAGAGAAGACGGAGAATGTCCTGACGAGAAAGGAGACGGAATCTGCCCTGGCGAGAGAGGAGACAGAATACCCTGGCGGGAAATGAGAATTCGTTCATAGCGGAAGAGGAAACGGAGTTCTGCCCTGGTGGAGAGCAGACGGAGTCTACCCTGATGGGATAGGAGACGGAGGATATCCTGGCGATAAAGGAGAATTCGTTCATAGTGGAAGAGGAGACGGAGTTCTGCTCTGGCAGGAGAGGAGACGGAGTCTGTCCTGATGGGATAGGAGACGGAGAATACCCTAGCGAGAAAGAAGGATTCGGTCATAGCGGAAGAGGAGACGAAGTTCTGCCCTGGCAGGTTAGGAATGAAGTTTGCCATGGTGGAAGAGAAGAAGGAATCGGTCCTGGCGGGAGAGGAGACGGAGTCTGCACTTGCAGGAGAGGAGAGACAGTCCTGGCGGGAACGCAGGCGAAGACGACCCTGACGGGAAAGCAGACGGAGACGGTTCTGGTGGGAAAGCAGACGGAGACAGTTCTGTTGGAGGGAAAACAGACGGAGACAGTTCTGGTGGAAAGAAAACAGACAGTTCTGGTGGAGGGAAAGCAGGTGGAGACGGCCTGGCGGGAAAGAAGACGGAGACGGTTCTGGTGGGAAAGCTGACGTAGACAGTTCTGTTGGAGGGAAAACAGACGGAGACAGTTCTGGTGGAGAGGAAACAGACGGAGACGGGAGAGAAAACAGACGGAGACAGTTTTGATGGAGGGAAAGCAGGCGGAGACGGTTCTGGTGGGAAAGTAGACGGAGACAGTTCTGTGGAGGGAAAGCAGGCGGAAACGGCACTGGCGGAAAAGCAGGCGGAGACGGTTCTGGCAGGAAAGGAAGCGGAGACGGCCATGGCGGGAAAGCAGACGGAGACGTCCCTCGTGAGAAAATAGACGGAGACGGCTCCGGCAGTGAACAAAATGAAGACTGAACCAAGAGCGGACGGTAACGGAATACGAAACAGGATCCGTCGCTGACTGAAGAGTGGAGAAAGAGACTGTGATTAAAGAGGAGGATAAGTAGCCTGCAGTGACTAAGGATGAGAGAGATGGCGGTGACTGTGAACGCGGAAGTATCGACTAAGAAGACGTGTAGTCGGGACAACTACTGATAAAGACAACTAGAAAAGTGACTAAAGAGACAGCAGAGACTAGGAATAGGGTGGAGACAGCTCCAACTATAAAAAGAGAAGTTTTTTTGTCGTGAGGTCAGGTACGCGTCACCTGTTACCAGAGCCCCGCGCTCATCTCGTGCTCAGCGTGCAGTCCGTCGTCTACATTATGTCGGCGCGGCGCCCCCTGTGCGCGTCGTGGGGCTTTTTAATAACGCACTGCAGCGAAGACGAACTAGCTCACATCCTGCTCAATGCAATTCCAGTAGCATGTGTGCAACTGAATAACAACGTTCAAAAACTGATCGGAGAGCTAAAACGTGATTTTGTATTAATGTGTAGACCTATGTGAACTGATATAAGTAAAAATATTAGACAGGGTCGAGAAATATATGATCCGGCAGAATGATCTCCCCGATTTTAACATGAATAACAAAAACAACATAGATCCTATTCAAAATTTTATTTTATCATCTTACAGAAGAATGTTTGCCATTTTGACATCACTTTGTTTTAAAGATATCATCCAAATGCTTGCCCTCACGAGCTATACATTTCTCAAACACAGCGACTGTGCGTCCCTACCCAAAAAAGTATTCCAAATTGTGCAACAGCACTCCAAACAATACTAGGCCTATATTGTATTGTACTGCATTCATTTACATTCCATGGTATTCGTACATCGCTTCACAGCTAGAATATTAGGCTGACCAGACGTCCTCTTTTGTCCGGACATGTCCTCCTTTTTAGTCCTTTGTCCGGGGTCCGGGCAGATTTTAAAAAAATCAAGAAATGTCCTCATTTTCGTAACTTATATACCTGATATTTTTAAATTATCTGATTTGACGCCTTTTTCAAGTAATTTGCCTGTAGGTAGCAGAAGCATCGACGGAATATATTGCTTGCCAACGGTCAGAACTCTCTTTGCTCCTGCTTGTTATATTCGTTGCTCACAGGTAGCTAGTAAATCCAGAGATCGAGGTGCGAATGCAAGTCTAAATAGATATTTTCTGTACTCTTTAATTAATTATAGTGTCCACACCTGTGCAGTAACGGCTAGCGCGTCTGGTCGCAAAACGAGGTGGCCCGGGTTCGATTCCCGGTTGGGGCAAGTTACCTGGTTGAGATTTTTTTCGGGGTTTTCCCTCAACTCAATATGAGCAAATGCTGGGTAACTATCGGTGCTGGACCCCGGACTCATTTCACCGGCATTATCTCCTTCATCTCATTCAGACGCTAAATAACCTAAGATGTTGATAAAATAACCTACTAAAAATAATTATAATTACCGTGACTTTCGTATGTAGCTAACTGTAAAATCATTATTATTAAGTTTTTTCGTAATTATTTTGTAATAAAATAGATATTAACATACGTTTAAGCATGATATAAGCCTAAATCTGTACTATAAATATTTTGAAACAAAATAGATATTGACGTAATTTAAAGTATAACATAGGCCCAAGGCTAAATCTAAGTACATATTTTCTGTCCTCTTTCTCCGAACAATGTTCTCCTTTTTAAGTTTTGTGTCCTCTTTTTTATCGATGCGAATCTGGTCACCCTAAGAATATGGACCATGCCAAACGAAAAAAAAAAATCTTAATACTACTACAAAGCCTTAATTATAGTCATAGTCTAGTTGAAATATTTTTATTGCGTTATTTTACGACGCTGTATCAACATCTAGGTTATTTAGCGTCTGAATGAAATGAAGGTGATAATGCCGGTGAAATGAGTCGGGGTCCAGCACCGAAAGTTACCCAGCATTTGCTCGTATTGGATTGAGGGAAAACCCCGGAAAAATCCTCAACCAGGTAACTTGCCCCGACCGGGATTCGAACCCGGGCCACCTAGTTTCGCGGCCAGACGCGCTGACCGTTACTCCACAGGTTTGGACGTTGAAATATATACAGAAGAGTTTTACAATAGACCTATAGCCTACTAGCATAACACAAAGTTTTAGTATCAATATTTAATATAAGACAAATATTCATGAAGCGTCGCTGAATGTCATGAATTCACCTACAGGATAGAAGGCGTGAGAAATTAGGTACTTCTTTAATTTGGCCCTGCAGCGGTCTTTGAGGGCTGTCCTTCCTTAAGGAGATTCAAGAATAATTTAAAGAGTTGTGTATAAAGTGAAAATTAAAATTAAGGTGACATTCAACATTTAATTTTTTAAGGTGACATGTATTTATCTAGCCTGACGAGTTTACTTCCTTGGTTTGAATTGTAAATTATTTAAAAATAGCGTGTAAGAGGGCCTTAGACTAGAAATGTTTAGTTTAAATGTAGTTCTGTTTATAAGTATGCATAAGAATGCAATTATTTGACTTATTTTGAACTGCTGTATCAGTGAAGCGAGGTGAGTCAGTGAAGTTATGGTTTTACAGTGCAGTGAACAGTTCCGATCAGTGATAATTTATAGCGTCAACGAAATGTGTTACAGAGTGTCAGTGAAATGTGTGCTAAAGTGTCAGTGAAATGCGTCATAGTGCCACTACAGGGAATGAGATGAGAGTAAAGTGAAAGACTATTGAAACTTATGTAGGACCTATACATAATTATGTAGGTTGTGTTGTAAAATTAGGTGTTTTATTTTATGTTTTATTATTATTGTGTTAAATTGTATTGTGTATTCTTATTGTATTGTGTATAAAATTGTATATGTGTTGTAAATTGTATTATGTATTGTAAATTTTATTGTGTATTGCTTATCATTTCAACTGTGTATTGTTAATATTGTATATACCACTGCCACCGGGTGCTTGCCCACTTGCAGTGTAAATAAATACATACATACATAATCTTATGTTTTGAGTTTGATTTTTTATATCCATAGGGTAAAAAAGGTAAAGGTAAAGGTATCCCCGTCACATGCCATGAAGGCACTTGGGGGGCATGGAGGCAGAGCCCCATGCTTTCCATGACCTCGGCACTAGAATGAGGTGGTGTGGTCGGCACCACGCTCTGACCGCCTTTACCCCGGGAAAGACCCGATACTCAATTTTATAGGAGGCTGAGTGAACCTCGGGGCCGTTCTGAAAGTTTGGCAACGAGAAAAAATCCTGTCACCACCTGGGATCGAACCCCGGACCTTCCAGTCCGTAGCCAGCTGCTCTACCAACTGAGCTACCCGGGTGGCTGTTAAAAATGTTTACTTCCATATAACGCACTCCTATTTGATAGCATGATAGACTTTCCGATGGAGTATGAAAGTCATTTTTGACGCGTATTGTGCTATGAACTGATTAATTAATTACATACGAAGAAGATTAACACGCTCGCTGTGGGGACGTCGCTGATGTATTTCTCGAGGGTTTTCTGGGGACCGATATGGAATGTTTTGTTTGTTGGCGCAGCGCAACAAATGAAAATCAGCTTAGTCATTACTGAGCATAGCAGCATCGCCTGGAACATTTTCCAATATGGTCTCGCGAGCGTCTTGGCCATGGGTGGGCAACTCGTGCTCTCAAATTGTGAACACAACCCCAGTGCAGGTAGAACGGACTCTATCTGTATGCGGTTCTTACAAGAAGCAAGTTTGCTCCCGTCTGCAGCAAGTGGCGGCTCGTTTTAATTGAGAAACAATATAATTCCTAGATCATTTCTCTTTAGTGATGAGTCGAAAGAGAAAGATTCTTTTTTATTAAGAAGAGAGGTAAAGCTTATATTATGTTATATTACACTTTCTTACACATGACATGTTATGTTACAAATAAACACAGTGAAGGTTTTAGTAAAGAAATACTGTCTAGATCTGCTTTAGAATAGCTAAAGGTAAAAATGGGATACCAACAAGATGAGACTGATATCAAATATCGTTAGCACGTTGTGCGTGCGAGTTACAGAATTGCACGACACATGATCAACTAGCTAAGAGCATTTATGGATAAATTTGGAATGTGACAGTATCATGTAGAACATAGACAACTTCATTTTCCTTGACTATAAACTATCTTGAAGAGTGAAGCCCTACTTCAAACCCTACAGCAGAATTCACTGGTAAGTTTGGAGAAACAGTAACAATTGACAAGGAATCAAGATTTTTCTGAAATCTTTTTGGCTTACAGCCGATAGAAGATTCTGAAAGTTTATATATAGCATGAATTGATAAATCTACAGAACAGCACGCCACTCAGATTCCAGCGAAATCAGGAATCGAACTGTTCGCAATGCTGCCTAAGTCAGAATTTCTAAATATACTCTTTGCTTCGATATATATACTTTAAGTTATGTGCTTGAGTCAGAGTTTAATACAAGAAAGAAGTGTTAGAAGTAAGTTTATTTCATCTGCAGTGACATGTAAAAAATACTTCCTTGAATTTGCGATTGTTGCGAATACTCTTTAATGTATAAACACTTGTAAATTCTCGCGTTCTATGTTTCAAATAGGACATAATAAAAATATTAACATGTAGTGTAATAAGAAATAAGTGTTGCAGTTATGTTTGTTGTATCTTGAAAAAGTTGTATTCAGTTTGTGTTTCCAGTACTAAACTAATTTACAAAACTAGGAAATAATATAATTTTGTTATGTGTGTTTAGGTACAGTCTGTCTAAAATTACTATAATTATTGTACCAGCGTCATTCTGAAATTCAAATCATAGAGTAGATATCACGACCATCTGCATGAGCCGGCGGAGTACAGCGTGGCAGTGAACTGCTTTTGCAGCAGTGGCGGCTCCTGCATATTGCTTAAGAGAAGGAAAGAAGTTAACAGCACGAAATGACACTTTCTTGAATGAAACATGCTACAAATTAGCCTACATGCATACATGTAAGACCTGGTAGTGTTGGGGTTGGCCTTCCCTTCTGTATAGCAATAATCTGTTCTTGTAAACTGAGTTTCATAAATTGTCCAAAATAGATTATGTTTTCACTTGCGCAAATTAACAATTACAAGGAAATTCACAACCTCGTACCATTTTTCGAGCACACTACAGCATCACACGTGTTGGAAGACTAGCTACTAACTCGTAACCAAAACCGTTTTACGGAAATGGAAATGGGATTGGGAAATAATCTGAGGAAAGGGAGAACACTGCACCCACCCACGTGGTCTGTGTTGCCACATGTACATTTTACAAGTTCAGTATCACATGCTTTTGAAGAATGTCAATTCTTGTAAAGTCATACTATCATTATTGTTAAAAGCTGCCGGTGGCTTATTAATTTTTTATGTTAAAAATGATGTAGTTTGGAGTACCTACTTTCAGTTTCAAATATATTTGTACAAAACTGACAACTTGGCTGTTGCCCTGTCTAGTAACCAATGAATAGAAGTAAATTTCAGGGGCCTACTACGTAGAACTAGGCCTACTTCCTCTTTGTTTTACATAAACCGGACTTTAACTTTCAAATATCCACGAAAGTTTCAAACCATGAATAGTAGGCTATATAAAGTGCAATGAATAATATTTTTATTTATAATTTAAAAAACGTTTACATGGTGTCTTTCATAGCGTTGCGTTAAAACTGTTTTTGTTGTGTCTCCTCCTAGATGTGTTATAGTCCGGTTGAATGCAGCATTGTTAGATGGCAGCGGTAGCGAGCTTGCTGCACGACCAGTCGGTTTCTATTTCCCGCCCATGCGCAGATTCAGAGGAGGATCTCCTCCCTCTCCGTTCATTTACTTGCTTTAAAACTCTGCTTCTTTCTCTGGCCGCTAGTGCGCTGTTGTCTATGTGTGTTAACTGCAGTAGAGGAGGAATGGAGTGCCTTTCCTCCACACAGACAATCTCGCATCTTTCTCACAGTTTTCTACAGCACATGAGCGCGCGTCGTTTAAAACTCGATCAACCGAGTTTTTCTTATAAGCTGTGAACTTAAAAATTATCGAATCTTCCTCGAATTTCAAGGCACATATTTTATTTGGTATTTAATTTCAAAAGAAGAAAATGTGAGGAGGACGTTCCTCCCTTCCCTCCCCCGAGGAATCGCCACTGTTTTGCAGAGAAACTACAAACAACTTGTAACTGCTGCGGCTGGCTCCGTCTGTCTTTCTCTCTTTCAAGGTTTCTTAGCATTTTGTGAGCACGAGTTGCCCATCCATGGTCTTGGCGGTTGAGCCAGTCACGTTACCGAAGTTCCTGAACCTCCACAACTGTCACAGCAGAGATGATGATGTCAGAAGACTAACGAAACATACTTTCCATGATGAATACAAACATTTGTTCTCTGACGTCTTAACTTAGAGACAATATACGGATACGTAGCCTACAGTGTGCGTAATCTTGTAGTGAAATAGTTTTGCCAGTCTTATTGCATTCATTTGCAACTCTTAAAATCCTCCTCGCGCTTGTACTACGTTGTACTAGTCTATCATCAAGTAATTTATCCCTGATTGTAAGTTAAACGGAGAAAAGTATAATAATATATCGTTATGAAATTATGGAATAACTAACCTGGTGGCGCAGCGTGGTGGTGGCTCTGGAATTCCGGGACGTACTGCTCGCTGTCATCAGTCTCACAGCTGCTACCTGCAATAATACGTCACAATAAGTAGAGTGCAACAACGATCCAATTAATGCGACACTACTTGGCGAGGGAAGCAGAGATCTTCCTTCAAGACCTAGAATAATGGAAATGTTGGCAAACTCAATCTGGATATTTATAAAATATTAACTGAACATTAAATGTATGTTTGGCAATTCCTACCACAAGAGTTCTGATATAGTATTATCACAGTCTAGTATATACAGTCACGAAGCTCAATACGTAATAAATATGCATCCATAGATAGATGCTAACCACTAGGATCGCTGCTATCGCCTCATTACAGACAATACGAAACAGTACCCGCACAGTCTATTGTTCCTAGCACCCACACAACTCAAGCTTCATGACCGTATTTACTAGACTGTGGTATTATTTTTAACCTACGTTCGTCGCTGTTCCCGCGAAACACGAGACATAAACTCGGTAGAAAACTGTTTAATTTTATCGCGTCCCTAGCATTTGTTTAATTTTATCGCGTCCCTAGCATTTGTTTCTTTGTTTGCCAACATTTCAAACTGCGCTGGTCTGGACGTCAAAAAACAGGAAATTACAAACCACTCCAGTCGATGCACAGCATTTTCAAATATGACTCGCATTGGCATTCAAGAACAAGAATTAATAAAAGTCACTGGTCATACTTACGCATCTTCCATAAAATCCTATTTACAAATAAATGAAGAGCACCATTCGGAAATCCTGAATAAGTTGAGGAATAAACCATGTAGGTCTATGTACATCAACGAGTTCCACTTCTTTCAAGCACACGTCTAATATAAAACACTAACACCAACCACTAAAATATTCAAATTTGAAAATTGTACTTTCAATAAATGTTTCTTTTAAAATTATTCATGTTTATTTTTTATCTCATCATCGTTAATTAAAACTATTCTTGTTTATTTCATCATCCATAATTAAAACTTTTCTAACATTTGTTTATATTATTTAGGTTATGTTATAGCTTCATTGTTTAATACTAAGATCAGACATTGTTTAATACTAAGATTTATTGAAAATCATCTGTGAAGTGACGTTCATTACTGGGATCCGGATAATTGAAGTGGAATGCAACTGTTTTAATTTACATTCCAGAAACAGTAATCGGACAAGAGTACACTGAAGTTTTTTTAGTTGGTTATTTAATGACGCTGTATCAACTCGGTTATTTAGCGTCGATGGGATTAGTGATAGCGAGATGGTATTTGGCGAGATGAGATCGAGGATTCGCCATATATCATCTGAAATTTGCCGTACAGTTCGGAAAATCCTCGGAAAAAACCGAACCAGGTAATCAGCCCAAGCGGGAATCGAACCCACGCCCGAGTGCAACTCTGGATCGGCAGGCAAGCGCCTCAGCCGACTGAGCTACGCCTGTGGCTATACTAAATTTCTATTCAGACATAATTAAACCGAAAAAATTAAATCGCAACCATATAAGTAACTCAAATTATCCCAACAAAACATAGCTTATAAAATGTAGAAACTATAAATAAACATAACAAAAATAATGACGGACTACTTATCGATAGTTACCTAAGAAATAAAGGGATCAAAACAATTAAATATATAAATAATTTTGACAATCCTGCAGAAGGTAATATGGCCTTATTTCCTGAATAAATATTTTGAATAAATATTCCTTGAATAAATTTTCTTTTAACACATTTCTCTGGATGTATTTTCGTGTGTGCTAATCGACAACAGTTTAAATTACCTTTGGGTGCATATTCCGGGGGTTCGTACAACTGGTAAATATTATTAAAATATAGCATGACGTATCGCGTTTTAAATACTAAGGTACATCGATATAAATAAGCATTGGTACTCACAGTTTTAATTTAGATTTTTGTACTTTATCATATTTTTCTTTTCTAAGACCTTTTTTTTACCAATCGAATCTCATGCCGTAAAGGATACTGTACAGTACTCTATACATACGCAAACCTATCTCCTTACGATCTGGAACGCTGTATTTTTGGACAGCCATTGATAAAAGTAATACACTTTTTAATACCACACGATCGTGTTTAAAAGGGGCTGTTATGGGAAACGTGTTAGCTACTGCTTTTAATTAGTGTTAAATATTACATAACTTTAGACTGTTCAAAGAGAAAACAAACAATGCAAGGCCTTCCGCTTTAGCAATGTCATTAACTTGTAGTACGCACTTCATTATTCTTAACATTCAGGGACATATTAATCACTGAGTAATTTGCCCTGAGTGTTCGAAGATTTCCAAACTTTA
The DNA here is from genome assembly GCA_025594305.2 of Periplaneta americana. Taxonomy (NCBI): domain Eukaryota; kingdom Metazoa; phylum Arthropoda; class Insecta; order Blattodea; family Blattidae; genus Periplaneta; species Periplaneta americana. The sequence goes on from JAJSOF020000021.1 coordinate 18,967,886, forward strand.
CACTTCTCTTTCAAAATAAGCCTACGATATTTTTCGTTGTATTTGCTTATGTTATTCTTTCACCAACACTTTCGAATGAATCTATTGTGTGCTATGTAATAGGCCTATTTCAGTCTTGATTTTGCATTCCAAAGTTAAGTTACCTGCACTTTCTAACGTCTCCAGGTTCACTTTCTTCGTTTTCTGAAGAATTATTCTTCTTTAAAAATCTAACATCAAACGTCTCCCAATTGTGTGTCATTAACAAACATCTTTCAGTTCTTCAAAAAGTTTATAAACGAAGGATGGCCTAATTTTAGGAATGCCTGTCTAATAATTTAGTGCATGATATGGCTACATGTTACATTCTACTTCTTACCTAAGTGTTCTTTCAGACGAGGCCACTTTTACAGGCGCATTGGTAGCGCTTCGAAAGCGTGTCAGTAGCAATGCTAACGGACGACTGTTAGGCCACCAATTCCCTACACCCGCACGACAGTGTACAGGCTTAATTAGAAAAATATGTCACAACAGAATAATATAGAATGACGATAATAATAATAATAATAATAATAATAATAATAATAATAATAATAATAATAATAATAATAGTAATAATAAATAATAAGAAAATAAATAATAATAATAATGATAATAATAATAATAAATAATAATAATATTAAAATAAGGTTCCGGCTAGAAATTGGTTATCACGATTTTACACTGAAACTTGTTTTGAAATTAAGACTAGTACTGTCTGATAAGAAATCAACTAAAAAAATTGCGGATTATCCAGTAACAACACACCTAATCAAACATAACCTAACCTGTTACATTAATACACACCTAATCAAACCTAACCTACCTGTCGCATAATACGCAACAAATCTAATCTAATATAATCTAATCTAACCTCTCCCATAATACTACAAACCTAACCTAACTCTCACATAATAATACACACCTAATCAAACCTAACCTAACCTAACCTTTCACATAATACACACCTAATCAAACCTAACCTAACCTTTCACATAATATACACCTAATCTAACCTAACCTCTCCCATAATACCTAACCTCTCACATAATAATACACACCTAATCAAACCTAACATAACCTCTCGCATAATAATACACACCTCAAATAAAACACACCTAATCTAACCTAACCTCTTACATAGTAACTTAACCTCTCACATAATACTACACACCTAATCAAACCTAATCTAACCTAACCTGTCACATAATACTACACACCTAATCAAACCTAACCTAACCTCTCACATAATACTACACCTAATCAAACCTAACCTAATGCATAACACCCTAATCTAATCTAATATAACCTCTCTCATAATACTACACACATAATCAAACCTAACCTAACTCTCACATAATAATACACACCTAATCAAACCTAACCTAACCCTAACCTAATTCTAACCTGTCACATAATATACACCTAATCAAACCTAACCTAACCTGTCACATAATACTAACCTAATCAAACCTAACCTAACCTTTCCATAATACTACACACCTAATCAAACCTAATCTAACCTAACCTGTCCTCTCACACCTAATCAAACCTACTAACACCTAACACCAAACCTAACCTAACCTGTCGCATAAACACCTAATCTAATCTAATATAGTAATACTACACACATAATCAAACCTAACCTAAACATAATAATACACACCTAATCAAACCTAACCTAACCTTTCACATAATACTACACACCTAATCAGACCTAACCTAACCTGTCCATAACCTAATCTAATCTAATATAACCTCTCTCATAATAACATAATCAAACCTAACATAATAATACACCTAATCAAACCTAATCTAACCTAATCTAATCTAATACCTCTCATAATACTACAAACATAATCAAATCAAACCTAACTCACACACCTAATCAAACCTAACCTAACCTTTCACATAATACTACACACCTAATCAAACCTAACCTAACCTGTCGCATAATGCACCTAACCTAATCTAATACTACAAACATAATCAAATCAAACCTAACTCTCATAATCTCACCTAATCAAATAACCTCTCACATAATACTACACACCTAATCAAACCTAACCTAACCTCTCTAACTAATCTAATATAACCTCTCTAATACTACACATAATCAAACCTAACCTAACCTACACACCTAATCAAACCTAACCTAACCTTTCACATAATAATATACACATAATCTAACCTAATCTGTCACATAATACACACCTAATCAAACCTGTCACACAATACTACACCCCTGTAGTAACATTCTTCAAGTTTAATATCATTTCGTTTGCAAATGTTGCCCGCCTTGGTGTATGTGTCCAGAACCATCCAGTGTAAGATGATAGTGGACGACTTTCTTCTCCATTCTTCATAATTACATTTAGTTCATTAAGCGTGTGTTATGTGAATGAATCAACGTGTTAATGCAGTGATCATTTCACATATATAATCTCCAATATACCTCTAACATCCATGACTGTCTGAAAATTGATGTTGAAAGTTCCGCGCTTGTTATCTGTTATGTATTAATGCGCGTGAGCCTATAATGCCAACAGTGTACTTCTACGACGCCATCCCAACGCAATAAGAAATAGTGCAACTCTTTTTCTTTATAAATTGTCTTATTTGTGGATAATCCGCAAATAATTTTGTTGATTTTGAATCAGACAATACTAGTCTTAATTTCAAAACAAGTTTTAGAGTGAAATCGTGATAACCAATTTCTACGCCCGAGCCTTAAAATAATAATAATAATAATAATAATAATAATAATAATAATATTAAAAATAAATAATAATATTAAAGTAAATAATAACAATAACAATAATAATAATAATAATAATAATAATAATAATAATATAACCATAGACTACTAAATTGCTGAACCAGTGCAAATTACGGATATATTACTTCATTATTTATGTAATAAAATCCCCTCTATTGCACGTTAAAATAAAATAACGCATCTAAAATAACGCACTAAATAAAATATTAACAAAGAAATAAAAAATTACCTGATCTCAGGTTCCAACCTGGGTTCAATTACATCACGGCCTTTGACTTTGCCATTACCCTACAGACATTATTTCTAGTATATTGGTTGAATTACTCGTACGTGCTACGATTGGTTTCATGTTTGGTGCCTATTATATTTAATTTTGAATTCTTAAAACAAAGACATGTTTTATACCATATCGTTCCTCATTTGCGTAATTTTAAATTAATATTTTTATCGTCCTGATGTAAATCATCAAACAAGATATGGAATAGTCCTCGATTCTGTCTTTCCAAAACTAATGGATGAACTCAGACTCTTTTTCTGTTTTTACGTCTATTCTTTGTCCGTATGAGCAAATTGCCACAAGTATATCTCCTTCTACGTCTATGTTCACTGGAAGACTGAAAAATTCTCTACAAAAATTTAGCAGCGCCACTAAAAGTGGTATTGTTTGAAGGGACCCTAAGAGTTTACTTAAAAATGTAAACCTTACCGTAAAATTAAGAAGTTACACCTCCATTCATTGGGAACAAAACCACAACCGCTAAGATACGTGGTAACTATGGAAACATAACAACTATGTCATTTCATCGTATTCTGTTGTCTCCTTCCATTTATATCAAACAATTTGGTTTAACATTACTTACAAAATTCATTGTGAACTATTTGTGTGTAAATTGGCAAACCCCCTAAAGGGGAGTAGGGTAATTCCGATCGCTTTCTCAAGGCGGGTGAATCCAATCGCGTTTGATTTTTCCGGACAGGAGAGCAATTTCTGTGTTGACAAGTGACAAGTTCTGGTGGTCATTGAGAGAAGCTTTCTGTTGAGAAGCATTGCAGGAGTTTCAGTCCTGTAATCAGTATTTAAGCCACTTACTTACTGGCTTTTAAGGAACCCCGAGGTTCATTGCCGCCCTCACATAAGCCCGCCATTGGTCCCTATCCTGAGCAAGATTAATCCATTCTCTATCATCATATCCCACCTCCCTCAAATCAATTTTAATATTATCCTCCCACCTACGTCTCGGTCTCCCTAAAGGTCTTTTTCCCTCCGGCCTCCCAACTAACACTCTATATTCATTTCTGGATTCGCCCATACCTGCTACATGCCCTGCCCATCTCAAACGTCTGGATTTAATGTTCCTAATTATGTCAGGTGAAGAATACAATGCGTGCAATTCTGTGTTGTGTAACTTTCTCCATTCTCCTGTAACTTCATCCCTCTTAGCCCCAAATATTTTCCTAAGCACCTTATTCTCAAACACCCTTAACCATGTTCCTCTCTCAAAGTGAGAGTCCAAGTTTCACAACCATAAAGAACAACCGGTAATATAACTGTTTTATAAATTCTAACTTTCAAATTTTTTTACAGCAGACTGGATGATAAAAGTTTCTCAACCGAATAATAACATGCATTTCCCATATTTATTCTGTGTTTAATTTCCTCCCGAGTATCATTTATATTTGTTGCTCCCAGATATTTGAACTTCTCCACCTCTTCAAAAGATAAATTTCCAATTTTTATATTTCCATTTCGTACAATATTTTCGTCACGAGACATAATCATATACTTTGTCTTTTCGGGATTCACATCCAAACCTATCTCTTTACTGGCTTCCAGTAAAATTCCCGTGTTTTCCTAATCGTTTGTGGATTTTCTCCTAACATATTCACGTCATCCGCATAGACAAGCAGCTGATGTAACCCGTTCAATTCCAAACCCTCTCTGTTATCCTGGACTTTCCTAATGGTATACTCTAGAGCAAAGTTAAAAGTAAAGGTGATAGTGCATCTCCTTGCTTTAGCCCACAGTAAATTGGAAACGCATCTGACAGAAACTAACCTATACGAACTCTGCTATACGTTTCACTGAGATACATTTTAATTAATCGAACTAATTTCTTGGGAATACCAAATTCAATAAGAATATCATATAAAACTTCTCTCTTAACCGAGTCATATGCCTTTTTGAAATCTATGAATAACTGATGCACTGTACCCTCATACTCCCATTTTTTCTCCATTATCTGTCGAATACTACTACGACATAATTTTAAACGTAAATCTACCACAAAATTGTCTGATTTTCTTGTTTTCTTTGTGTTCTAATTTAAGGATTTTTAGTATAGAAACATTTATAAATGTTAAATGTTATGTTTTATTTAACGACGCTCGCAACTGCAGAGGTTATATCAGCGTCGCCGGATGTGCCGGAATTTTGTTCCGCAGAAGTTCTTTTACATTACTGACATGAGCCTGTCGTATTTAAGCACACTTAAATGCCATCGACCTGGCCCGGAATCGAACCCGCAACCTTGGGCATAGAAGGCCAGCGCTATACCAACTCGCCAACCAGGTCGACAACATTTATATACAGTATATTTTAATGGATATGAAATTTTAAAGAATGCTCTCTTTGTGAATACGACCTACAATGAAATCTTGTATAGACTAATGAATTACCAGTGTCACCAGCCTCCTGTTGAAAATTACGCTACATCGGCGGGTGATTCCGATCGCTTGTTCATATTTATTTAAAGACGTTGTTTTTATATAACTTTTTTTTTTCTGTTGCGGATGGGGAAATACGAAAGTAAAACAGAAAAAACGTGGACAGAAAAGAATATGGAAGAGGCTCTTGCTGCAATAAGAGATTTCATGTCTATTAAAAAGCTGAGAGGAAATTTAAAATTCCTTATATTAAGCTCCAGAATAGAAATATAAATGGATCCTAAAAACAGCAGAAAACAAGAAAAGGCAGCGACCTCTATTCAAATAAAATTCAATTGTCAAACTCTCTCATATCGGCTACGACTTAACCTGGAATGATATTAGAAAAATGTGTGTCAGTTTTGTTTCCTGTCATGATATCCACGGGTTAAGAAATGGGGGTGAATTAAATGTCAGGGAAAGCAAAAAGAGTGGTACCATGGGATGTGAGTGAGTGCAGAAAGGAGAAAAAAAAATATTTCTGGCAAATGTAGGCTATGGAGATTATCGGATAAGTGAGCGAATATATTTGAGGCAGAGCTGAACAATGAATGCAGTGGTCTTATTGTTAGATTTATGAAATATTTTCAAGATCAATGATCAATTGTTCAGAAACACGGTTTTATGTTATTAATTATAAGTAAATGTTTATCATTATATTGGGATAATACAACTTGCTTTTTGTGTGTCTTTCAAAGAACGATTGAGGTTCTGGCTGATATGTACATCTACAGGGACATTATTTTATTTTTACTAACATTTTTAATATTAACCTGGCTATACCTTTAGAGAACCGGAAATACAGTTTGCTACAACCCCCTTCCATAACGTAGAGTTCGATGATTTTTGTAAAACATGAAAACAAATCACTCTGCAGGTATAGGAGGAAGAATCGTAGTTCATCCATTTACGTAAACTAGGAAATATCGCGATTTTGAGTTAGATAATTTTCATTACGTTTTTGTTTAATCAAAATACAGTACGTACTGTATTAACAATAAGTGTTTTTACTACGAACTGAGCTATCCATTCGGACATATTCATTATGCAGTGTATATTATACTGTCTAGAGCACATTAGCGTACAATATAGAGAATGAAGTTACATTGAAAAATACTCTTAATATGAATATTTAAATACATTTTTGAAAATGGTGGCCGTTCATTTCGATACAGGCTTCAGTTCTTTTTGCATATTATCGCACTATAGATTACTGCATCTAATTCCAATTGTCAGTTTCGTCCTTCGTACTAGTAACTCATGTTGAATAATTCTGTACCTACTCTATAAAGAGTACCTTGCAACGTACTGTAAAGTCAATCTTCACTTCTGCCCGACCCGCACAGATAAAATTACTCAGACATGCTATCTACTGTCCGTCCAAGTGGTTATGCCGCAGGATCGTAGAAAGGGAGGAAATCACGTGACAGTTAATTACTTAACGAGGCCCTTTTATTTAAGTTATTTTAAACAGTTGTATAATATTACGTAAACGTCCAGTTCCTAACAGAAATTAATGTTTTGAGGAAAGAGCAAACAAGACAGCCCAGCTTTTACAGAGGGGCTAAAGAAAAGGTGGGGGAAATCTGGATGCGACGTAGGCAAACGGATAGTACCTGTGCGAAAATATGATTCAATATTGAAAGCTCTTCCGTCACTGGAAAACACGAACATATTTCTGGAACGTACTATACTCGCTAACTCAGTGCTGTTTACGCTAAGGGTCTTGGATCTGTGTGGAGGAACTTCATTAGTAGAAGGGGTGGGAGTGAAGTGCATTCAAAAAGCCAGGTACAATAAAAACTGAAGTAAAAATAAAATGATGTCCCTGTATAATCAGTAAGGAGCGGATTTCTTGTAATTAAATATTATTTTTGCGTGTGATAAAACACAATTAACAAAGTTAAAAATTCCGAACATGAAGTTTCAAGTTTAAAACCCGAATTTTATTTCACATAAAAAACATATTTTCACAAAAAAATTATGTAAATACATATTTTCAGGAAATCTATTATAAACACATAAATGTTGGGGTTTTTTTACTTAAATAATTTTTCTACAAGAACTTTTAAACATTTTAAAACTAAATCAATTATGTTACTCAGAAGTGCGTTATCTTTTTAAAAATTCTTGGTTGCTTCGTGTTTCTAAGCGCTGTGTGGTGTATCCGTGATCTATTTTTGTAATAGTATCGCCACAAGTTCTGAGAACTGCTAGGCAGCATATCAATGTTATTATCAGAGAATAAATTAACATGGACAAGGAGGAGAGATCTTGCAACACATAATTAGGAATGTTTATTGTTGCTGAAGATGACTTCATTCCACGCTTTGTTTGTGAAACAACAGATAAGAGCTTGGATATGAACATTATTTAATTTAAACAAATTTCTCGACTCTTGCTCATGTCCATCAAGTAAGACAATACGTCATGTTGTTATTCCCTGTTATCGGGCTTCATCAATCGATATCCTTCAAGATATACTGAAAGATGGTTGTTTAAAAAACGATTCGACTTTTCTATTAGCAAATCTAAGATTTTTGTGTGACACCATAAAAAAACTCGAAACATCCAAAAACTTGTTGTCTGAAACAGGGAGGTGCGTGCCGTGGAAATTAAGTTAGACTCGCTACCAGGTTCAGAAGTACAAGTATTAAGGGACAAATTCCAGAATGTGTTTAAAAACAGTGGATATAAAAAATGTGTGTAAAGTTGCTCAAGTATTGGAGGGTGTGCCTGTAGGTGAAATTGACGGTGTTTATGTTTGTGACATTCCTCTCTTTAAATATGCACGTCTGACGTCCTGTGATGCAGTGGCGTAGCATGAAATTTTGAGCAGGGGAAGCTAACTCAAGTTGTCTTTCATGCAATATGAGAAAATGTATTACAAAAATACAGTCTTAAAATAATAGTAGTCAATTTCAAGTCAGCAGTCGAAGATTGGTTGGAACATCGTAAGTAACACCAATAAGGCATGACCTCAAATGAGACGTAATGAAATACGATTTCACGGTTTACACATATCTCTAACAAATAGACACGTATACGTATAACATTAGCTCACTCCCTGTCATACTTAGAGAAATCACAATATTAGTATCATTACGTAAGTATGCGTCTGTCCTTTGGTTGTGTCCTTCATTGACAGCAAGGAGTAAGTCATTTGTTTTTTTAAATCACACTTTTGTTCGTAAGTCAGTCTTGATAATACAATTGTCCTAAAAAATTCAAGTAAATTAGTGTCAGGAACTGTTATTTCGCTCATTATTTATTATATCAGCCAAATGCACACTAACACTTCAACTGAACACAACTGACGAATAGGGATAACTCGGAAACTACTTATTTTAAATGTTAAAGCTAGCTTCTTTTCGAGCCTTGCGACTAGGGTAGTTTAAAAGGGATGGAAGATCTGCGGGGTGGATTACACAGAAGAAACCGGTCTGCTTGGAAGCTGGTAAATTGCAGGCTTCTTGTTTGCTGCTGCATCACAAATAATCCTGAGCTGCCGCATCACAATATTTAACGCGTAAATATAAAGTGGATATTAACATTAATAAATAATTTTCTCCATAAACTGCAGGTTTATTATGAAATTATTATTAACTGGGGAAGCTAAGCTTTTTAGCTTACATTGACGCTACGCCACTGCTGTGATGTGGAAAGATCGTTTTCACAGTATAAGTCGTTGTTCAGAGATAATCGGCATGCATTTGTGATGGAGAATTTGGAGATGATCTTTGTTGTTCACTGCAATTCTCGGCCAACTACTAGCACTCAAGTGTGGTTGGTGAGTACCTAGTAACATTTTTTTTTCCAAGCTAAGTAAGGTATTTTTGTCATATTTAAAAAAAATGTATATATTTTTTTTATTTTTAGCAAATATTTTCGTACTTTTTAGCACGTAAAAAATAAATATATTTAACTTTTTAGCACATAAAAATCCGCTCCCTAATAATTAATCAGGCAGTACATCTCACTTGACGATGTGTCAGAGTAAGAACAATTGAAGCGTTCAGAGCCATAGTGGGCCAAGCGCCATTTATTAAAAACGGACAAAGCAAGGCTTAAAGTTAAGTGAATACCACAATTTAGTGAAGATTGACATAATTTAGTTTTAATGTGCACACTTTATATTATCTGCTATTCGTTTCAATGAATTATGGTAAATACTTAATTTTATTTTAACCCTTGTTTTCTCCGTTTTTAATGTATGGCGCTTGGCCAACTATGGCTCTGAACTCTTCAGTTATTGTTACTATACATCTAAAGTCTAATTAGTGGAATATGTAGCTAATTGGCGATGTATGCAATGGAGGGGGAAAGGAACTGGCCACCCTACCCCATTATCTCCTGGCCTAGCTGCCCTATAAGTGGTGGCATGTTGGTATCACTTGTGGGGTTCAGACCTGTCTTCGAACAGTTGACTAAAGCCTGTGTGATGTATCTTGTCTCACTGTGAAAAGAGATGGAAAGGAGATATGTCTTACTTCGTCTGTGTTGTTATGGTGGAGCGGTGCCGTCCATCCATCCAGTGGCGGAAGGGAATAGTTGATACATTCTGTAGCGCAAAACAAAATTACAAAATATCTCTCTTCGTACCTTGTATTTCCGTCACTGAGCTTGTCTTTCAAGAAACTGAGTTCCGGCAGCCTGTACAATAACAAGATTTTGAAAGGAATCCTGAAAATTTACAATCCTCCTATAATCTCCACCCTCATTTGAAGGGACTTGGTTTTATTGCTACTGAGACAAGATAAACCTTACCAGGTTATAAAAACAACTCAATTAATTTACGCACGTAGTCATTTTCATGTATCACAATCTACTAGTAGAAGAACAACCATGGAATAGGTCGTTGTTTTGGTCCGACCACTTTAACTGATAGCCCACACATGGACAACCTGTGGGGCGCGTGCTCGACTCAGAAAGCTAATCTGCTTTATTTGTAGCAGAGAAGTAAGTTAGCGGCAGCACTCCAAGGAGCCCCGGGGTGACCAAATGAATAGGGTGAGCGACCTTCCCTCCCTCCCATTACAGTGATTAGCCCTTCCCCCCAGCGACTGCACACAAAGGCAACCCCAACTAAAGATGAGCAAACACTGTCAGTGACAATCAATCAACGTCGCCAGAACGGCTTCTGGATCGCAGGTTAAATCGCTCGGAAGCCGCGAATGTGTTGTTTATTGCGGTGTGACTCGAATCGCATGGGAACCGCGCATGTGCAGATCGCGGTAACAAATTCATGACACGCTAATCATGTCATATAGGCCCAGCTGTATGGGACAAGCGCTGTGGTGGCAGTCAGCCCTTAAAGGAACCTCCAGATGCGGGAGAAAGTCGGCTGCGAATTAAAATCAGACTTTTATAAATAGTAAAGCGAAGACCACGATGGAAGTTAATGAATATTGAGAAGAAGAATTTTGGATTTTCATTATATTATTATTATTATTATTATTATTACTTATTTTTATGTAATTACATATTATATATTATTATATATATTTATATATAATATATATATAAATATATATATATTTATATAATAAAAATCTAAGCTGAATCTTGTAATTATTAAAATTTGATACTGCATATTTTTACATATTTGCCCCACATTACATATTATGGCTTGGTATTACATAAATCTACATATTTAGGAGTTTTATTCATTTTTACTTCTCTAAAAGGAAAAAAAAAAAAAATCTTCTGCTGGGGAAGTTCACAATTTGAAAAACAGAGATTTAAAAAGCCTTTTTACCTACGCAAGAAAGGACATATTTCGGGACGAAACATAACATTCTTAGTTCCAGGAATTAAAAGAGGCACTCACCCCATACCGCCCACTATAAATATGAGTGAACGAAAGGCAACCTTTCTCATACAACTATCTTGTATTGTAAAAATCCCTCAGAAAATAACGTTGCCTTCATGCGGTGAAGTGGGACGAGGACGACATGATTTGTCTCGAACTATAATTGTTCTGCACACGTCTTAACAAGCTGTTCCCATGCAATTTGCGACCTTACCCACCCTCTTCCTAATCCTTCCAGGGAAAACCAGTGTCAAGTCTGACATGAGCCGCAATAAAGTAGCCGACTTTTGAAAAGAAGCTGAAGTAAAGGAACAAAGTGGAAAGATGTTGAAAGATTAAAATAAATATCTTTTCAGGTTACTGCTTGACCTCTTTACTTTAAATTTAGTAGACCTATACGGAAATGGGATTTTCCGAGCAATTATTAAGTATGGTTCTCGGCTGGAATAATACTACCCTTCTGAATAAGACAGGAATGTCACTTTTCAAACAATAGTTTGTAAATGCCTATAGTTTGAGATTTTAGTAGGTACTTTGTTTCTTACAGGGAGCAGCTACAATGCATACTGCATGTGTCCCACATCTCCTCTTATTTTCTCCTAATCCAGTAAAGCGAAACAGTGCTTGCAGTACTGTTGTGTCATTGATTTCACTCAGTTCTCTAGTTTTAGTAATTACAATGTATAGTGCAAGTGAGTTTATCTACTGCTTTTAACTAACTAAATTGGCTCCTGTATCTTTAACCCTAACGACAAAAATAAAATCATGGATTGCGATGGACAAAGCTTTTACTACAGATGGAAAAATAGTAATGTGTCAAGTGTGCGGTAAAAAAAGTCGGATGCTCTATGAAATCACAACTGGAGAGTCTTACCCATCCTATATCTGCCAGATATTGATATTTTAATATATTCACGATTTTACATATTTTGGCACATATTGAGCTTATTTTTCTCACATAAATATGTACATATTTCACACCTTGATATTACATAAAAATCCGGTCCCTAATTATTACTATAGTTCGTTTCACGAATAGAGAGTGTTGCCTTGCGGGATTTTTAAATCAGTAGCAGGTTAGTCTTCCAGGAAGATAAGAGAACTACCCAACGTTTCAAAAGAAACTTCATAGAGTCCCTCAGACGAGGCCACTTTTAGTGGCGCGTTAGTGGCGCTACTAAATTTTTGTAGAGAATTTTTCAGTCTTCCAGTGAACATGGACGTAGGAGGAGATATACTTTTGGCAAATTTGCTCATACGGAGAAAGAATAGAGGTAAACATAGAAGAAGAGTTGAGTCCATCCATTAGTTTTGGAAGGCAGAATCGAGGACTATTCCATACCTTGTTTGATTATTTACATCAGAACAATAAAAATATTATTTAAAATTAAGCAAATGAGGAATGATATGGCATAAAACATAATTTTGTTTACTTCTTAAGAATTCAAAATTAAATATAATAGGCACCAAACATGAAAGCAATCATAGCACGCACGAGTAATTCAACCAATATAGCCTACTAGAAATAGGTGTCTGTTGGGTAATGGCAAAGTCAAGGCCGTGGTGTAATTGAACCCAGGTTCGAACCTGAGATCAGCTAATTTTTCATCTCTTTGTTAATATTTTATTTAGTACACTATTTTAGATGCGTTATTTTATTTTAATGTGAAATAAAGGGGATTTTACTACATAAATACTATATTCGTAATTCGCACTAGCCCAGTAATTTAGTAGTCTATGGTATTATTATATTTTCTCATGAAATTTCGGCCAGTGTATGGGACCGGTGCCCACCCAGCATCGTGATGCACTTGGGGAGCTACGATAGGTAGCGAAATCCGGTTGCGAATACCAGCTATAACGGCTGGGGGGATCATCGTGCTAACCACACGATACCTCCATTCTGGTTGGATGATCGTCCACCTCTGCTTCGGCATGTGGGCGTGAGGCCAGCAGCCGGCTGGTCGGTCTAGGCCCTTCACGGGCTGTAGCGCCACGGATTATTATTATTATTATTATTATTATTATTATTATGGAGAACAAATTATATTATTATTATTATTATTATTATTATTATTATTATTATTAGCCTAATATTATTGTTATTATTATTATTATTATTATTATTATTATTATTATTATTATTATTATTATTATTATGCAATTATCAATGAAAAGCACAGAGTTCAATCAGCCTACATTCATGGGATTTATAGATTCTGCCAAAGCGTTCGACACGTTAATAGAAATATATTATGGCTATACTGTTTACTCACCTTCCTGCAACCACGATTCCTGTGCCTGCCGGAACTCATGAAAGATGTCCCCTGCAAAGACATAAACCCATCAGTTTCATGCACTTCCTACAGTATTTCATTTAGCAGAAATAAAAATATAACTATTCAGTACTGTCTTCTCCAACCCAGTAAGTTACTGGTGATCTTTTCGAAGAAAGCTTTGAGCATTGTGCTATTTCAAGTTAGACCGATGATATTATTCTAGATGTTGTTTTTCACCATTTGTTCTGCTTCGTTACAATGCGTGATTTGTCGCTATGCGTCACGTGTTGTGTTCCGTTATATTAGCCCACATGTTCCTTTGTCTCGTTACGCTACGTCTTGTGTATCGTTACGCTACGTCTTTTGTCTCGTTACCCTACGTCTTGTGTATCGTTACGCTACGTCTTTTGTCTCGTTGCGCTACGTCTTTTGTCTCGTTACGCTACGTTTTTGTCTCGTTGCGCTACGAATTTTGTCTCGTTACGCTACGTCTGTTGCCTCGTTACGCTACGTTTTAGTCTCGTTACGCTACGTATGTTGTCTCGTTACGCTACGTATGTTGTCTCGTTGCGCTACGTATGTTGTCTCGTTACGCTACGTCTTTTGTCTCGTTACGCTACGTTTTTGTCTCGTTACGCTACGTCTTTTGTCTCGTTACGCTACGTCTTTTGTCTCGTTACGCTACGTCTTTTGTCTCGTTACGCTACGTCTTTTGTCTCGTTACGCTACGTTTTTGTCTCGTTGCGCTACGTATGTTGTCTCGTTACGCTACGTCTTTTGTCTCGTTACGCTACGTCTTTTGTCTCGTTACGCTACGTCTTTTTTGTCTCGTTACGCTACGTCTTTTGTCTCGTTACGCTACGTCTTTTGTCTCGTTACGCTACGTTTTTGTCTCGTTGCGCTACGTCTTTTGTCTCGTTACGCTACGTCTTTTGTCTCGTTACGCTACGTCTTTTGTCTCGTTACGCTACGTCTTTTGTCTCGTTACGCTACGTATGTTGTCTCGTTACGCTACGTATGTTGTCTCGTTACGCTACGTTTTTGTCTCGTTGCGCTACGTCTTTTGTCTCGTTACGCTACGTCTTTTGTCTCGTTACGCTACGTCTTTTGTCTCGTTACGCTACGTCTTTTGTCTCGTTACGCTACGTGTTTGTCTCGTTGCGCTACGTATGTTGTCTCGTAACGCTACGTCTTTTGTCTCGTTACGCTACGTCTTTTGTCTCGTTACGCTACGTCTTTTGTCTCGTTACGCTACGTCTTTTGTCTCGTTACGCTATGTCTGTTGTCTCGTTACGCTACGTCTTTTGTCTCGTTACGCTACGTCTTTTGTCTCGTTACGCTACGTATGTTGTCTCGTTACGCTACGTCTTTTGTCTCGTTACGCTACGTATGTTGTCTCGTTACGCTACGTCTTTTGTCTCGTTACGCTACGTCTTTTGTCTCGTTACGCTACGTCTTTTGTCTCGTTACGCTACGTCTGTTGTCTCGTTACGCTACGTCTTTTGTCTCGTTACGCTACGTATGTTGTCTCGTTACGCTACGTCTTTTGTCTCGTTACGCTACGTCTTTTGTCTCGTTACGCTACGTCTGTTGTCTCGTTACGCTACGTATGTTGTCTCGTTACGCTACGTCTGTTGTCTCGTTACGCTACGTCTTTTGTCTCGTTACGCTACGTATTTTGTCTCGTTACGCTACGTATGTTGTCTCGTTACGCTACGTCTTTTGTCTCGTTACGCTACGTATGTTGTCTCGTTACGCTACGTATGTTGTCTCGTTACGCTACGTCTTTTGTCTCGTTACGCTACGTATGTTGTCTCGTTACGTCTTTTGTATCGTTTACGTCTTCGATCTCGTTACCCTACGTCTTTTCTTCGTTACGCTACGTATGTTGTCTCGTTACGCTACGTCTTTTGTCTCGTTACGCTACGTATGTTGTCTCGTTACGCTACGTCTTTGTCTCGTTACGCTACGTCTTTTGTCTCGTTGTCTTTTGTCTCGTTACGCTACGTCTTTTGTCTCGTTACGCTACGTCTTTTGTCTCGTTGCGCTACGTCTTTTGTCTCGTTACGCTACGTCTTTTGTCTCGTTACGCTACGTCTTTTGTCTCGTTACGCTACGTCTTTTGTCTCGTTACGCTACGTCTTTTGTCTCGTTACGCTACGTCTTTTGTCTCGTTACGCTACGTCTTTGTCTGTCGTCTTTTGTCTCGTTACGCTACGTCTTTTGTCTCGTTACGCTACGTCTTTTGTCTCGTTACGCTACGTCTTTTGTCTCGTTACGCTACGTCTTTTGTCTCGTTACGCTACGTCTTTTGTCTCGTTACGCTACGTTTTTGACTCGTTTGCGCTCCGTCTTTTGTCTCGTTACGCTACGTCTTTTGTCTCGTTACGCTACGTCTTTTGTCTCGTTACGCTACGTATTTTGTCTCGTTACGCTACGTTTTTGGCCTACGTCTTTTGTCTGCGCTACGTCTTTTGTCTCGTTACGCTACGTCTTTTGTCTCGTTACGCTACGTCTTTTGTCTCGTTCGTTTTGTCTCGTTACGCTACGTCTTTTGTCTCTTTTGTCTCGTTACGCTACGTCTTTTGTCTCGTTACGCTACGTCTTTTGTCTCGTTACGCTACTCGTTACGCTACGTCTTTTGTCTCGTTACGCTACGTCTTTTGTCTCGTTACGCTACGTCTTTTGTCTCGTTACGCTACGTCTTTTGTCTCGTTACGCTACGTCTTTGTCTCGTTACGCTACGTCGTCTTTTGTCTCGTTACGCTACGTCTTTTGTCTCGTTACGCTACGTCTTTTTGTCTCGTTACGCTACGTATGTTGTCTCGTTACGCTACGTATTTGTCTCGTTACGCTACGTCTGTTGTCTCGTTACGCTACGTCTTTTGTCTCGTTACGCTACGTCTTTTGTCTCGTTACGCTACGTCTTGTCTCGTTACGCTACGTCTTTTGTCTCGTTACGCTACGTCTGTTGTCTCGTTACGCTACGTATTTTGTCTCGTTACGCTACGTATGTTGTCTCGTTACGCTACGTCTTTTGTCTCGTTACGCTACGTCTTTTTGTCTCGTTACGCTACGTCTTTTGTCTCGTTACGCTACGTATGTTGTCTCGTTACGCTACGTCTTTGTCTCGTTACGCTACGTCTTTTGTCTCGTTACGCTACGTATGTTGTCTCGTTACGCTACGTCTTTGTCTCGTTACGCTACGTCTGTTGTCTCGTTACGCTACGTCTTTGTCTCGTTACGCTACGTATTTGTCTCGTTACGCTACGTCTTTTGTCTCGTTACGCTACGTCTTTGTTGTCTCGTTACGCTACGTCTTTTGTCTCGTTACGCTACGTATTTGTCTCGTTACGCTACGTCTTTGTCTCGTCTTTTATCTCGCTACGATACGTCTTTTGTCTCGTTTTACGTCTTTTGTCTCGTTACGCTACGTCTTTTGTTCGTTACGCTACGTCTTTGTCTCGTTACGCTACGTCTTGTGTATCGTTACGCTACGTCTTTTGTCTCGTTGCGCTACGTCTTTGTCTCGTTACGCTACGTCTTTTGTCTCGAATTTTGTCTCGTTACGCTACGTCTTTTGTCTCGTTACGCTACGTCTTTTGTCTCGTTTACGTCTGTTGTCTCGTTACGCTACGTCTTTTGTCTGTTGTCTACGAATTTTGTCTCGTTTACGAATCTTGTTGCGTTACGTCTTTTGTCTCGTTGTCTCGTTACCCTACGTCTTGTGTATCGTTACGTCTTTTTGTCTCGTTGCGCTACGTCTGTTGTCTCGTTACGCTACGTCTTTCTTTTGTCTCGTTACGCTACTTTTGTCTCGTTATGTTGTCTCGTTACGCTACGTCTTTTGTCTCGTTACGCTACGTCTTTTGTCTCGTTACGCTACGTCTGTTGTCTTGTTACGCTACGTCTGTTGTCTCGTTATGCTACGTCTTTTGTCTCGTTACGCTACGTCTTTTGTCTCGTTACGCTACGTCTTTTGTCTCGTTACGCTACGTCTGTTGTCTCGTTACGCTACGTCTTTTGTCTCGTTACGCTACGTATGTTGTCTCGTTACGCTACGTCTTTTGTCTCGTTACGCTACGTCTTTTGTCTCGTTACGCTACGTGTGTTGTCTCGTTACGCTACGTCTTTTGTCCCGTTACGCTACGTCTGTTGTCTCGTTACGCTACGTCTTTTGTCTCGTTACGCTACGTCTTTTGTCTCGTTACGCTACGTATGTTGTCTCGTTACGCTACGTCTTTTGTCTCGTTACGCTACGTATGTTGTCTCGTTACGCTACGTATGTTGTCTCGTTACGCTACGTCTGTTGTCTCGTTACGCTACGTCTGTTGTCTCGTTACGCTACGTCTTTTGTCTCGTTACGCTACGTCTGTTGTCTCGTTACGCTACGTATGTTGTCTCGTTACGCTACGTCTGTTGTCTCGTTACGCTACGTCTGTTGTCTCGTTACGCTACGTCTTTTGTCTCGTTACGCTACGTCTGTTGTCTCGTTACGCTACGTATGTTGTCTCGTTACGCTACGTCTGTTGTCTCGTTACGCTACGTATGTTGTCTCGTTACGCTACGTCTGTTGTCTCGTTACGCTACGTCTGTTGTCTCGTTACGCTACGTATGTTGTCTCGTTACGCTACGTATGTTGTCTCGTTACGCTACGTCTTTTGTCTCGTTACGCTACGTATGTTGTCTCGTTACGCTACGTATGTTGTCTCGTTACGCTACGTCTTTTGTCTCGTTACGCTACGTATGTTGTCTCGTTACGCTACGTATGTTGTCTCGTTACGCTACGTATGTTGTCTCGTTACGCTACGTCTGTTGTCTCGTTACGCTACGTCTGTTGTCTCGTTACGCTACGTATGTTGTCTCGTTACGCTACGTATGTTGTCTCGTTACGCTACGTCTTTTGTCTCGTTACGCTACGTATGTTGTCTCGTTACGCTACGTATGTTGTCTCGTTACGCTACGTCTTTTGTCTCGTTACGCTACGTATGTTGTCTCGTTACGCTTAGTCTTGTGTATCGTTACCCTACGTCTTCGATCTCGCTACGATACGTATTTTGTCTCGTTACGCTACGTATGTTGTCTCGTTACGCTACGTCTTTTGTCTCGTTACGCTACGTATGTTGTCTCGTTACGCTACGTCTGTTGTCTCGTTACGCTACGTCTGTTGTCTCGTTACGCTACGTATGTTGTCTCGTTACGCTACGTATGTTGTCTCGTTACGCTACGTCTTTTGTCTCGTTACGTTACGTATGTTGTCTCGTTACGCTTGGTCTTGTGTATCGTTACCCTACGTCTTCGATCTCGCTACGATACGTATTTTGTCTCGTTACGCTACGTCTTGAGTAGAAGAGTAGGGATGTGATTATTTTTTAGTTAAGGACGAAAATATATTATGGTATAAAGTGTGTAAGTTGGACATAAAAGTTAAAAATCGTCGTGATTTACAAAAGCATTGCGACTCTAAAAGACACATCGAACATCTGAAATTGTTTACTGATTCGATTTCGTACCAGTCCACTTTTTATTATGACTTGTATCTGATGTTGAAATGTGCGAATATTGCGCTCCATAAACTTGAGAAACCACATTGTTGACACTTGATTTAAAAGTATTACGTTTAGAAAATTGCCGACTCCAACAACCATGCGTAAAACAGGGCTTAAGCTACAGTCGCATCTGTTGCATTTTGCTACTCGACTTCTAAAAATGTAACAATTGAATTTAATTAAATTTACGGGAGGGCGGCACTATGGCCCAGCACTGCGATCTTTACGATCTATTGCGCTAACCCTCAAGCTAGGCGCATTCCCACACCCACACCGGCTGACTACACTAAGGTTCGCTGCGTACCCAGGTGTCGAGCAGGCAACCCCACTCGTCCCTAGGCCAGCCCCCTCCGTGCGTCGCCAGCCGGCAATCGGGGAATGCTATGGGATGATGATGACGAATAGAGAAATGGTGACGAAATGATGCAAATGCCTAATATGGGGAAAAACGGGAGAACCCCGAGAAAAACCCCAACTGCGACCTTGTCCACCACAAGTGTCACTATGGATTTTTTCAACGAAATATCCCAGACCTGACCAGGACTCGAACCCTGGCCGCCTGCGTAACAGGTCAGAGGTCTGACCACTCAACCACCGCAACAAACTTTCAATGTATATGTGCAAATTACGGCAACTACATTTGTCGTTCTGCGATAAATGAGGTTTGAATTATAGACTGCATGGGGTTAAATGCAAGCGGCCACACGGAGCAGTAAATGTAGCTTGTTAAGCTCATTTCAAGGTCGTGTCGCAACTCGAATGCGTCCGGGTCCATTTCTTCTGCGACAAATACTGCTGTTGGGTGGCCAGACGTAGCGACAATTACTGCTGTTAGGTAGCTAAACGCAGCTACAAATGTAGCCGCGATGTGAGTTTGGTATGTTTGTCATTTCGTTTACATATTGTAGCCAGGTCATCGTTTCTTGTAAAATGGAAGTATTTGACTTCTCTGCCTTTGGTTTTCTTCGCATAATTATTGCATCTGAACACGGCACAATCTGGCAATTTTGGAGTCTTTAAATCACATGTAGGAAAACCTGTATAAACTTTATATATATTTCGTAATTTTACAATAATAATAATAATAATAATAATAATAATAATAATAATAATAATAATAATAATAATAATAATAACAACAACAACAATAATAATAATAATAATAATAATAATAACAATAATAATAATAATAATCGATACTAATAATAAATCTGTAGCCGAAATTTTTCTGGTAATTTCCGATTTTCCAAAAATAATTGGTCCTAACATAAATAATTAACCACCCTGAAACCGAAAATCGCTTTTTTGACATTTTTGTTTGTCTGTCTATCTGTCTGTCTGTCTGGACGTTTGTTACCTTTTCAAGCGATAATGGCTGAACGGATTTCGATGAAAATTGGAATATAAATTAAGTTCGTTGTAACTTAGATTTTAGGCTATATGACATTCAAAATACATTATTTAAAAGGGGAGTTATAAGGGGGCCTGAATTAAATAAATCGAAATATCTCGCTTATTATTGATTTTTGTGAAAAATGTTACATAACAAAAGTTTCTTTAAAAATAATTTTAGATAAGTTTATTCCTTGAAAAAATTTGATAGGACTGATATTTAATGAGATAAATGAGTTTTAAAATTAAAATAACTGCCATCTAAGGCCGTGTAATGAATTAAAAAACAAGTGACTTCGTCTATAAGGGGCCTTGGACAGCAACAATCGAAAGCTATGAAAGATAGCCTACAGAGAATGTTTCTGTGTTTGTATGAAGTAATATCAGAAGTTAAATTAACCGATTTGTATAATTAATTATTATTTCATCATTGGAAAGTGTAGTTTCTCTAGCTATAATGTTATCACAGTAACTTCTGAGTGAATCGAGGACAGGTAAGAATAAAATAGATTCTTATACACAGAAAACTTGATAGGCTATTCTGTACATTCGTTTCCTGTATTTCCTAAACTAATTTTTATGATCAAATGAGTGGTCTCTGGATCAAAATGATCCCATTTTAATTTTTTAATTCAATTTAAATTAAGTAACATAATAAACGACTTATCCTTCTATCAAACACGAATGTTCCCTGGATCAAATGTCCTATTTTAATTATGTAATTACTTTATATTTATTTGTAACGGGTGCAGCGGAGCGCACGGGTACGGCTAGTAATAATAATAATAATAATAATAATAATAATAATAATAATAATAATAATAATAATAATAATAATAATAGCAACCAATGATCAGCGATAAAGCCATTAATAAAGTGATACTCGTGTGTCGCTTTATTCATCAAAAAAAAATTTCAAGTTATTTAAATATGATGTAAAGTTATTTTACATAACATCCCCTCTCAGTAGATTACCCGCACAAATACTGCTCAGTTTCTGTGTTAAATGTGTACACAAGACATGTCACACTAGCGACATTTGTAGCCGAGTTCATTTGCTAACGTACAGTACTACAGCAAGCTGCTGGAAAACTCGGTACGAGAAAATTGTCTACAAGAAATGATCAGAAAAATCTGTCTGATAAGGTCATTATTATACAGTACAAGACATTCCGAACTTCATAAGGTCAATCTGACAGTATCATCTCTGACCGAATACCATTGGGAAGCACCAAGGGGGCCGCCAAGCTTAACGTCCCCATCCGACGGACGAATCACTATCAACAGTGACATATGCCTTCTCTTCATATGCACTGCGGAGAGAAGGCATATGTCGCTGTTGATAGTGATTCGTCCGTCGGGTTATTTTAGGACGTCGTATCAACTTCTCAGGTTATTTAGCGTCTGAATGAAATGAAGGTGATAATGCAGGTGAAATGAGTCCGAGGTCCAGCACCGAAAGTTACCCAGCATTTGCTCGTATTCGGTTGAGCGAAACCCCCGGAAAAAAACCTCAACCAGATAACTTGCCCCGACCGGGATTCGAACCCGGGCCACCTGGTTTCGCGGACAGACGCGCTAACCGTTACTCCACAGGTGTGGACTCTCGTCCGTCGGATGGACATGTTAAGTCTGGCGGCTCCCTTGGTTCTATTCGACAGGAGTAGGCTACGTGCCGGCACCGGGTTTCCCCTTCTCCCTTCCTCATCTTCATCATCATCACTCATTCCATATACCACACTTACACGAACACTTACACATACTCTCGCCCTAATACACGACATAACTCTCCACAGATACACATCATGTACAGTGTGACCCGCCGAAGTGGTGTACAACTAGAAAACTGGTCACAGTTCTGCCATCTATCCGCAGTATGCGGAACCCGAATCGCAAGTGAATTGGATGGGCATTGGATACACATACACAGTTTCCGTTTTCTCTGTAGTATAAAAGAATCTGTCAACCCTCAGCCACTCTTTAATTTACAATAATGGCAGCACTTTTTACTTAAGGGCCTTTAGTAGAAACATTTTATTCACATTCCCAGATCACGTCTTCGTCTTCACAGCTACTTTCACACAAATCATTCCATTACTGGAAGAAACAGTAGGTTCGTTATTCACACTAATAAGCTCATGGTAAATAATAAGTCTGGTAGATTATTCCACAAATATCCAAAATGCTTTTTCAACAGATTTACAACATCAGTTAATTTTGATTTTATAATATGGTTTCTACATGCTGGAGGCACTACAGGGTTGATTTCTTATACTGAATGACCCTTTTTACAACGCTCCTGTAACAGCATGAATCACTACGCAAGAATATTGCTCCCCCTGGTAACTACTTTCTAAAATTAAATCCCTCTTCTTTCAAGCAGAATAAATAGCTGTAAAATATGTGTAGCATAGTAATCTGTAGATAAGGCATGCTTTGGAATAAACACTAAAGATGACCGACTCAATTTATGAGGGCCTGAAATGGGCCTGGAGTAGACAAGTTTTGGAACAATCCCATCAAGGATAAGGCTGATTGTGGAGTAAAACTAAATTTTTCAACACAGTTTTAAATAGGATCAGATTTTTTAACAGAAACGATATTAAGCCTGCCTGGAAAGAAATAAAAAATAGGTTGCAGCCGCCAAATTACTCTTCAAGGAACGACCACTCATATAAATTGAGGGAAAGAAGGCAGAGGACGGACACTGCAAAGTTTTCTTTTCTCAATCGTACTATCAGGGACTGGAATGCTTTACCTGCACACTTGCTAAAGGCTTTACCAACAACCAAAAATGTATTTAAAAATAGGCTTAAGGACCTTACTAATAGACGGTAATTATACACAGTACTTAAAGGGTGTAAATGATATGTTGTTATTGAAGTGTTGTATCAGTGAAGAATTATGTTGTGTCAGTGAAGTGTGTTGTATCAGTGAAGAAGTATGTAGTGTCAGTGAAGTGTGCTGTGTAAGTGAAACGTGTTCCTGTCAGTGAAGCTGTATAGGTTATAGTGGCAGTGCAAAGTATTTGAACAGTGAAATGTTTTTGAAGTCTTAGTGAAATCAGGATAGAATCAGTGAAATGTGTCGTAGTTCCATTGCAGTGAGTGAGTTGACAGCGAAATGAGTGTAATGTTGAAAGGTACTTGAGCAGATATGAACATATACTCGTGGGTTTTAGTTCGATCTTAGTTTTAAGATACAAATTAGAATATTTCAAATGTTATTTTAAGTGATCGTTTCATTTAATTTAGTATATTCCCTGTTGTTGTTGTTGTTGTTGTTGTTGTTGTTATTATTATTGTTATTATTATTATTAATTATTAGTATTATCATTAATTGTATTTTTAATTAATAAGTTTATTATTGTCATTATTGAGTGTAATTAGTTACCACTGCCACCGGGTATATACCCATTGCAGTGTGAATAAATACATACATACAAAATAGCTAAATTTTATAATATGGAATACACTGGTATTGCTAACTCATTTTCTGATTTTTGAGAAGGCAGGTTTGGAACTATAGGACTCAAACATACAAAGTGTATAACAATATTTTTTTCAGTGAAAATTGAAGGGTTCAGAACCATAGTGGGCCAAGCACCACTTACTAAAACCGTAGAAAACAAGGGTTAAAATGAAGTTACCATAATTCAATGGAAACATATAGCAAGTAATATAAAGTAACTTATACACATTAGAACTAAATGATATGTCAATCGTCATTAAACTATGGTATTCACTTAACTTTAACCCTTGCTTTTTCAGTTTTTAAATAAATGGCACTTGGCCCACTATGGCTCTGAATCCTTCAATTAAAATAATGGCAAAGTGTTATCCAGTGATATTTTCAGTGTTTGAAGTAAAATCAGCTTAATTTTAAAATAAATATTTAAATATTCTGATCAATCAGCCTTTTTTTCTTTTTGAGAATATAACAATCAAACTGGTTATAGCCTATGTATACGAAAGTAAACTCCATGAATTTAAAGCTATTAGGCCTACTAAAATTTTGAAATAAAATCCAAATAAATTGACATTATTTAAGTATTAGTGCAATAAGTAGACATCACCATTTTCTCACTTAAAAAATTTAAAGAACAGATATTTTTTAAAATCTCTTAATAGGTGGCTGTATAAACAATGATCAGAAAATAACGATTTCGTGCTCAAATTGGCCTATGACTGCCTCCGTGGTCTGTTGGTCAGCATGCTGGCTTCCAGATCAGGAGGTCCCGGGTTCGATTCCCTGGGTGTCTAGAGTCTGGAAATTTGTATGAATGTGAGTGTGATTGTGAATGTGCCGGGTTAATATTAATTAACCAATCATCACAAATATAAAAATACGTCAGGACTGTCGCTGGGCAGTAACCTGAACACACGTTTCAGCGTCACATTGTTGACAAGTAACTCCAACTGTTAGCACAACCATAAAGCATCTAATAGATGCTATAGAGTTACCAACAACGAAAAAAAAAAAAATTGGCCTATATAAATTAAAGTTTGAAATTGAATATAATTTTTTTTTTAATTTCAGTATTAGGCTACTAATACAATAAAGCAAATTATTTTTTACTTCTGCGTAAAAACTGGATTGCTATGCCAAGTAAATTACCTGTAATTTACATAAAAACTTAATGAGTAAATTACTTTGCCAACACTGAAGTGTTGTCATTCTACAGCGGTTTAGCGTAATTTCCACTTGTAATTTATTCTTCGCATATACTGAATATTAAAAATGGATTTCTAT
Source organism: Periplaneta americana (assembly GCA_025594305.2). Taxonomy (NCBI): domain Eukaryota; kingdom Metazoa; phylum Arthropoda; class Insecta; order Blattodea; family Blattidae; genus Periplaneta; species Periplaneta americana. The sequence goes on from JAJSOF020000021.1 coordinate 18,993,170, forward strand.
CAAGTGGACCTAAGACTTTGATGTCCGCTTCTCCTATTATACTCGTTGATGTCGATGTCTTTATGAGGTTAAGTTAAATCTATATTGGAAATAGCTGTGCTGTATCAGGAAGTGTGCTGAAAGTAAATGTTGCAGATTTTGTTCAAGAAGAAAGATAGCAGCTACTTTATATAAGTTTACTTAGGATAGAATTAAGTCTAATTACTCGTTTCTTATTGAAAGAATTAAGTTTTATATATAAAAACGGATAAGGAAATTAATTACGAGGCTTAAGTTCTTGGTACTTGGACAAAATTACTGAAAAATTCATATGGCCTGTACTCTAAAGCTAGGCGCGCACTTACTGGAAAAAATTTTCACCGCGTTCAGATTTTTATTACAGTATCGCTCACTTGTCCGCTTTCCGAATTAACAATCAAATAGTGTTGTAATTTACCGCTAGAACGCATTATTTCATTATACAGGGCATATCAAAAGTCCGGCAACACTTTCAATATTTTATTACACAAAAAACTACTGATGATAGCACTTTCAAACACACGTCAGTTTAAAGTGAATCTCTCAAAGTTATTCAGCCGCTTAATTTTCAGCGACGGAGCGACATTCCATACGAGTGGGAAAATTAACAAGCACAACTTTCGTGTTTGGGGTACACAGAAACCTCACAGAATCATTGAACATGAGCGTGATTCACCAAAGGTGAATGTTTTCTGCGCGTTGTCACAACGAAAACTGTACGGACCTTTCTTCTTCTCTTGAGGCTACTGTGACTGGACATTCATATCTGGACATGTTGGAGCAATGGTTGGTGCCTCAACTTAGACAAGATCTCGATGACGATTTCGTCTTTCAGCAAGATGGGGCTCCGCCACATTTCCACAATGCAGTTCGTGCTTACCTGAATACGGAGATGTCTGATCGTTGGATAGGACGTGCTGGAGTAAGGGACAGATGTTTCATGGCATGGCCACCAAGGTCACCCGATATGACTGCATATGACTTTTTTCTATGGCGGTAACTAAAGGACCGTGTGTTTGTACCGCCTTTGCCACGTGATTTAGAGGAACTAAAAACCAGAATTCGAGAAGCTGCCGCCACGGTCACAGAGGATATGTTGGAAAGGGTATGGGAAGAGTTTTATTATCGTTTGGACATCTGCCGAGTCACTCGTGGTTCACATATTGAATCTCTGTAATGTGTAAACAGAACTTTAAGAGTTTGACTTTAAACTGACGTGTGTTTGAAAGTGCTATCATTAGTAGTTTTTGTGTAATAAAATATTGAAAGTGTTACCGGACTTTTGATATGCCCTAGTGTTCTGAACTGAACCTGGAAATAAAATGAATAGCTCTGTAACTTAAACTATGAAGGACATACCTGGTTAATTTAGTATTTCCCAATCTCATGCCATGTTCTATCTCCGTATTACATTGCTATAATTCTAATTTCATAAATTATAAAGCTCTTCATACTGTTGGACTTAATAAAATAAGATTGGCGTCACCCATTTCATTATACCTTCAGTATTACCGCGATTGGAGGCCTTACAATCGACATATGTGCCATGACATTCTTTATTTCGATCTTGCTCAAAACTATAATTTAACAATATCTCCGACAAAAACAAACATTTTAGCTTTCCAAGGGAAAACACAGGTACGATGTAAAATTTTAATTAACGACAATATAGTGGAACAAGTAAGAGATTTTAAATACCTGGGCTGTGAAATTGGAAACACAAGAGAATTAGATCAACAAAGAAAATTACAAAATTTTAATCAAATATGTGGAACGATTAAAAGAACCCTATTAAACAAAACAAGGAAAGAAACCATTTTGAAGTTTTACAAAGTCTTGGCAGTCCCATCTCTCTTGTATGGCTCAGAATGCTGGATCCTAACAGAAAACCAAAAGCACAAAATAGAAGTACCAGAAATGAGATTTTTGAGATCGGTAGCTGGATACAGAAGAACAGACAGACGATATAATGAAACGATAAGAGACGAACTGAACATATTCAACTTAAATAATAAAATAAAAGAATACCAAGAAAAATATTATGAACACGTACAAAGAATGCCAGAATACCGTATCCCTAAAAAGATTCTAGAGTACAAACCTAAAGGCAAGAGAGACAGAGAAGACCTACGAAGAGATGGAGAGATCAATTTCTTTGAGAGGACGGAACAGGTCGAAAGGCCTAATCCCTGTTGATGATGATGATGATAATCCGTAAGGAAATCCGTTTAGTAAATCCATATACCTTGGGTCATGAGGACAGAGGCGATACGGGCGATGCTTCATTTAAAATAATGCAAAGACTAAAAATCCGAACGCGACAAACGAATTTTTTCCGTTAATGATGCACATTTTGAACCGAGTGAAGCTTACCATTATGACTTGAATTTACGCTGCTTTCATTTCGATGGGCTTCACAGTACTCAAGGATTCGAGGCATAGGAAGAAAACTCTATAATTCAAAATATTAAAATCATATCTATGGCAATGTAGACAATAAGAAATTTTAACTATTTCCTGGCTTCTTATAATTTCTTAGGTTACTATTGTAGCATTGTTGTCGTCATGACCAACTTTATAGTACGGTATTTTTTTTTATGTATTTATTTGACAATTTTTGTACATTAGTACTATCAATTGTGCATAGTACGGTATATTTAGCTTGTTTAATGTATTTCATTCTAGAATGTTGATGTTAAATTTAACTGAAACTGTTTTATTTTTATTATGAAAGTGACATGAAATCTGTGAAAAAGGGAAATATATTAACAGTGCAAAACAAGTTCCGTCAAGTTTGTAGCTGTTAAGACTTGGAGTGAATGACAATATATGAAATATAACCTAAATAATAAAATAATGCATCAGGGAAGAACTGCTGTTTACGGAGCTGTGAAGGATAATGTAGTTTTAATGTTTAAAATATTAGGCCTACACTAAATATTCACTATTGTACTTTCTTACAAGACATGGTTAAATTATGTGCCACAGAAACTCTGTGTTATAAAAGAGGTGTAAAATACTTGAAGATGAAGATGTACAATGTAGGCTACTAACTCGAGTATTTCGTCATGCGTAACTGAAGATAATTTTAGTGCATATAGCCCATTGTAAATAGACAACAAAATCTATAATGTATCTATATTTGTACCAATTAATGTTCTTATATTTTGTCACAAATTCAGGCACCGTAGGCCTGTTATTTGAGGTGAGAAAATCCAAGCTAGACGAATTTCCATACATTCCAGTTCTAAGAATCTCTTTCAAGAAAGAGAACTCCCGCTTCCTTAGGATGTGTACAGGAACTGCATGGTCCAGATGGAATCTGCTCACAGCTGCTTCTTGTATCACTGAACCTGGGTTCGAATACAACTGGACCCACGCTCATTTCAGAGACATCGTCTTCGATTATCATCATCCGAGCATCAATTTCGTGCGATCTGTAGATCCACCATATAAGGCCAACAACTTTACACAACGAAACGGCGTATACTTCAATAACCTAGCCCTCTTACCTGTGGATTATGTAACAAATGCTTATAAAAAGTACCTCGGGAAAGTTAAATTTTCTAAGAAGGAAATTAATGAGAACTGTACAGGTGTTGGTTATGAGAGGTTACCAAATAAAGTCATTGGTAACAAAGTATATATGCGAGGGGTTCAGCATGTTATACAATTAGGAAAACCTCTATTCCCCTGTTCTGATTATATCGAAGATTTCAGCTCCGATCACATATGTTTTGAAGGTGAATCACCAAATATTAACGAAGGTGACGAAGGAGGAGCTCTTCTATGTGACGGCCACCAACTGGGAATAGTGAACATGATCAAGTGGACAGGCCTGGACAGGGCAGGAAGGAATATCAGTGTTATAGTTTACACTACAGTGTGGGGTATTACCTTCCCGGCCCCTCTACAAGCTATTGGGGTTAGACATGCAGTATGCTTTACGGAGTTTGTGTTGTTGATAATAGCTCTAATAATAGGCTATTTGTGAAATAAATTCTAGTTATTTTCAAAATATCGTGTGTATGTGATTGACCCATGTTAGAGGGGAAGAGAAGGCCTGATGGCCTTATCTCTACCAGGTTAAACAAACAAACAAACAAATAAAATAAATAAATAAATTAAATAAATAAATAAATTGAATAATTTAATTAATTAATTAATTAATTAAATAAATTAAATTAATTAATTAAATAAATTAAATAAATAAATAAATAAAATAAATAAATAAAATTAATTAATTAATTAAGTTAATTGATTAAATAAATTATTTAGTTTAATTAATTTAATTAATTAGTTAAAATAATTAATTTAATTAAATAATTAAACAAATAAATAAATAAAATACTCATAGGAAGGCGTTTCTCAAACAGAAATATAAGCCACTGGTAATCCTGGAAGTATTAGTTATTGGTAGGAACCGGATTTGTAGGTTTTTACCTATTTTTTTCCTCGCTTCTGAACTTGTAATTTCTTCAATACTTTTCCGAATCATGATCGTAGGAGTCATATACTCGTAAAGAGTGATTCACGAGGATTTACGGTCACTTACGAAGCTTATTTCCGAAGACATTCTGAACAAAAAATGTCATATAAACATTTGTCCTAATCACAATATTTTCAGAGTTACATTAATTTGAAGTTGTTAGTAAAATAACTTATTTATTTAGTTTTAGGGGTAAAAAAATATTACAAATAGGGAATAAACTAATCAGAAGTGTCATTTTTTTAATTGGTTAGTATTCTGAAGCTAAAAATGTATTGTTAATTGCTTTGTATAGATTTTATTTTTAAATTTTTAACTAAAAATAACGTTCTTACACACTTATCACAAAAAATTGTTACAAATCATACGACTTCAGGAATTTGATTATTTACAGTTTAATTATGCATCCTAATGTACAGTCTTGAAGAATTTACAAGAGTGGCGTGATTTGTAACAATTGTTGTGATAAATGCGTAAGAAAATGTAAATTTTTAGTTGGAAATCGAAAAAAAAAATTCTGTACTAAGCAACTAAGGAATTCACAATTGGCTTCAGAATACTAGCTAATTAAAGAAATGATACTCCTGAATAGTTCATTCTTTATCTTGTAATATTCTTTTACCCTTAAAACTAAAGAATAACGATATTTTACAAACAAATTCAAATTAGTGAAATTCTGAAACTACTGAAATTAGGACAAATGTTTATATAACACTTTTTGCTCAGAATTTCTTCGAAAATAAGCTCCGCAAGGGAAAGTAAATCCTCGTGAATCACCCTGTATATGAATTCTGTTGAACCTAAAAAAACTTAAATTGTACCTTAGTACCTAAAGAAACCTAAATAATTGTTGATAGGCGTTATCCTATATTTACTGCACTGTCTATTGATTTCTTTTTATTTTGAGAGAAATATAAATACATTTCGAGAGAGAGAGAGAGAGAGAGAGAGAGAGAGAGGAAAGAACACTCTCCACGTGGAAGAGGCTGCCTCAATCCCTAAGGCAAAATCTGTACTTATCAGTTTGGCTCCCTTTCTCCCCCCCCCAAAGACATATTTTTTTTAGTTGGTTATTTAACGACGCTGTATCAACTACTATGTTATTTAGTGTCGCTGAAATTGGTGATAGCGAGATGGTATTTGGCGAGATGACGCCGAGGATTCGCCATAGATTACCTGGCATTCACCTTACGGTTGGAAACACCTCGGAAAAACCCCCAACCAGGTAATCAGCCCAAGCGGGGATCGAACCCGAGCCCGAGCGCAACTTCAGACCGGCAACAAGCGCCTTAATCGACCTTCCTGCTAATCAGAAAAAAAAAAAACTTCATACTTAAGTAGACTAGCCTATACAGAATGAACCGTAAATTATGTCATTAATTTCAGGGGGTTATTCTTTGAGATATTTCAAACAAAAATGTTTAATACAGTTTTTCTCGCTTTTGCTTCCTCTTCGAGATAAAAATTCTGTAGTGTTTTGTCAGAACATAGTAACACGACAATCTAGTATATACAGTCACGAAGCTTGAGTTGTGAGGGTGCTAGGAACAAAAGACTGTGCCGGTACTATATCGCATTGTCTGTAATGAGGCGATATTAGCGATCCTAGTGGTTAGCAACTATCTATGGATGCATATTTACTATGAATTGAGTTTCGTGACTATATATAGGCCTACTAGACTGTGGTAACACCAAAAAAGCTGTTTTGAGATACAAACATTTTTATTTTCACTTTTCCTTTAAAAATCATTGTAATTCACATACAAATGTGAATGAAAATTACATATATTAGGGAAAATTTTAATTATACGCACATACTCTTGCTTTTCTATAGCTTCTAAGTAGCCTACCGGTAAGTGTAGAGAGCAGGAAATGACCTTTTGAAGTTATGTTTTGATCAAACACCACAGAATTGTTTTATATGAAACATTTCATAGCGTATTTCGGGAAAACCATTGCTTGAATTCCCAATTAAGAGAGCAGTGTATTATGATGACTATTACACTTTTACTACGTCACACTACTTTTGACTAATAAAACGGTGCGAAAGGACGTCTTTCAACCAATAATGGCTGCTTACCGCAAAATTTTATCGCGTCCCTAGCAATTGTTTAATTTTATCGCTTCCCTAGCATTTATTTATTTTTATCACTACCCTAATATTTGTTTCTTTGTTTGCCAACATTTCAAACTGCACTGGTCTGGACGTCAAAAAACAGAAAATTACAAACCACTCCAGTCGATGCACAGCACTTTCAAATATGACTCGCATTGGCATTCAAGAACAAGAATTAATAAAGATCACTGGTCATAGTTATGCATCTTCCCTGAATCCCTATTTACAAATAAATGAAGAGCACCATTCGGAAATCCTGAATAAGTTGAGGGATACACCATGTACATCAACGAGTTCACTTCTTTTACGCACACGTCCAATATAATATCAACTCAACCATCAACGACTAAAACATTCAAATTTGAAAATTGTACTTTCAATAATTGCTCCTTTTAAAATTATTCATGTTTATTTTTATGTCATCGTTAATTAAAACTTACTTGTTTATTTCATCATATCTAATTAAAACTTTTCTAACACTTGTTTATATTATTTAGGTTATGTTATAGCTTCTGCTATATGATATTATGGATAGTCACGTATCAGAGATTGTTTAATACTAAGACTTATTGAAAATCATCTGTCAAGTGACGTTGATTATTGGGATCCGGAGAATTGAAGTGGAATGTAACTGTTTTAATAAAAGTGAAACTGAATCAACAAAGCCTTCTTGACTAGTAACCGTCTACGAAGTTCGATTAAGATTCCATAGTTGGCACAACTGATAACAAGAAAACAGCTAATCGTAACACACTACTGCCATCTAGCATGGATCTGGCGTAATATTTCTAATGTTGAGCTGATACAATAATACATTTGAAGACAGTTGTATTTTCGTAAGTCAATTAATATTTTATTGTATTGGAGTACTTTGTTACTTCTATTCTTTATATACTTTCTTGTAATCGTGTAATAGTCAATTAAATCCCACTCGAGTTTTGATTTTCTCTAGATAAATCAAATCCTCTAGTGAGATTACTGTTGATAAATGAGTGAAAGAATTTTATCTTTGTCCTTTAAATGTGCAGAAATTGGCCCGAACAAATGTAACATTTTAAAATTCCTTCGTAGAACGAAAAGTTACATTTTTTTTTGGATCAAATTTCTGCACATGCAACGGACAAAAGTAAAATTCTTTCAGTCATTTATTATCATAATATACTGCTCTCTTAAAATGATTGAGCATGTTGGGAATTAAAACAATGGCTTTCCCAAAACACGCAATGAAATGTTTCATATAAGCTTAAAACAATTTTTATCTCGAAAAGGGAGCAAAAACTAGAAAAATTGTATAAAACCTTTTCGTTTGAAATATCTCAAAGAATAATCCACTGAAATTAATGTTATTGCTTACCGTCCACTCTGTATGCAGTATTTTTAAACGAGCTTACAAACACTTATGAAAATGAGCGACGCTCCCTTCCCTCAACCAGAGCCATCTTCAGTTACAAGCCGGAGCATGGGTAGGTTTGGCAACGCTGAGTGGAGGCAGGCGGAGGCGAAATAAAGGCATGACGTTTGACATTTTAGTGCTTTGATTTCGTTGTCACATGTACATTTTCGACATTAATTGATACAAAACTAAGTGCATATGATCAAGATTCAGTGTATTGATGTAAGTAATTTATTACGGAATCCGAAATGGTATTTTATTTGAGTTTCAGAATACCGCGTAAATACTTGCATACAGCCACTTACAACTTAAAAAAATTGAAAGCATACGTGTTTTTTATTGATGATACAATGGAAAATAAATAAATACTTAAGAGAAATGTTACTTGTATCAAAAATAAATAAAATAACGACGTACTTTCGCAATACCCTATTCCAATCAATTAACCATTATGTAGCTAGTAAATTGCCAATGTCTTGCCACTTTAGATTGTTTCACCTCTGACGTGAAATGTCTAGGATATCGTCAATTTTAATCTCATGTAGATTATCTGTCATGCTTTTCTATAAATATTTCAGATGCCTATGAAGCCAGTTTTAGTTTGAACCTGGCCAGTCATCATAACAATACTGTTATCGTGCATTATTTGTTATAAACTTGTTAAAATATAATTTTAAATAAATATATTTTTCGACATTAACACAAACACGTGCTTTTGTATCGTAGGCCTCCGCTTGACAGTTAATTACAGTGTTGCCGATCCAATGCTCTGACTTTGTATATAGATGGCTCAACTCATGCATTCCTTCCGAAAGTAAACATTAGGTTTGTGCCTTCAATCTGTTAAATTACCAGTTCAAAAAAATCGGTGTTATTGTAGACTATGAGTGAGTAACTCCTAACTTCATTGTCATTACTACTTACGTGTAGGGTCTCTTTTCCAATTGTTGGTTTAAAAATATCCTCCCGTCCTGCTTTAGCATTGAAATCCCCCAAAAAAACTTTCATGCGATATGTAGGTAACTGATCAAAAGTGTGTTCCAATTCCTCATAGGAAAGTTCAGGATAACAGACAGGGTTTGGAGTAGAATGGGTTACATCAGCTTCTTGTCTATGCGGATGACATGAATATGCTAGGAGAAAATCCACAAACGATTAGGGAAAACGCGGAAATTCTAGTTGAAGCAAGTAAAGCGATAGGGTTGGAAGTAAATCCCGAAAAGACTAAGTATATGATTATGTCTCGTGACCATAGTATTGTACGAAATGGAACTATAAAAATTGGAGATTTGTCTTTCGAAGAGGCGGAAAAATTAAAATATCTTGGAGCAACAGTAACAAATATAAATGACACTCGAGAGGAAATTAAACGCAGAATAAATATGGGAAATGCGTATTATTATTCGGTTGAGAAGCTTTTGTCATCTAGTCTTCTGTCAAAAAATCTGAAAGTTAGAATTGATAAAACAGTTATATCACCGGTTGTTCTTTATGGTTGTGAAACTTGGACTCTCACTTTGAGAGAGGAACAGAGATTAAGGGTGTTTGAGAATAAGGTTCTTAGGAAAATATTTGGGGCTAAGAGGGATGAAGTTACAGGAGAATGGAGAAAGTTACACAACGCAGAGCTGCACGCATTGTATTCTTCACCTGACTTAATTAGGAATATAAAATCCAGACGTTTGAGATGGACAGGACATGCAGCACGTATGGGCGAATCCAGAAATGCATATAGAGTGTTAGTTGGGAGGCCGGAGGGAAAAAAACCTTTGGGGAGACCGAGACGTAGGTGGGAAGATAATATTAAAATGGATTTGAGGGAGGTGGAATATGATGGTAGAGACTGGATTAATCTTGCTCAGGATAAGGACCGATGGCGGGCTTATGTGAGGGCGGCAATGAACCTCCGGGTTCCTTAAAAGTAAGGAAGTATGAGTGAGTAACTTATTGCAAGTGCTGTACTTTGCACCGGCTGTGAAGCTGAAGAGCTCGCTCTGCTCTTAATTGCGAATTCTCTATAGAAGGCAATGTAATTGTACGATAAAGCAACAGAGCTCATCTACTTCGAGGCAGCCTTCGGAATTACACTCAAGGCCTTTAACTCACCTTCCTGCTGATGTCTCGGCGGTGTCTTGTCGGCGGGCTGCGTCTGCTGCTGTAGGGAGAAGAAGCCGGCTGCTCCCTGCGGCTGGTGGGCCCCCACGGGGGGTGCTTTCCCCCCTGGCAAGCACTGTGCTGATGCTGACTGATGTAATCCGAATGCAGATCCCTAGGCGGAGAAAGAAGTTTCATTTTAATTACAACGAACTTACTTAAGAGAATAATAATGATGATATAAACAACAAAAAAGCAAGATACCATACAGTCTGTAGAACTAGAGGCCGGTCCACAATAAACCGCGAACGGAAACCACAACGAGAACGGAAATATTGTTAAAATAAATATTCAAATGTGAGAATTCACAAATAACTTTCAGGTTCCCGTTCCCGGGGTCCGGCAAGCTTCTCGTTAATTGTGAATGCTCATATTTAAATACATTTATTTTAACTATATTTCCGTTCTCGTTCTCATCGTTTCCGTTCCCGGTCCCTATTTATTGTGGACCAGCCTTAAATGGTATACACATAGCCTTGGCACACCATAAGTTTCATCGCATTTTATAGGACGAGAAACTGTATAAAGTTGAGGAGAAAGATGAGGAGGTAGAGACAAATAAAGAGGAGGAAGACAAGAATGAGGATGAAAGAAATATGAGGAAGACAAGAATGAGGATGAAAGAAATATGAGGAAGACAAGAATGAGGATGAAAGAAATATGAGGAAGACAAGAATGAGGATGAAAGAAATATGAGGAAGACAAGAATGAGGATGAAAGAAATATGAGGAAGACAAGAATGAGGATGAAAGAAATATGAGGAGGAGAAAATGACAAGAATGAGAAGACAAACGAGGAGGAGAAACAAAATTTGATTAAGAGGAGAAAGATAAAGATCAGGATGGGGATGAGGAGAAGAATGGGGAGGGGGAGGACGATGGATAGCAAGAAAATGAGGAGAAAGAGAAGGACGAAAAGGAGGAAAAGGATAAAGATGAGCAACAGAAAGATTGAAAGGATAGGGAGGAGGAAGAGGACAATAAGGGGAAAAAAGTGAGGAGAAGAACGAGGAGGAGGAAGAGGACAAAGATGAGCAACAGGAAAAGTATAAGGAGAAGGATGGGAGGAGGAGAAGAAGGAGCAAGACGATAAAGAGAAGAACGAGGAGGAGAAATAGGTGAACGATGAGCAACAGGAGGAGAAGAATGGTGAAAAGGAGATTATGAAAAAAGGAGGAAAAAACAAAGAAAGGTAAGGATATGAGGACAATGAAAAGGAGGAGAAAGATGAGAAACAGGAGGATGAGGAAGATGAAAGGGAAAAGGTGAGGATGAGGAGAAGAAAATAAGAGAAAAAGGAGAAAGAGGATGAGGACAAGGAGAAAAATAAGAAGGACGAAGAGACGAGAGATGAGGAACAGGAGGAGAATGGGAGGAGAAGGAGGAGGAGGAGGAAATGAGAATGAGGGGGGAAGAAAGATGAGGAAGTGGAGGATGAAGTGAGGAGGATAAGAAAGAGAAAGATGAGGAAACGAGTAAGAGAAGGGCGAGGAGGAGAAAAATTAGGAAGTGGAGAAATATGATGATGAGGAGGAGGAGGAGAAAGATGAGGAAGAGAAGGATGAGTAGAAAGAAGAGAAAGATGACAAGGAGAAAGATAAGAAGAAAGATGATTAGAAGGGGAAAGATGAAGAGGAGAAAGATGAGGAGGGGAGAGATGAGGAAGAGGAGAAAGCTGAAGAGTAGAAAAAAGTTGACGAGAAGGAAAAAGGTGAGGAGTAGGAGAAAGATGAAGGGAAGGAGTAAGATGAGGAGTAGGGTAAGTTAATCAGGAGGAGAAAGTTGAAAAAGAGAAGAAAGATGAGGAGGAGTAGAAAAATCAGGTGAAGGAGAAAGATTAGGAGAAAGAGAAAGTTGAGGTTGAGGAGAAAGATGAGGTAAAGGAGTAAGATGGGGAAGAGAAAAATGGAAAAGCGGAGGTAGATGAGATAAAGAAAAATGAGGTGGCGGAGGATGAGAAAAATGAGGAGGGGAAGGAAGTTGAGAAGAGGAGAAAGATGAGGAAGGGAAGAAAGTTGAGAAGGAGAAAAATGAGGTAGCAGAGGATCAGAAAGATGAGGAGAAGGAGAAAGATGAGGAAGGGAAGAAAGTTGAGAAGAGGAGAAAGATGAGGAAGGGAAGAAAGTTGAGAAGAGGAGAAAGATGAGGAAGGGAAGAAAGTTGAGAAGAGGAGAAAGATGAGGAAGGGAAGAAAGTTGAGAAGAGGAGAAAGATGAGGAAGGGAAGAAAGTTGAGAAGAGGAGAAAGATGAGGAAGGGAAGAAAGTTGAGAAGAGGAGAAAGATGAGGAAGGGAAGAAAGTTGAGAAGAGGAGAAAGATGAGGAAGGGAAGAAAGTTGAGAAGAGGAGAAAGATGAGGAAGGGAAGAAAGTTGAGAAGAGGAGAAAGATGAGGAAGGGAAGAAAGTTGAGAAGAGGAGAAAGATGAGGAAGGGAAGAAAGTTGAGAAGAGGAGAAAGATGAGGAAGGGAAGAAAGTTGAGAAGAGGAGAAAGATGAGGAAGGGAAGAAAGTTGAGAAGAGGAGAAAGATGAAGAAGGGAAGAAAGGTCAGAAGAGGAGAAAGATGAGAAGAATGATGAGGGGAAAGCCTGAAGAGGATAAGAAAAATGAGAAAGATTAGAGGAAGGGAGAGATGAGGAGATAGGGAAGAATGTGGAGGAGGTTGAGGAAGTTGAAAGAAGGTGGAGGAGGATGTGGAGTATATGCAAAAAGATTAGGAGAGTGATGGAAGAAAGAAGAGGAAAACAGCAAAAAAATAAGAAAAAAGGGAGTTCAGACGTAGGACAAAAGGAATTAAAGGAACAGAATGTAGAGGAAGAAAAAGTGAAGGAAGACGAGGAGAAAAGGAAAGTAAAAGAAGATAAGGAAATAGAGCAAGAGCGTAAGTGTGTAAGAGGTGAAGAAACTAGAGGAGAAACAAAAAATGAGAGGAAAAGAAGAGATGACAAGCGAAACTGACATTCCGGGGGTCCGTTACAGCTAGCGAATGGCCGAAAACTGGAGGAGAAGACAGATTACAGGAAACCAGGCTGGTTACAAGGACAGCCCATGCACCTCGATCTGTGACTGAAGACAATCCCGAGATCGAATCGCGGGGGGAGGTGGGGGAGGAGAAGACATTCCTTGCGGAGGAAATCGGGAGCCGCGGTTCCTGCCTGGAATTGCTTCATTTCCGAGTCGAGGTGACTTTTACTGCGTGCTAACAGCGTTACCGGCGGGCGGGGGGCGACGAGCCGATCGAACAGCACCCAACCCACTTCGAGGAGTGACGCGTCCTTGCATCACACCCAGTCTGCAGAGGAATTCCAGCAGACGACCACAGACATCTAACTTCGTTTTGTGTCGACTATAGCTACTGTAAGTAAAAACCACGGAAACCACTCACCGTCGTAGTTTCGAATCTCGAGTAGGGCGCAGATGTCTGTGTGTTGCTTGTGTAGTAGTCCATTCTCTCTTTTGTATAGTCTACTCTAGCGAAGAATAATATTGTTTAGCTATTTGTAGTAGGCTATAAAAAAATGTGAAAGTTAGAATTTATAAAACAGTTATATTACCGGTTGTTCTTTATGGTTGTGAAACTTGGACTCTCACTTTGAGAGAGAAACATAAGTTAAGGGTGCTTGAGAATAAGGTGCTTAGGAAAATATTTGGGGCTAAGAGGGATGAAGTTACAGGAGAATGGAGAAAGTTACACAACACAGAACTGCACGCATTGTATTCTTTACCTCACATAATTAGGAACATTAAATCCAGACGTTTGAGATGCGCAGGGCATGTAGCACGTATGGGCGAATCCAGAAATGCATATAGAGTATTAGTTGGGAAACCGGAGGGAAAAAGACATTTAGAGAGGCCGAGACGTAGATGGGAAGGTAATATTAAAATGGATTTGAGGGAGGTGAGATATGATGATAGAGAATGGATTAATCTTGCACAGAATAGAGACTAATGGCGGGCTTATGTGAGGGCGGCAATGAACCTCGGGTCCCTTAAAAGACAGTAAGTAAGTAAGACTTGAAGGCTACAACACATTAACAATGATTTTAAAATGGTCCCTTTTTTTCTTTTTCCTGAAGAATGTAGGCCCTATTGGGGTAGTCTAATGGAAAAAATGTACTCCAAAATTTTCGAAGACATACATGTTTTCAGCACTGTAATATCGAAAAAGTGGTTTCGGGAATGTAATTTGTTTCCGTAAACCAGTGGTTCCCAAAGTGTGGGTCGCGACCCCCTGGAGCGTCGTGTAAATACAGTCAACTTCGGATATAGGGTAAAAAAACTTCTCAAATAGCTAAAAGAACGGAGTTATATCAATTTTTGTAAATAGTTACAAATGGGGGGCTAATTACCAAATTTCGGCTATCTTCTGCTTTTTTTGTTACCTATTACTCAAATTAAGATTTTATACTTACGGTTGTTCACTACAGAAGAAATTGTAATTTTCAAGGAGAAAACAAGAAATTTTCAATTTTCAGTATCCTGTTTCCTTAAGAATACGTCCTCAAAATTTACGACGTAAATTTCCAAACACCCTGTATAAAATGTGTGACAAAATGTGTCATGAGCATGACAGCGTTTCTTTTTACATAGGCCTACAGTAAATCAGATGCGCGTTTTGCTTACCAATGCATGCCTAAAGAATGCCTCGATCGGGAGAAGAGTCATAGCAGAAAGTAGATTATCGATCCCGCATTAGCAAAGAATTATCTGGGAGGGTAAAAACTTGGGGGGTGAGTTGAATCCCCTTCCCGGAAACCCGATCACTAGCACCAGGGGGGCGCAGGGAGACTCCTCTCTGCTGCTTTGTTTCTGGCAACTATGCTTCGAAGGCATCAACGCCAGTAGGCCTACAGAATGGATGGCTGCGAGACTGGAAGGTGGTTTCGAATCGGGAGGTCTGGGGTTGGAACCTGTTCGTTGCATATCTTCGCTGGAAATTATAACGGTTTTTCTGTCTTCTGCTAAAACTGCAGGATAGCCCGAAGTCTTAAAATAACTGTTTCCTTCCTACCTACAGTAGTAAAGGCAGAAGAAATAGGCGGGTTTTTGGTCTTATGCGGAAAGTACTCACTCTACACTTTCTCTAGCGGTTTATGTATGTATGTATGTATGCATGTATATATGTATTTATTCACACTGCAGTGGGTATATACCCGGTGGCAGTGGTAACTAATTACACTCAATAATGACAATAATAAACTTATTAATTAAAAATACAATTAATAATAATACTAATAATTAATACTAAGAATAATTAATAATAATAATAATAATAATAATAACAGGGAATATACTAAATTAAATGAAACGATCACTTAAAATAACATTTGAAATAAATCTAATTTGTATCTTAAAACTAAGATCGAACTAAAACCCACGAGTATGATATGTTCATATCTGCACAAGTACCTTTCAAATTACACTCATTTCGCTGTCAACTCACTCACTGCAATGGAACTGCGACACATTTCACTGATTCTATCCTGATTTCACTAACACTTCAAAAACATTTCACTGTTCAAATACTATGCACTGCTACTATAAACTATAAAGCTTCACTGACAGGAACACGTTTCACTTACACAGCACACTTCACTGACACGACATACTTCTTCACTGATACAACACACTTCACTGACACAACATAATTCTTCACTGATACAACACTTCAATAACAACATATCATTTACACCCTTTAAATACTGTGTATAATTACCGTGTATTAGTAAGGTCCTTGTGCCTATTTTTAAATACATAAAGCCTTTAGTAAGTCTGCAGGTAAAGCATTCCAGTCCCTGATATACGATTGAGAAAAGAAAACTTTCCAGTGTCCGTCCTCTGTCTTCTTTCCCTCAATTTATATGAGTGGTCGTTCCTGAAGAGTAATTTGGCGGCTGCAACCTATTTTTATTTCTCTCCAGGCAGGCTCACCTCTGTATGTTTTGAACAGTGCGCATAATCGAATTCGCGTTCTCCTGTCCGTGAGTGTGTCCCATTTTAATGGTGAATTTTTCCGACAACACTTAAGAACCCGTTTTTGAATCTTTTCCAGTGTCTTAATATGTTCTAATCTGTAAGGATCCCAACATGCAGCACCATATTCCATTACTGGACGTACTAGTGATTTATATGCAATCTCTTTGGATTTATGAGAACCTTTTCTTAGTACCCTCATCACAAAGACCTGAACAAAGAGACCTTCCTGTCGCTGCGTTCGAATACCAGTTGTTGACAAGTGCTCGTCTGAGATATTACTGTGTTACAGCGTGTTCCAAAAAATATATTATAGTAACATAATAAACAGTATTTTAAATACTAATTACTCATAATAACCAGTATTTTTAAATACTAATCATCCAAGTAATCGCTATAATCTCTCAGTCGAGCCCTGATATCAGAAGCCATACTAAAGGCGTCATTTATCAAGTTTGTTGTTTCTTGAAAGAACTTAAAGTTTGTGACGACATTAAAAGTGTCCTATCATCAACGCAGACAACCACTGCCAAGGCGTGTTGTATTTCTCTACGATCGGTTAAGAGAACTTGTGCAGAACGAGTTTTTAGTCATATTTGTTGTGTTATTTCTTTTGTTAAGTTAAGCCGTTCTTAAGTGTGCTTCTAATACATAAATATTTTTTTTAATTCCGAAACTCGTTCATATTACAATAACGTGTACATTTTCTACACACAGTAGAAATATATTAATTTTTTGCTCTTTAATAGGCCTCATGATTCATAAAGTTGATAATTGTATAAACATTATTTAGTAATTACTATTTCAATACAATATTCTGAAAACACATAAAAACAAAATATTAATTGTGTGTAGGCCTAATGCTAAATATTTGATTTCTCATATTAAGTTTACATTACATTTTGTGAAATGGCTAACTTACGAAATATTATAAATGATAACATCATCTAAAGTCTGATTAGCAGGCTTCGAGACTTTGGACCCGATACAACAAGTTTACTGTGCATGCACTATAGGTTGTTGACTCGCTGCAGGTAGGCAGAGATGTGTTGAGGTAACAACGTTGCTATTTAGAGTAGAGTACGGTAGTATGGGGAAACACACATATGTACATTCTGAAAGTAAATATACATTACACAATGATAATGTCAAAAGAATGTGAAAAGCATTTATTCTCCTTTCTTTTATAAGCATTTGTGTTTAATTGTACACAGTGTTAATTGTGGAAATAAGCATGTAGTAATTTTAATGTTTTCATTTATCCTATTGGTCGTCTTTAGGAAGTGCAGTTACAGTACCGAATTGCAATGTACCTACTACAAGATACATTCTCAGTGTCTCAAACGTAAATCTTTTTCGGTTATTTGCCCAAGTTTGTACTGTAGAAAGCTGCGCTCTACGTCGCATGACGTGATAGGAGCAAAACGAAAAAATCTAACATCATTGCAGTCTCTAAGGGACAGTCCTTTATTCTCGGGTGACTATGTCCACTAATTTGCTGTTTATGTTACACAATGTTCCATATCCGTTATTTTTACATAAAATTGATTTCCACTTCTGTTTTACACGTTCAGTAACCGGTGTACTTGATGTCTCATTAATTCTCTGTGTCATTTTCTAAATTAATTTGAGGGCTTCCGGCATCTCTTGCTCTGACTTTTCTAACCGTGTAATAGTTTCAGACACAATTAGAAAATAGATTTGTATGAAAACCAAATTATTTGTCAGAACCTTCAAATCCAGAGCGTTTTCCTTTGCGTATTTGTTGCATTCATTCTACAGGACTCCACCCACTGTACGCTTTACCACTATACTCAGTACGCCGTTATGCGGATTTCCCACTGAACTGCTCTATTGGGTCCGAAGTCTCGAAGCCTGCTGATTAGTGTAAGATGTTACTATTCAGCGATGAATGCAATGGAGGGGGAAAGAGAACTGGCCACCATAACCCATTATCTCCTGGCTTAGTTACCTCTTTAGTGATGTCTTATTGTTCTCAGAGGTTCAGACCTGTGTTCGGACAGTTGACTAAACAAAACAGGAATATTCAGTAAATCAGGTATTTGTAATTACTAGAACTCACGTTATTATTTTATTTGTTCTTTTAAGCTTTCTTATAGTGTAAAACGTGTGAATGGAGGAGTGACTTATTTGGGACAGGACTATACACCAAGCAGGTTCTGAGGGGTGTAGGAGTCGAGGTAGTGAATGAGGGGTTCACCATGCCCGCCTATTTCTTCTGTCGCTAGTATAACAATGTATACACCCTAGCACTTCCAGCACATTGAATAACCAACAACATTTAACACACAGTTAAGTAAATACATTTAAAAATAATGTAAGAAAATAATAAAGGCTACCGTAATTAAAAAGCTAATTACCTCTGATTGAGGTTCTGGCTGATATGTACATCTATTATTATTGTTGACGCCAGCGTTTCTGGCGCGTGTCCTTGAGTACAATGCACAGTCTGCGAGCATTTGTTGATAGTGTAGCTGAGAATCTGACAACCACAGTTGTCAGTCTTGATGCCCAGACTGCGGAAAAAGTAAGATACTCGCACTTAATTTTCCCTACGCTATCGTTCTTGCGGTATGTCCTTGAGTACAGTGTCCAGTCAGTAAGTTTCTGTTGTCACTGCAGCTGAGAACGGTACCTCCTCCAAAATACACGTCACATCAACAATCTGCCAATCACAATTGTCAACTTTATCGCCCAAAGACTACTACAAAGGTAAGGCACTCGCACTTCAGGTTCCCATTACTCATTTCACGTGCCAAAAACGGTGGCGCGGCCTATAGGCAGTATATATCACTTGAGAGTTTGTGTCAGAGGAAAACAATTGTTTGCATGCATCTGAAGTCTGATTAGTGTAATATGTTGCTAGTCTGCGATGTGTGCAATGGAGGGGAAAGAAACTGGCCACCCTACTCCATTACCTCCTGGCTTAATGCCTTGTGAGTGATGCCTTATTGGTGTCACATATGAGCTTCAAAGCTGTCTTTGTACAGTTGACTAAACAACAACAAATTAAATACGTAGACTAATAGTTAGGTCTGTAGCTACTTCTTTCCTTTCTTTTCTCTTATTTTCTTACGTTCTCTCTTTCTTTTTTTCTCTTTCTTTTTCAGTCATTTTAGCTTTCGTTCATTCTTTTTTTACTTTGTTTCATTCTCCTCCTTTTTTTAATTTTTCAGAGTTTTTCTTATTATTTTTTCCTTTTTCTCTCTTGCTTCGCTCTGTTGTCCATTCCTTTTTTCTTCCTTTTACTTTTTCCTCTCCCCTCTTTCTTCTTCCTTTCTTTCTTCATCTACCTTTCTCTTCTGTTTCTTTTTTCTTTTCTTTCGTTTTTCTCTTTTTCTTTTAGTTTTATTTCATTATTTTTCTTTCGTAGTTCTTTTTATCCTTCTTCCTCTTTCTTTTTTCCTCCTTCCTCTTTCCTTTTTCCTCCTCCCTCTTTCCTTTTTCCTCCTTCCTCTTTCTTTTTTCCTCCTTCCTCTTTCCTTTTTCCTTCTTCATCTTTCCTTTTTCCTTCTTCCTCTTTCCTTTTTCTCTCCTCTTCTTCTTCCTCTTTCTTTTTCCTTCTTCCTATTTTCCTTTTCATTCTTCCTCTTTCCTTTTCCTCCTTCCTCTTTCCTTTTCCTTTTCCCCCTTCCTCTTTCCTTTTCCTTTTTCCTCCTTCCTTTTCCTTTTTCCTCCTTCTCTTTCCTTTTTCCTTCTTCCTTTTTCTTTTTTTTTTCTTTTTCATTTACTTTTCTTTTCTTTCATTCATCTTTTTCTATTCTCTTTTTTTCTTTCCCTTTCTCTTTTCTTTCATTTAGTTTTCTTCCTTTATTTTCTCTCTATTTTTCTTCCTTTTTTTCTTCTCTTCATTCCATTTTTTTTCTTCGAACTCCCTTTCTTTTTCTTTTTTTTTCTTTTTCCTTTCTTTCTCATATTTTCTTTATTTTATTTATTTATCTTTTTCACTTCTTTCTCTTTCTTTCCTCTATTCTTTTCTTTTCCTTCCTTCCCTTTTCTTTACCTCTTTTACCTTTTTCCTTCTGGCAAGGCTTTGCATTTCTTCTAACCACACATTAGACTAGCACACTTTTTTCTTCACTGGTCTTTGGTCATCGCGGCACAGAACCATCGCTGAGACAACACAGCACACCACGTGGAAAGGGACAAACAGCCAGTCCCGTTGCCGAAAGTTTTTCTTTTCCATTGTCCACACGCCAGGAACCGAAAAAGGAATCTCTTTTGAAACGCGTTCGCTATCCACCTTTTCCAATTATCGGTGTACATTAAGTTTTTATAGGTTACAGCCCTTTGAAATAAACGGAAACGATATCATAGGACAAAGAGTAGAAATTAATAAAAGCAAACACACTAGCCTAAAGATTATCAGTTAGTTCAGACTTTAATTTACATTAGGCCTACATTTACAAAGCGTGCTCTTGATTTCCATGAAATTAAGACATACGTGCTTGTCGTCGTGCTCATCTTGAAATGTTACAGATCCCGTTGAACTCATTTCGAACAGTTTCACAGCCATTTTTCTTTCACTGCTACAGTTCTGGTACGTTAGGAATTTGAGTGGCATAAACGAGTGCCTTCAGACGGTTCCAAAGGTAGAAGTTCAGAGGGTTGAAGTCCGGTGATCTGGCTCTTTCCTTTTCAACTAGTCCTGCACGACCTATCGTACCGTAAACAACTGAGGTTACTGAACTAACGGCCGACAAAATGAATCTTAGGGCCTACTTACGAGACTTTTCGGTGGAACCTACAACAGAGCCATGCAACTAAACATAGGCTACCTACGTACAGTAAACCTTAGGCTATTACCAGGTCGGAATCAACTGTACAAATGACAAACATATTCCCCTTTCCTTAGGCTTTATAACACATTTAAATCTTTTAGGGACTCATTTTTTCTTTCCTAGCAAGATAGGGCTAATGTATCGTAACTTGAAATTAGGTTTAAGGATTTGTGGGAAAAATTTAAATCTTTTATTTTTTGTTGGCCGTGGTTTGCATTTAAGGCATCCTGTCATTAGGACTCGCGTTACGGAATGCGCGCTGGTCGAGTCCTCATGGGGAAGAACCATCGCCTGTATGGGACCGGTGCCCACCAGCATCGCGATGCATTTGCTGACGCCAGCGTTTCTGGTAGCGTGTCCGGTTGCGAATGCCAGCTATAACGGCTGGGGGACACATCCGAAAGCTTTACGATACTCCATTCTTTTGATCGTCCACCTCTGCTTCGACATGATGGGCTGAGGCCAGCAGCCGGCTGGTCTGAAAGTAGGTTTAAGGGTTTGTGAAAAAAATTGTAAATCCTATAGAACATTTTAGTCTTCTTTTTCCTTCTACATTAGGCCTACACAACAAAATTTGTAGTCTACAGGTAGCCTACTTGTGAATCACATTGTTATATTTTTTGACATAAATACGTCTGTATCAGCGGCGAACAAAGCAGATGTCGTGATTACATCGTGTAATCACAGACATTCAAACGGGTACGAGGAGTTTCCTTTACATTGCTATGTTTTTCATTCATGTACTGAAGTCAGCAGTGGCGGTATCATGTCGCTCTGCAAACTCTGTCTCTGCAAGCAGTAAGAGGTGGTTTCGTAAAGAATTAGAAGGAGAAGGGGAACTTTTTTGTTGTTCTGTCGGACAAAATGTAATATGTTTACTTTGTTCAACAGTTCAATTAGGAGTATATAGAAACATTAATTGCCACGCTGAATAATGTATTATTATTATTATTATACTGACCACTAAGTATGTGTTTCTATAATTCTTCTGCACGTGCATGAATATTGATATTTTTAGATCTTCTCCCTAGAAGGATAAAATTATTAGGTTTTATCTCAATTTTAATCATCTTAATCTTTAGATGAGGGTAACTATTTATTAGTTATTCATTTAATAATAATATTGTAGAAAAACTGATTCAATATTAGGCCTATGTGACAACGAACTGATAAACGCCACGAATTGACATGTCTTAAATCATAGACAGGAAGAGAAAGATGAAATAAATAAATGTAAGGAAGTCAGCTACCTAATGGGGTTTGAAATATCTCGTGCTTTAAAGCCTTTTAATAGAGCAGAATTTCTCAAAAGAGTAATGATTAAAATAGTTTAAATAACTTGTCCATAAGAAGTTTTTAATTTTGAAAAACTACGAATTTCTCGACCAAGTATCGAGAGAAGAATTTAGAAAATTCCTGATTATATTCAAGAGGAAGGTTAAAAAGAGAAGCAAGAAAAATCGTGTATTATTCACTGCCTCTTGATGACAGCAGTGACATTACTGATACAGCAATGCTTGAGATTTTTATCCGCGGGATTGATCAAGATGTTAGTACAGGAACCACCACTGGTTGTAGTTTTCATGCCAAGTACCTTTCCTCCGTCTCCTTACTTCATAGGCTGTCTGTCGCATGTAATCACTGCAGCTCGAGTTTTGGTCACCGCTGGTCTATATCGAAGAAAAATTCGGATGACGAAATCGGATAACGGAATCAGGGAACGAGAAGTGTAAGTTCTATGTATAACATGGCCTCGCTATCCACACGGCCCGTCTCTCTCCGTTCTCTGTTCTTACACATGATGTATTTGGACTCTTACGTTTCAAAAATCGATAGTTAAACATCAGAACTCATGAATAATTTCGAGGGAAAAATTGTTCCGGAGCCGGGTATCGAACCCGGGACCTTTGGTTTAACGTACCAACGCTCTACCACTGAGCTACCCGGGAACTCTAACCGACACCGATCCAATTTTTCCCTCTATATCCACAGACCTCAAAGTGAGCTGACAACCGTCAAGCAACCAACTTCGAGTGCACACTAACTCCGTGTGACTTGAAATTAACGAACAGTGACGTGTATTATGCAAATCAAGATTTCAGGTATAACTCCCTGTAAAGTTTATTTGAATAATTTCGAGGGAAAAATTGTTCCGGAGCCGGGTATCGAACCCGGGACCTTTGGTTTAACGTACCAACGCTCTACCACTGAGCTATCCGGGAACTCTAACCGACACCGATCCAATTTTTCCCTCTATATCCACAGACCTCAAAGTGGACTGACAACCGTCAAGCAACCAACTTCGAGTGCACACTAACTCCGTGTGACTTGAATTGTGGTTTTCTGTTAACGAACAGTGACGTGTATTATGCAAATCAAGATTTCAGGTATAACTCCCTGTAAAGTTGATTTGAATAATTTCGAGGGAAAAATTGTTCCGGAGCCGGGTATCGAACCCGGGACCTTTGGTTTAACGTACCAACGCTCTACCACTGAGCTACCCGGGAACTCTAACCGACACCGATCCAATTTTTCCCTCTATATCCACAGACCTCAAAGTGGACTGACAACCGTCAAGCAACCAACTTCGAGTGCACACTAACTCCGTGTGACTTGAATTGTGGTTTTCTGTTAACGAACAGTGACGTGTATTATGCAAATCAAGATTTCAGGTATAACTCCCTGTAAAGTTTATTTGAATAATTTCGAGGGAAAAATTGTTCCGGAGCCGGATATCGAACCCGGGACCTTTGGTTTAACGTACCAACGCTCTACCACTGAGCTACCCGGGAACTCTAACCGACACCGATCCAGTTCCCGGGTAGCTCAGTGGTAGAGCGTTGGTACGTTAAACCAAAGGTCCCGGGTTCGATATCCGGCTCCGGAACAATTTTTCCCTCGAAATTATTCAAATCAACTTTACAGGGAGTTATACCTGAAATCTTGATTTGCATCAGAACTCATGTCATCACAATGAAAGACTTATTTGGGAAACTCTGAGAAATCATGGTTCGACTGTCTTTTTCATTATTATTTTCGATACTACAGACGTGGACAAATTATTAGCAAAATTTATGAATTTTGTGACATATTTTTACAAAATGTGACTTTTCGATTTAGACGACTGTTAACATTATGATTATAGTACTCAGAAGTACGTAAAAATGTCAACTGCAGTCAAAATTGAAAAGTCAAATTTTGTATAATTATACAATAAAAATCGTGAGTTCTGCTAATAATTTGTCCACGTCTGTATTAATCCAGTTAGGCCTACCCAGTATTTTTTCGTGAAAATCTCTAATCAATTACTTGCTGCATAACTCGGTAAAATAAAAAGCGAAGTAAACGTTGTTAATAACAGGACAAGATACAGGCTAGCTGATAACTGTATTTCTTTTCTGAATGGAAATGAAAGTAAAATCAATCGAAGGTCAGTCCGCCCCCTCTTTCCTTTATACTTGCCGCCACCGTCGGACCCCGCGAAGCCAAACAATGGATCTCACAACAATAAGAGTGGCAAAGTAAACAGCACAGAGGCGCGCCGGGCGGACAGACGGGCAATTAAGAAAATCGAACACCTTCGCAAACGCGGAGGGAGACAGCGAGAAGGAAAAGAAAAAGTTTGTCCCAATTTGTCTTTCTTTTCTGCCGACCCACATTCCGCACAAAGGGAGGGAAGAAAAGGCCAAAGCAATTACAGTAACGACGTTACCACAAAGCCTACGCAGTCTTTTGTTTCACATGTGTCGTATCAGTCGCGGGAGGGCTCTTCGAGCTCCGGTCTGTGACGTCAATCCGATTTGCGGTATTCACGTAATATAGATTTCAAGAAGGAAAATATGTGACTTTGGACACACGTAGGCTTATGTGTTTCCGCTAATTCATTTTCTCCCACGCGCCTTTTGTGCAATGATCGTTGCTCCTAACGCTACGCCAGAAAAGGAGGGGAGTTATAAAGACAAGGAGTAGGAGAAGAAGAAGTGAGTAAATGAAATGATTTAGACGAACAATTAAAAAAGAGGGAGAAGAATAAAGAGCAATGAAAACGGCAGAAAGTAGAAGGCGGAGAAGGAACGAGTTAAACAGGAGAAAATGAGGCGAGGAAAGAAGGAAGGAAAAAACGCAAAACGGAAGAAAAATGAGACGGGAAAGGAAGGAAGAAGAGCGAAACAAAAGAAAAGATGGCTTGCAAGAAGGAAGGAAGAAAGAACAAGTGAAAAAGAAAAGTGAAAAGAAAAGAGAGAGGCAGAATAACATATGAAACAGAAGAATAAGAAATGGGATGAGTAAGGAAAACGAGGTGAATCAGAAGAGAAAAAAAGATGACCAGGGTGAAAAGAAGGACAGGTGAAACAGAAGAGGAATAAAGAAGACAGGAGGAAGGTTTAACAGGTAAAATAGAAGAGAAATAAAAAAGACTGAGGAGGAACGAAGAACAGGTTAAATAGAAGGGGAATGAAAAAGATGGATGAAGGTTTAACAGGTAAAATAGAAGAGGAATAAAAAAACACTGAGGCGGAACGAAGAACAGGTTAAATAGAAGGGGAATAAAAAAGACGGATGAAGGTTTAACAGGTAAAATAGAAGAGGAATAAAAAAACACTGAAGCGGAACGAAGAACAGGTTAAATAGAAGGGGAATAAAGAAGACGGAGGAAGGTTTAACAGGTAAAATAGAAGAGGAATAAAAAAGACTGAGGCGGAACGAAGAACAGGTTAAATAGAAGGAAGGTTTAACAGGTAAAATAGAAGAGAAATAAAAAAAACTGAGACGGAACGAAGAACAGGTTAAATAGAAGGAAGGTTTAACAGGTAAAATAGAAGAGGAATAAAAAAACACTGAGGCGGAACGAAGAACAGGTTAAATAGAAGGGGAATAAAAAGACGACAGGAGGAAGGTTTAACAGGTAAAATAGAAGAGGAATAAAAAGACTGAGGCGGAACGTTAAAAGAACAGGTTAAATAGAAGGAAGGTTTAACAGGTAAAATAAAGGACGGAACGAAGAACAGGAGAAGGGAAGGTTTAAAGGTAAAATAGAAGAGGAATAGAAAAAAAACTGAGGCGGAACGAAGAACAGGTTAAATAGAAGGGGAATAAAGAAGACAGGAGGAAGGTTTAACAGGTAAAATAGAAGAGAAATAAAAAAACTTGAGGCGGAACGAAAGAAGAACAGGTTAAATAGAAGGGGAATAAAGAAGACAGGAGGAAGGTTTAACAGGTAAAATAGAAGAGTAAAAAATAAAAAGGACTGAGGCGGAACGAAGAACAGGTTAAATAAAGAAGAAGGAAGGTTTAACAGGTAAAATAGAAGAGAAATAAAAAAAAACTGAGGCGGAACGAAGAACAGGTTAAATAGAAGGAAGGTTTAACAGGTAAAATAGAAGAGGAATAAAAAAACACTGAGGCGGAACGAAGAACAGGTTAAATAGAAGGGGAATAAAGAAGACAGGAGGAAGAAGAACAGGTAAAATAGAAGAGGTAAAATAGAAGAAAAAAAGACTGAGGCGGAACGAAGAACAGGTTTAGGGGAATAAAGAAGACAGGAGGAAGGTTTAACAGGTAAAATAGAAGAGGAATAAAAAAAACTGAGGCGGAACGAAGAACAGGTTAGGGGAATAAAGAAGACAGGAGGAAGGTTTAACAGGTAAAATAGAAGAGAAATAAAAAAGACTTAGGCGGAACGAAGAACAGGTTAAATAGAAGGGGAATAAAGAAGACAGGAGGAAGGTTTAACAGGTAAAATAGAAGAGGAATAAAAAAAACACTGAGGCGGAACGAAGAACAGGTTAAATAGAAGGGGAATAAAGAAGACAGGAGGAAGGTTTAACAGGTAAAATAGAAGAGGAATAAAAAAAACACTGAGGCGGAACGAAGAACAGGTTAAATAGAAGGGAATAAAGAAGACAGGAGTTTAACAGGTAAAATAGAAAAGCAGAACAGGTAAAATAGAAGAGAAATAAAAAAGACTGAGGCGGAACGAAGAACAGGTTAAATAGAAGGAAGGTTTAACAGGTAAAATAGAAGAGAAATAAAAAAACTGAGGCGGAACGAAGAACAGGTTAAATAGAAGGAAGGTTTAACAGGTAAAATAGAAGAGGAATAAAAAACACTGAGGCGGAACGAAGAACAGGTTAAATAGAAGGGGAATAAAGAAGACAGGAGGAAGGTTTAACAGGTAAAATAGAAGAGAAATAAAAAGAAGGCGAAGAAGGGTTAAAACACTGAGGCGGAACGAAGAACAGGTTAAATAAAAAGAAGCGGAATAAAGAAGAAAGGAGGAAGGTTTAACAGGTAAAATAGAAGAGGAATAAAAAACACTGAGGCGGAACGAAGAACAGGTTAAATAGAAGGGGAATAAAAAAAGAAGACAGGAGTGAACGCAGAACAGGTAAAATAGAAGAGAAATAAAAAAAACTGAGGCGGAACGAAGAACAGGTTAAATAGAAGGAAGGTTTAACAGGTAAAATAGAAGAGAAATAAAAAAAAACTGAGGCGGAACGAAGAACAGGTTAAATAGAAGGAAGGTTTAACTGGTAAAATAGAAGAGGAATAAAAAAGACTGAGGCGGAACAAGAAAGGTTAAACAGAAGGTTTAAAAGAAGTGAAAAGAGAAGACAGGATGAAGGAAGGCGGAACGAAGAACAGGTAAAATAGAAGAGGAATAAAAAAAAAAATAAAAAAACTGATGCGGAACAAGTTTAACAGGTAAAATAGAAAAGGTTAAGGCAGAAAAGACTTAGGCGGAACGAAGAAAGGTTAAAAGACAGGATGAACGAAGAATAAGGATAAAATAGAAGAGAAAAAAAAAAGAGGAACGAAAAAAAATAGAAGGAAGGTTTAAGAGATAAAATAGAAGAGGCGGAAGGTTAAATAGAAGAATAAAAAAGGTAGAAGAGGAATAAAAAAGATTGAGGCGGAAAAAGAAAGTAAGTAAGACAGGAGGAAGGTTTAACAGGTAAAATAGAAGAGAAATAAAAAAAGACTGAGGCGGAACGAAGAACAGGTTAAATAGAAGGGGAATAAAGAAGACAGGAGTAGAAGGCTTAACAGGTAAAATAGAAGAATAGGGAAGGAGACGAGGGAGGAAGGAAGAACAAGTGAATCAGAAGAATAAAGAAAATAAACAGATGTTAGAAATATAAAGAAAATAAGATGAAAAAGGGCTAAAAATAATATTAGAAGGAAAACAAGAAGACAAAAAAGAAGGTGGTGTTGGTGGTGGTGGTGGTGGTGGTGGTGGTGGTGGTGGTGGTGGTGGTTAAGTTATTACAGGTGCTGTTTGGTTCACGATTGTTGAGTATGACGAAGTTTGATATTCGCCGATGATTGCTCTACAGGAGGAGGTCTGTCTGTTTGTTCTCCTTGTTATAAAAATATTCGCTGCCCTCCACTCCCACCCCTTCATGTTTTAATTTTAACAGATCTTACGAATTTTTAGCGAGTTGGTATAGCGCTGGCCTTCTATGCCCAAAGATCTCGACCAGGTCGAGTTAGTTTTCTATATGAAATAAAAGAACTCCTGCGGGACAAAATTCAACATCCGGCGACATTTAGTGCGAGCATCGTTATTAATAAATAAAAATAGTTTTTTTGAAATACGAATCAATTATTTCAGTATATTAATGTAAGAAACTAGATCCAGTGTTTCACTTATTTCATTGAATTTTGAACACGTTTATAACACTGGTGAATTTTATGTGCTGAAGTGTTTTTTTTTTTAATACTGTATAACAATTTTGACGTTTTCTTAAATGTGATGTTAAGCTGGATTTGTGGTAAGATTTCGCTATTATCCAGTAGACCGTTGAATATTTTATACTATAAAAGTTCCTCAGCAAGTAATCTACGACTGGCAAAAGGCATTAAATTGAATTCAGCAAGTGGATTTGTAGTACGAAATTTTCTTATGGAAGGCCGAGTAATGATATTTTTAAAAACATGAATAGGTAACTATACTTCTGTGTAAAATTGTCACATGAGGCCGTTTCTTTCGTGTAAATTATATTACTTACTTAGAAAAAAAGTCTGAAGTCTCTGGGGGAGTGACATTCTGGAATTTGTGAGGAGGGGGGCATTTCCACCATGGGCCAACTCCTGAATTCATCACTGATCATTTAACGTCTTATTTCAACCACAACAGTGTGGGTAATAAAATTACAGTGGAAGAAATATACCATAGCACTGAACCCGAATTTTTATAAAAACCTACTTAAGGGGTTAGGTACAGCTTACAGCAGTAAAATTTTGGAAATATTCAACATTTTTTTCCTCCATTACTATATCTTGTACAGTAATCAAAATTAGTATGTGTAAAACACTGTCCTTCTACTATATGAAAAAAATATTTTTAGTATTTAAAAAAAATTATTTCCATTCTTTTTTTTTTTTTTTTTCAAAATTCAGTTCACTGTGCAGTGATGAAGCGTTTCCCACATAACTAAAAAACTATCCAACATTCTGTGATGAAATTTTTTGTGTGTATTTATGCATGTCATATCTATAATATGATGCAATGTCACTTCTCTACCTTTGATAGACTGTCTGATAAAAAATAAATTCATTTAAAAACAATGGTCATATATCAGTATTTTCTTCTAACACAAAATAAAAAAAATATTATTTATTAAGGAATGTAGCTAAAAGAGCATGATATTGTAAATATGAATTTCAGCAATAAAATAAAAGAGAGACAACATGAAAAAGTTAAAAGTTTATGAATTATGAGGGAAAAGCTTCATCACTGCACAGTGAACTGCCACTATGATTTTGAAAAAAATAATTTAATGATAAAAAAAATAATAAATAATATTTTTTTAAATCTTAGAATATAATTTTTTTATCTTTTTTTTTCATATAACAGAAGGACAGTGTTTTATACATACCAATTTGCTTTATTTTACAAGATACAGTAATGGAGGAAAAAAATGTCTAATATTTCCAAAAATTTTACTGCTGTAAGCTGTCCTAACCCCTTAACGCTCAGATTCTTTGTTTACATCTATTACAAAAGTAACATCTGCATGCAATGGATTGGAAATAAGTAGCCTAATCGGAAACCATGAAAAGATGACGTAGAGATAAAGCAGTATTGCAGGATTTAAGCAAGAAAATAAATAACTGTCGCAAAAATGCTCAAACGTAAAATTATAGGCTAATTGTGCAAATTGCGAAAAGCTTGTGCAATATTATTAGTAATTATACAGAAAGATAAAACTAATAAAGTATGGAGAAACAAAAAGTTACGCAATTTTTTATTGGAGTTTTATTACTTTCAATCCACCGTATCACACTCTAGACAAACTTATGTAAGTCATTAGACGTCGGTATGTTTAGAATGAATTACTGCAGAATTTACATCACATTAAAATATGTTATTTTATGGGTATTCTAAACATTGAAATTCTTTACGAGTAGGTCCTTCAAGATTTATTGTTAGCAGAGTGCTAATTCTTTTTACTGAAAGTCGGTTTTTAATTCCAGTTTTTACAAGATTCATGCAACTAAATTCTCGCTCACAATTTACAGTATGCGATGGAATTATATAAATCAATTAGAAGAAATTGTTCACTTAACTTACATGAATTGCACTGACTCTTCGAAATCAATTCCTGAACATCTATTGCTCAATACCTTTTCGAACATTGCCCACACCATTAATTTTTCATTTAAATTCAGATTAGTTCAAACACATCTCTGATTTCATGTTCTTCATTACCATCTTCGTTTCTGAAGCCCAATGTGGTTGTAGCATTTTTGCACATTTACGTTGAAAGTTCGTTGCATTTTTAGAAGTCGAGTAGCAAAATGCGACAAATGCGACTGTGGCTCGAACCCTGGAGTAATGGGAGAATGTAGTGACAGGAAAACTAAAGAATAACAAGTAAGATCTCCTATCAGATACTGTACTTTACCACAAGTCTCATTTGAATGTTACTTTAGACAAGACAAGACAACGGTGTGGCACAGAAACTGTGCTGCTGACCTGCTGTAGGGTTTTATTTACCCCCTTCAGGTCTTACCTTTAAGAAGGTTGATTGTGTTGGAAATCTGCTAGCGAAGTAGGAGAGGCAGAAGGAGGTTCAAGGTGATTATTAGGCTTCGAGACTTGGGACCCGATACAATAAGTTTACTGTGCATGTACAGGGACATCGTTTATTTTTACTAACATTTCTAATATTAACCTGGCTATACCTTTGGATTAACGATTGAGAACCGGAAACACCGCTTGCTCCAAGACTGGAGTTCGATGATACTGGCGTAATATACAAACAAATTACTTTACTAGGTATAGGAGGGAAGAAAAGTAGTTCATCCATTTACGTAAACTAGGAAATATCACGCTTTTGAGTTTGATAATTTTCATTAGGTTTTTGTTTAATAAAAATACAGTACAGTATTAACAAACAGTGTTTTTACTCACGAACTGAGCTGTCCATGCGGACGTATTCATTATGCAGTGTATATTATAGGCTACTGTCTACAGCACATTAGCGTACAATATAGAGAATTAAGTTAAATTGAAAAATAATCATAATATGGATATTTAAACACATTTTTGAAAATGGTGGCCGTTCATTTTTAGATACAGGCTTCAGTTCTTTTGTGCATATTATCGCACTATAGACTATTGCATCTAATTCCAATTACCAGTTTCGTCCTTCGTACTAGTAACTCATGTTGAAATAATTCTATACCTATTATATAAAAGAGTACCTTACGTACTGTAAATTCAATTTTCACTTCTGCCCGACCCGCACAGATAACATTACTCAGACATGCTATCTACTGTCCGTCCAAGTGGTTACGTCGCAGCGTCGTAGAAAGGGAGGTAATCACGTGACAGTTAATTACTTAACGAGGCCCTTTTATTTAAGTTATTTTAAACAATTGTATGGGTATAATATTACCTAGACGTGCAATTCCTAACAGAAATTAATGTTCTCAGAAAAGAGCTAAGACAGCCCAGCCACTAGCCTTTACAGAGAGGCGAATAGAAGCAGGTGGGGCAAACCGGGAGGCGACGTAGGCAAATGGACGACAGTGCCTGTGCGAAAATGATTCAATATTGAAAGCTCTTTCATCGCTGGAAAACGAACATATTTTTGGAACGCACTGTTTACTATGACCGTAAGGCTACTATGACTGTATATGCGGTCTTGTGTCTGTGTGGGGCGGTTGAACTTCATTAGTAGAAGGGGTGGGAGTGAAGTACATTAAAAAACTCAGGTACAATAAAAATTGAAGTAAAAATAAAATGATGTCCCTGTACTATAGGTTGTGGACTCGCTGCAGGTAGTGAAAGGTAGAGATGCGTTCAGGTAACAACGTTGCTGTTTAGAGTAGAGTACGGTAGTATAGGGAAACACACACATGTACATTCTGAAAGTAAATATAGGCCTACGTTACACAATGACAATGTCAAAAGAATGTGAAAAGCTTTTATTCTCCTGTCTTTTATAGCCATTTGTATTTAATTATACACAGTGTTAATGGTGGAAATAAACATGAAACAATTTTAATTTCTTCATTTATCCTATTGGTCGTCTTTAGGAAGTGGAGTTACAGTACCGAATTGCAATGTACTACAAGATACATTCTCAGTGTCTCAAACGTAAATCTTTTTCGATTATAATATCTGCTAAACAAAGTTTGTACTGTGAAAAGTTGCGCTCTACGTCGCATGACGTGATAGGAGCAAAACGAAAAAACCTAACATAATTGCAGTCTCTAAGAGACAGTCCTTTATTCTCGGGTGACTCTATATCCACTAATTTGCAGTTTATGTTATATGAAGTTCCATATCCGTATTTTTACATAAAATTGATTTCCACTTCTGTTTTACACGTTCAGGAACCGGTGTACTTGGTGTCTCATTAATTCTGTGTGTCATTTCCTCAACTAATTTGAGGTCTTCCGGCATCTCTTGCTCTGACTTTTCTAACAGTGTAATAGTTTCAGACACAGTTTGAAAATGGGTTTATCAACATAACTTTTACCCTAAATCATGTAATAAAAAAGGACAACATACAAAACTATACCAAATTTCTAGGACTTTTTATAGACTCCAGTTTAACATGGGAAAAACATATCGAATATATATGCACAAAATTATCAAGAGTTATATATTTATTAAAGAAATTAGTGACTTGTGTTTCTCAAAATTATTTAAGAATTGCCTACTTTTCGTTCTTTCAGTCGATAATTAGGTATGCCTTAATTTTCTGGGAAAATGGTAGCAAAATTGGGAGTGTCTTGATTTTGCAAAAGAAAGGCATTAGAATTCTATGTCAATGAAACTATCTTGAACATTGTCGACCTCTTATCAAACAATCACAGATATTAACTGTCATAAATTTATATATATTATATATATATATATATATATATATATATATATATATATATATATACGACCTAGTCCTGTACACTCGACAAACTATAGACAATTACTCATTAATAGCCAATATACATGATCATGAAATTAGAAATAGTGAACAAATTAATATTCCATACTGTAGATTACATAAAACTATTACAAATTTTTCATGGGGATGAAATTATATAATAAGCTTCGCAGTCAATATTATAAGTTACCAACCAATAGTTTCAAAGCTAGATTTTATAATTGGCTTTTAATTAATTCTTTCTACTCTGTAGATAAGTTTCTTAACATAAATTCATACGAAATTGTTTTTTAATAAATAAAGTTATTTAGATTAGTTACAATTATTACATAAGAGTGAAGTGTTTTCATTAATTTTAGAGTGTCAAAACGTTTTGTGTTTTCATTCTAATTACTGTTTTCAGTTATATGTGTATTTTCAAATGTATGTTTTTTTTTGTGACGAAGCCTATCACTGTATGTTTAATGGCTTAATAAATTGAATTGAATTGAATTGAATTGAATATGACAACCAAATTATTCGTCAGAACCTTCAAATCCAGAGCTTTAATTATTCTGATTGCAGAACAGTCGTCACACAATGTGATGATTATCTGCACAATTGTACGGGAGTATTTGGCATAATAAATACTACATTAAGCCGTGTACCCCATCTAGTAACAATGGGTTCAGGGGGTAGAGGAAGAGTGTGTGCTAGTCTCTTGATTTTGCAACCGTCTTTGCGTATTTGTTGCATTCATTCTACAGTACCCCCACCTACTGTACGCTTTACCACTATACTCAATACGTCGTAACGCGGATTTCCCACTGAACTGCTCTATTGGGTCCGAAGTCTCGAAGCCTGGCTGATTATTTTGTCCAGTGCTGTCGTTGTGCTAAATAATCTTGGTGGTCATTCAGAAGGCGATGTTAGTTTAGGGTCTACGACCCCTTTTAACCAGACACTATTTATTTATAAGTTACTAATAATAAATCTGTAGCCAAAATTTTTCTGGTAATTTTCGATTTTCCAAAAATAATTAGTGTTAACATGTATAATTAACCATCGTGAAACCGAAAATTGTTTTTTTTATTTTTGTTTGTATGTCTGTCTGTCTGTCTGGTTGTTTGTTACCTTTTCAAGCGACAATGGCTGAACCGATTTATATGAAAATTTGAAAGTTCGTTGTAACTTAGATTTTAGGCTATATGGCATTCAAAATACTTTATTCAAAAGGGGGGTTATAAGGGGGCCTGAATTAAATAAATCGAAATATCTCGCTTATTATTGATTTTCATGAAAAATATTTCATAACAAAAATTTCTTTAAAAATAATTTCCGATAAGTTTTATTCTATACAAAATTTTGATAGGACTAATATTTAATGAGATAAATGAGTTTTAAAATTACAACAACGCCATCTAAGGCGCTGTACTGAAATAAAAACAAATGACTTCGTCTATAAGGGGCCTTGGACAACAACAATCGAAAGCTATTAAACATAGCCTAAGAGAATGTCTCTGTGTTTGTATGAAGTAATATCGGAAGCTAATTAATTGTTTAATTATTATTTCACCATTGGAGAGCGTAGTTTCTCTAGATGGACATAATTCTACAATGTTATTACCAGGCTTCGATACTTCGGACACGATAGAGTAGTTCAGTGGGAAATCCGCATAACGGCGTACTGAGTATAGTGGTAAAGCGTACAGAGGGTGGGGGGTACTGTAGAATGAATGCCAACAAATACGCAAAGGAAAACGCTCTGGATTTGAAGGTTCTGACAAATAATTTGGTTTTCATACAAACCTATTTTCTAATTGTGTCTGAAACTATTACACGGTTAGAAAAGTCAGAGCAAGAGATGCCGGAAGCCCTCAAATTAGTTGAGGAAAGGACACAGAGAATTAATGAGACACCAAGTACACCGGTTACTGAACGTGTAAAATAGAAGTGGAAATCAATTTTATGTAAAAATAACGGATATGGAACATTGTGTATTATAAACAGCAAATTAGTGGACATAGAGTCACCCGAGAATAAAGGACTGTCTCTTAGAGACTGCAATAATGTTAGGTTTTGTCGTTTTGCTCCTATCACTTCATGCGATGTAGAGCGCAGCGTTTCACAATACAAACTGTATTTGGCAGATAACCGAAAAGGATTTACGTTTGAGACACTGAAAATGTATCTTGTAGTACATTGCAATTCGGTACTGTAACTGCACTTCCTATTTTGAATATGCTGACATTTTACTGACTGACCTTTCCAGCGACAACAAAATGAAACTTCAACGTGCTCATAATTTGTGTGTACGTTTTGTAAGCAGTGTTTAAATATGATCATATTACCCCATCCCTGGAAGCAAAGGTTGCTTAAACTAGATAAGAAAATAAATTTACATTCACTTCTTCTTTCTCTTCGAAATCTTGAACTCTTCTATTCCTTCGTACCTGTCGTCTTACTTATTACCTTTCTTCCCACCACAATCTGAACACACGCTCTCGCCATGAAACAATATAACAATACCATCCCATCGCACCTCCTCATCTCATCCTCTTTCACAATAGCCCTGCAAGACTCTGGAATTCGTTACCTGCAGCATCAGGGACTGTCGAAATAAAATTCAATTCAAAGCAAACTTACTAGGCACTTGGTCAGTAATTGAGACTCGTTCAGACATGGTTTCTTGTAAATAGTTATTTTAATCTAAAAATATTTCAATATCCGGTAATTTCATTATAGAATTTTGTTATTGTAGGTTTAATTTGTAATTTAGTAAATACAAAAATGTTCTTTGTTCTTAACTTCTATGATAAAATGTCTAGCTTTCATTAATCAGGTATTCTTTCAATACTTTAATTTTTATTGTAATTGTAATTGTAAATTTAATATTAATTGTAATCTTATTGTTCATGTTATAGTTGTAATCCCCTGGTAGAGGGGCAGCTAAGGCCTGACGGCCTTATCTCTACCAGGTTAAATAAATAAATCTATCTATATATATTATATATATATATATATATATATATATATATAAATCGAACAATAGGATAAATGAAGAAATTAAAACTGCTACATGTTTATTTCCACCATTAACATTGTCTATAATTAAACACAAATGCTTATAAAAGAAAGGAGAATAAATGCTTTTCACATTCTTTTTACATTGTCATTGTGTAATGTAGGCTATATTTACTTTCAGGGTTTACATATTATGTGTGCTTCCCCATAGTACCGCACTCTAGTTAATCTGAATAACTAGCGTTCTTACCTCAACACATCTCTACCTTTCACTACCTGCAGCGAGTCAACAACCTATAGTGCATGCACAGTAAACTTATTGTATCGGGTCCAAAGTCTCGAAGCCTGGTTATTACAGTAACTTCTGAAACATATAGCAAGTAATATAATGTATACACATTAAAACTAAATGATATGTCAATCTTCATTAAACTATGGTTGCATGTAATAACAATTAAGAAACATGTTAAAGGAATTATCATTGCACCAAATGATTGCTCTCTGGACCAAAATGATCGCATTTTAATTATTTAAATACAATTTAAATTAAGTAACATATTAAACGATTTATCCTTCTATCAAACACGAATGTTCCCTGGATCAAACGTCCTATTTTAATTATGTAATTACTTTATATTTATTTCTAACAGGTGCAGCGGAGCGCACGGGTACGGCTAGATTACAATAAGATAATTGTACGCAATAACGAAGCAATGATCGAATGTGAACGATAAGATAAGTAGGAGTAGCTTTAAGGAGTCCGATAGCTGAGTTATATAGGGACATCATTTTATTTTTACTTCAATTTTTATTGTACGTGAATTTTTTAATGTACTTCACTCCCACCCCTTCTACTAATGAAGTTCCAACTGTCCTCCAGACAGAATCAAGGCCGCATATAGTAAACAGCACTGAGTTAGTGAGTATAGTACGTTCCAGAAATATGTTCCCGTTTTCCAGTGACGAAAGAGCTTTCAATATTGAATCATATTTTCGCACAGGTACTGTCCGTTTGCATACGTCGCATCCCGATTTCCCTCACCTGCTTCTGCACGCCCCTCTGTAAAAGCTGGGCTGTCTTAGCTCTTTTCTGAAAACATTAATTTCTGTTAGGAACTGGACGTTTACGTAATATTATAGAACTGTTTAAAATAAAAATAAAAGGACCTCTTTAAGTAATTAACTGCCACATGATTTCCCCCCTTCCTACGATCCTGCGGCATAACCACTTGGACGGAGAGTAGATAGCATGTCTGAGTAATTTTATCTGTGCGGGCCGGGCAGAAGTGAAGATTGAATTTACAGTACGTAAGGTACTCTTTTATAGAGTAGGTACAGAATTATTTCAACATGAGTTACTAGTACGAAAGACGAAACTGGCAATTGGAATTAGATGCAATAGTCTATAGAGCGATAATATGCACAAAAGAACTGACGCCTGTATCGAAATTAACGGCCACCATTTTCAAATATGTGTTTAAATATCCATATTATGATTATTTTTCAATTTAACTTCATTCTCTAAATTGTACGCTAATGTTCTGTAGACAGTATAATATACACTGCATAATGAATACGTTCGCATGGACAGCTCAGTTCGTGAGTAAAAACACTTATTGTTAATACAGTATTGCATTTTGATTAAACAAAAACCTAATGAAAATTATCGAACTCAAAATCGCGATATTTCCTAGTTTACGTAAATGGATGAAGTACTGTACTTTTCTTCCCTTCCTATATCTAGTAGAATGATTTGTTTGTGTTTTACGCCAGTATTATCGAACTCAAGCCGTGGAAGGGGGTGGCGAACGGTGTTTCCGGTTCTCTAGAGCTATACTAGTAGCCAGGTTAATATTAAAAATGTTAGTAAAAATAAAATGATGTCCCTGTATTTTAGAATTGTCCTGGGATCGATGCTTGGGACGGGGCAGGGATCAGATTGGACTCACCACGATCCTCCTGACGTCGTTGGCGGCGGCCGGCACTTCTTGGTCAGCGAGGTTCATGTCCACACACCACACACGCAAGCACCCACATTCCACCGGGTCCCGCAGCGCGACTTGTTTCTGTTTGCGGAAAGACTTACGCGCTCAGCAGGCTTAGAGGGGCGACCCTCCCAGCGGGGGCCCAGTGCGCGTGCGCGAGACCGCCCCTCCGCCGCCACGCCCACCGACTCGTGCGGCCGCTCACCTGGGCTGCAGGCCGCCCTGAGAGTCAGTGGCTGTCAATCGGGACGAACAGAGAGCGTAACACCTCGCAGCACGAGAACAGCTCGTCTGCTGCAGTGTATTTCTAGGCTAAATACAGGGACATCATTTTATTTTTAGAAACATTTCTAATATTAACCTGGCTATGCCTTTTGATTAAACGGAAATACCGTTTGCTATCCCCTTCCACGACTGGACTTCGAAGATACTGGCGTAAAATGCAAACAAATCACTTTACTAGGTACAGGAGGGAAGAAAAGTAGTTCATCCATTTACGTAAACTAGGAAATATCGCGATTTTGAGTTTGATAATTTTCATTAGGTTTTCCTTTAATCAAAATACAGTACAGTATTAACAATGTGTTTTTACTGACGAAATGAACTATCCATGTGGACGTATTCATTATGAAGTGTATACCTTATTTTATTTCAAGGAGTGCAGTTCGGTGGCTCCTTTGAACACCCACTTACAGATTTATGACTTCCTACACAAACACCTCTGACAATTCCATCCTGTCTCCTAGTCCCAACATTGCACAGTTGTCACAATCCTGATGACATTCGAAATTATGCAGTGAAACTGACGGGATTCTTGGAATTCGGAAAAGATGCGGCAACTCTGCCTCCACGTGGATTTGACGGGCACCTGTCAATTCTTCTGAACGAGGGTTGTGATTGGTTACTAACAAGAGAAGACAGATTTCCGTCATAGTAAGGAAGACATTTATTTATGACAACTAATTAGTAGGGGGCAGTAGAAGGTCTGTCGGCAAAGTCCTTTCTATGAAACTGCACTCCATGAAAAAAAATAGAGTTTACATTATACTGTCTACAGCACATTAGCGTACAATATAGAGAATGAAGTTAAATTGCAAAATAATCATAATATGGATATTTAAACACAATTTTGAAAATGCTGGCCGTTCACTTCGATACATTCTTCAGCTCTTTTTTTTGCATATTATCGCACTATAGACTATTGTACCTAATTCCAATTACCAGTTTCGTTCTTCGTACTAGTAACTCATGTTGAAATAATTCTGTACCTACTCCATAAAAGAGTACCTTACGTACTGTAAATTCAGTCTTCACTTCTGCCCGATCCGAAAAGATAAAATTACTCAGACATGCTATCTACTGTCTGTCCAAGAGTTTTGTCGCAGGGTTGTAGAAAGGAGGGAAATCACGTGATAATTAATTAACGAGGCCCTTTTATTTAAGTTATTTTAAACACTTGTATAATATTACGTAGACGTCCAATTCCTAACAGAAATTAATGTTTTCAGAAAGGAGCTAAGACAGCCCAGCCACTAGCCTTTACAGAGGGCCAGCAGAAGCAGGTGGGGGAAACCAGGATGCGATGTAGGCAAACGGACGATAGTATCTGTGCAAAAATATGATACAATACTGAAAGCTCTTTCGTCATTGGAAAACGTGAATATATTTCTGAACATACTATACTCACTAACTCAGTACTGTTTGTGTTTACAATGACCGTAAGGCGACTTTGACTGTATACGCTTGGTTCTGTGTGGAGAACGGTTGAAAGTTTACTAGTAGAAGGAGTGGGGTTGAAGTACATTCAAAAACTCAGGTACAATAAAAACTGAAGTAAAAATAAAATGATGTCCCTGTATAAAAGCGGCTCTTGCTATCTAATTATTTAACACAACAGCTCGTATCATTACAGTACCAGTTAGGCCCTGCAAGCCCACATGTAGATACTCTTCCGATTCTCGTAAAGGAGATTTCATTGTATCTTCGCTCTCGCTGTGCATAATATGGGCCTATAGGCTATCTCATTTTAGTTGTTCTTTAATGGGGGTGACGGGTGAAATTTTGATAATTTTCAGTCAAAAATTATATTTTCGTTTTCTTGTAAAAAAATTAATCAGCAATCTCTGTGGCGCTCGAAAGTATAACAATTACGAAATATATAAATGGCTGCATCCTTTGACCTTCAATCCCATGCAAATTTTACGAGCAGGGCATGGTTGCGCTCCACGGTCAGGTAAGATGCAGCAGATAAAAAAGGGTCCCTGTTTTGTGGGCATAGTTGCGCCCCGTTCCCATCAGGTAGAGAAAAGGGGCATGGCATAGTTGCACCCGATGAAATAGGTAGAGAAAAAGACACTACGGGAACTCGAGCCTCGTAATCAACCAACCTTATTGATTTCTTATTCGATTTAATATTCATTATCAATACCGTTAAAATGAACACCATGAAGTTGGCAATACTTTATTAATTGACCGGGTATTTACCTATTTGCAGTGTGAATAAATACATAGACTACATATTCAAATGAGTAAGCCGTTGGAATATGGGACCTTAGCAATCTTGACATTTTATTAGTGATTTTCACACCGTCTGTGGCGTATAGTGAGGTTAATTTAAAATGAATGTTAAGTTTAGTGAAAAGGATAAAGCGTTAATAATTCACAATAGTTCTAAGTTTCGATTTTCGAAACCCTGTACAGTAGGGTTAAGATATCGATGTACAAACAAAAAATGCAGTTCATTTCTTGTGTGTGATCGATAAAAAAAAGTGTTCTTTTAAATAGCAAAATTGATCATATGCTAGGCTTACCTGATTTCAATGCAGCTACCGCTATAATATTTTTAAGTAATTTATTTATTTCATGACAATCACTTTCGTGTGTGCGATGCCATGCCTAGGCCTCCCAATTGATGGCGGGGCGCAACTATGCCATACCGAATTTTACAAGCTGTTTTCTCACACTTTTTTTCAGCACATTTCGTCAGGTTCGAAGTCTGAACCCTCTTACAGTTTTCATGCTAGGAACATGAAATTTTTACTGCATGTTCTGTACATTGTGATTAACGAAATAGCGCATAGGTTTTATGATTAAATGGCTACTTTCTCAAATAAAAAATGAAAAATCTATAGTGGCAAGGGAAAATTTCTATTTCTAGGTAATTATACAGTGGTTATGAAATCTCCCCCCCCCCCACCTCTTGTAGTAAAGATATAGAAAAACTAATGCGTGATGTTTTTATAAATATGCCAGTGGTCTTGCAAAAAAAGAAATTCAAACATTTTACCGAAAATTTAGCGACACATTTCATTTTGAAATATGCAGATTTTTCAAAATATTTTTGTTAATAACTCAGAAACTAATTGACTCACAGAAATGAAACTCCACGACATCATTATCTGTCACACTGTGATTATGTGTACAGAAAATCAAGGACGTAGCTTGAAAAATGTAGAAAATAGAAATTTCACCCATCACTCCTCTTAACTCATAAAACTAAACTGAGAAATGAATTAACTTTAACAAATGTACACAAGGCACAAATTAGGTAGGCTACCTTTATCACTCTACATCGGCCCTGAACGTAGTAAAGGAGAAGGGAAAAGGAAGAAAATACTCCCTCCCATACCCTTTTCGTTTACACTGCTTTGGAAACAAACTTACAGTAAGACACTGTGCACCTTATTCTCAAAGACCCTTAACCTATGTTCCTCTCTCAAAGTGAGAGTCCAAGTTTCACAACCATAAAGAACAATCGGTAATATAACTGATTTATAAATTCTAACTTTCAGATTTTTTGACGGTAGACTGGACGATAAAAGCTTCTCAACCGAATAATAACAGGCATTTCCCATATTTATTCTGTGCTTAATTTCCTCCCGAGTGTCATTTATATTTGTTACTGTTGCTCCAAGATATTTGAACTTCTCCACATCTTCAAAAGATAAATTTCCAACTTTTTATTTCCATTCATACAATATTCCCGTCACGAGACATAATCATATACTTTGTCTTTTCGCGATTTACTTCCAAATCTATCTCTTTACTTGCTTTATTTTCTAGTGGAAGAAAGTAAATAATGTAGTTACATTTAAACACTTGTTCCAACTGCATTTCTTTTTCGACATAGCAATAACTTCACGTCATCCCAAATGTCCCAGCTTCAGTACTAGTAGCCTACGTAAAAATCTTCTACGTCAACGATATCTAGACAGACAGCACAGTGGACAGAAGACGGAAAAAGTAAACAAGCCGTAGCCTGTTCCCCCACCTGCACGCAATAGTCCGCTATCAGTTACCTGTATCGCCCCGACTGGCACCTCAACTTCGAGTCTAGTAATGAGATGTCTGAGTTGGCAGTGACTCTTTTGTGGTAACCAGATCTAGACTATTGGTAACACTTTATTCTTTCGTTGGACGCAGTATGGAGGGTAGGTTCCTATTATGCATTCACGGAGAATAGAAGAAGAAGAAGAAGTGATAAGTTATTTTACGACGCTTTATCAACAGCTTAGGTTATTTAGCGTCTGAATGAGATGAAGGTGATACTGCCGGTGAAATGATTCCGGGGTCCAACACCGAAAGTTACCCAGCATTTGCTCATATTGGGTAGAGGGA
Organism: Periplaneta americana; assembly: GCA_025594305.2. Lineage (NCBI taxonomy): Eukaryota > Metazoa > Arthropoda > Insecta > Blattodea > Blattidae > Periplaneta > Periplaneta americana. Next base: position 19,036,122 of record JAJSOF020000021.1, read on the forward strand.
AAACCCCGGAAAAAACCTCAACCAGGTAACTTGCCCCGACCGGGAATCGAACCCGGGCCGCCTGGTTTCGTGGCTAGACGTGCTAACCGTTACCCCACAGGTGTGGACTTGCATTCACGGAACTTGATGTCCTTAGGCCTATAAGGCATAAGTAGACAGTGGATGCGGGATGACTTATCGTTGAATGTAGGTACACATTTACTATGTGTTACATTTTTTTCATTCAGACCATTGGCTCAACAGGTTTTAAACGTAAACAGACGACGTCAATATGCTACTGTATCTCCGTACAGTCAGAAGGAAAAGAAAAATAACGTACTGTAGTACATACCTTGCAAGGTTCAGTCCTCGTCATCATTGATGCAATTACCAGCGTTGCAGTAAACGACGATATATTCTCGTAAGTTGTCGAAGCTGAATTGTCTTCGCCTATCGCTTAAACAGTTTTTGTATCGATGTGGAGAATTTCGTTAAAACCCTAAAATGGGGATACTCATTTCTTAAAGAGGAATATTTGATACTGAGCATCATTTGCACGTAAGTATTAGACCCTCACAACTAGATGATGATGATGATGATGATGATGCAGATGGTTCCTCAGATTTCATTTCAACGATTTCCTAGGGAATAATCGATGAAACTGTTGCAATGTTTCTCTATAATAGCCTGAAGTTGTTCTGGTTTTTATTTCAATTTTACATACAGCACACGATATTGTCTTCGTTACTACATAAAATGCCACTCTCATACTTCTTAATTGCATTTCGTATCTCTGAGGCGAATTTAATGTTTTGACTTCGACATTATGGATGGATCAGCACTACACTATTCAACTCGTACTAAATACTTGAGCAGGATAACACAACTGCACAGATTGCGTTGTACTACAGTACGTTATTTTTCTTTTCCTTCTGACTGACAACGGAGATACAGTAGCATGATGACGTCAGTCTGTTACGGCAGCAATTTAAAACCTGTTGAGCCAATGGTCTGAATGAAAAAATTAACGATTATAGTAAATGTGTACCTACATTCAACGATAAGTCATTTGATCCACTGTCTAGTTATGCCATAATAGGCCTAAGGACATCAAGTTCCGTGAATGCAAGTCCACACCTGTGGAGTAACGGTTAGCACGTCTAGCCACGAAACCAGGCGGCCCGGGTTCGATTTCACCTTTCGGGGCAAGCTTTACCTGGTTGAGGTTTTTCCGGGTTTTCCCTCTACCCAATATGAGCAAATGCTGGGTAACTTTCGGTGTTGGACCCGGAATCATTTCACCGGCAGTGCGGCCTATATATACACACACAGTATCACCTTCATCTCATTCAGACGCTAAAAACTGTCTAGACATAGGCTGTTCTGTGACGGCATTTTAGGGACAGTATGCATATATAACTTAAGTGCTCCACTGAGGTCTGAACCCAGGATTCCTGTAGGGAATAATCAGACGGAAACTGTGTCAATGTTACAGCGAGGAAGCCGGAAGAAATCAAGGCGGCTCGACGGGGTTCCATCGACGTGCTCGAGTTCCAAACAGCTCCGTGTTTCGATTGACGAAGACAGTTGAATAACGCTGTGGGATCTAAAGCCGACACAACAGCTATAGCAAAGGCCGAACAATTATAGGCCTGCTTCAAGAGCGTACACGAGATTGCTGACTGGGTGATAAATTGACTATCAATAGTTATTTAATTTTAACCCGCTCTTCCAATTATAAAAGCTGAGAGCAAGATGGTAGCCTACTACAGTATTCTATGTTGGGATATGAATGACAACGATGATAAACAGGGAAACAATGATGACAACAGTTTACGGCAGCAATCATTCACATTACGGCGGTAATGAAAGACGAGAACAATGCTGACGATGAAAATTACGATTACAGCTGGGACGATGGCAGTGGCTACAACGATAAGATTTGACGAGAATAATAAATTGTGCTAATTAATAATAATAATAATAATAATAATAATAATAATAATAATAATAATAATAATAACCTATTAATTTCATTACCAATTCACTGTGGGCTAAAGCAAGGCGATGCATTATCACCTTTACTTTTTAGCTTTAGCTTTACTCTAGAACAGTGGTATTCAATCTGTGGTGCGCGGAATTGTCTCGAGGGGTACCCAATACCGAGTCTGGCTTTGGATGCGGTGGTATTATAAGACACGCGCACTTAATGTTCCCATTACTTAGTTCACATGCCAAAAACGGTGGTGCGGCCTATATATACACACAGTATAATTTGAACTGGTAAGTTAATGGAAATTACGGGAAAACGGCTGAACGGATTTTAATAAATGACCCCTCATTTTGAAGCTTGGAACCAAAAGTGTTTCATAAAAATAGTAGTTTTCAGTGAAATGTCAATTTTCCTACATCATTTTCCTTTTTTTCAAAATCCATCTGTCGTCAGTTTTGAGAACTAATTGCATTTTAGCACATTTTAGAATAAAACAAAACACACACTATAATAAACAATAGGCCATTACACGAAGGCCATGACCTGCAGGATTGCTGACATATTTAGAGCTCAAATTCAATTGGTTATTAAATCTTCAAGACTTACTAAAATAATTTACAGGTCTGATTCTGAGCTGTGTAATTTTCTAAGTACAGCTGTGTATTGGATATTAAAATCTACAAAACTTGAGGTGGTTTGATGGCATTATTACCATTAGAAATAAAATATTATTATAGTTAATGCCATGATGTGACTACTTTTCATTAATTATACATGTTAGGCCTATATTGATGATATGAAAGTGAAACGTTTTGCGGTTATATAAGTAGATGTAGAGAATAGGCCTATATGGTAAAATAGATCTTCATTTCTATGATTTACTGAGTAGCGGCTATATATATACAGTGAAACCTGTTCAAGACGGAAGTGACATGGTCCTAATTTTTTTTCCGTTGCAAAACTGATGATAATATTGTATTATTAAAAATCAAATATAAATGGGTTTGGGTCATTTTCATAAATGAAAAACAAATGGCGGTGTGCAAATTGTAGATATTTACAAAGTCATTCCATTTAACATTGGCTGACAGAGCGCAAAAAACAGTTCCTAAGGAAAGATTTAAAAGGTATTACTTATAAGATAAGAGGCCTACAAAATTTTGTATCGTAACTCACTCATTTCAAAAGACTCTTAGCAGGATACATTTCAAGATAGTTCACTAAATTTAATATCAAACCTATTATTTTTTTAATACTTTCACCTACAATCCAGCAATGATTTGAAACAACTATTGCTTTACTCCCATATGAAAACCCCTTGATCGTTCTGATTATTTAATTTCTTTCGTTTTGCGTCGGAACTAAAAACTGAAAGTGGATAAGTTCAATATATTAGGTATATAAAAACCATTCAGACAGTATCATTTCATTATTATGGAAGCAAGTTTTTTCAAAATGTTATATCCTTATTGAAAATAAATCTGAAAAATTTTTATTTTTTAAGTGATCTTACATCTGTAGTTAAACATTCATAATTTTTGGCAACATTATTTCGTGATACTTTTTCTTTGCTCTTTTGTGAACTAACTTTTAATGGTCAATTAATGATAGATCCAAATTTACGCAACTTTTTTATCAGAAATTGCATATGTTGTCCAGTACGAAGAAACAGGGGCGAAGCATTGAACATCTTTGTGGACTCGTCTGCCTACAGGGACATCATTTTTTTTGACCACCAGGTTTATTGCACCTCAAAAGTTTTACAAAGAAAACTTGTTTTTATTTTACTAACCTAAGTTCCAACTGTTCAAAGCAACTACTGTTTCAAAATATAGTTTAGTGATTATAGGACGTTTCAGAAATATGTTCGCGTTTTCCAGTGACGAAAATTTCCAATGTTGAATCATATTTTCGCATAGGTACTGTCGTCCGTTTTATTCGCATCCCGTTTTACATATGAATTTCTGCTCAGGCTAAATTGTTCCGAAAAGACAGTGATTCCGGATTATTCAGGTTCTTTTGAAAACATTAATTGTATTAGAAATTAATTGGACGTCTATAATATTATGAAACTGTTTATAATAACTTAAATAAAACTGTTATAGTAATTAAAAATCAAATATAAGTGGGTTTACGATCTTTTTCGATATTTAATGGACGGTGTAGATATTTATGTCGAGTCATTTTATCTTCAGCATTGGCTCGGGAGAGTGCAAAAATTACAGTTCCTAAGGAAAGACCGAAAGGTATTACTTATAAGATAAAAGGCCTACAAAATTTTGTAGTCTCTCGATCATTTCAGCAAGATCTCTTAGCAGGATACATTTCAAGATAGTTCACGAAACATACATAGCAAACCTGATTATTATTTTTTTTTTTTACTTTCACCTACAATCCACAATGATCTGAACAACCATTTTGAAAAATGTGTTTAAATATCCATATTATGATTATTTTTGATATTTAACTTACGTTTTCCGTCGGAACTAAAAAATTGAAAGTGGATAAGTTCAATATATTAGGTATAGCTAAAAAACCATTCAGAGGGAGTATGTTTCATTATTATGGAAGCAAGTTTCTTTCAAAATGTCTGGTATCCTTCACTGAAAATAAATCTGAAAAATTTTTATTTGAACTTCTAATGAACTTAGTGTGTAGGGTAAACATTGGTAATTTCGTGGCAGTGGTTATTTCGTGATACTTTTTCTTTGCTCTATTGTGAACTAACCAATGGTGTTACGAGATTCAAATTTCCGCCAAAAATGTTGTCCAGCTTCCAGAAACATACAAAGCTTTGATGTGACTATTGCAGTTGCTTCAGTGAGCTTTTATGTCTGGAGAGAGCAAGTTTGCGTCGACTTCTCAGGCATACAAATTTTGTGGATGTTTGTAATTACATTACAGGCTTATTACTAAAGGTAAGCATATGATATTTGGTACAAAGATTTATTGTATCTTCATGAAATTTAAGGAAATGTTTTTGGAATTTTAGATATATCTGTAGTCGCCATATAGGCTTAGCTTTACTGATAGAAATCTTAGCTGTTTGTGGCGAAATTTTGTTGAGCATTAAGTGTTACAATTTTTAAAATAGTATAAAATGTATTACAATAGGAATTTTAGAAATCTGAAGACAAGATGTGATAACAAAAAAGAAAACGGAGACGCAATGGGTTCAGTGTAGCTTCTGTTTGATTTGTTATCATGCTAAGTGTCAATGATAAGTGCTAGATGACTTACTTGCAAGAATTGTGACAGAAGATGGAACATGGCTCCACCATTTTGGACCAGAGACAGAGGCAAACAATGGAGTGGCATCATGCAAATTCACCAAAGAAATAGAAATTCAAAAGTACACCTTCGGCAGGAAACGTTATGGCTACTGTGTGTTTCGATTCAGATGGACTCTTGCTTATGGACATCATGCCATACGGAACCACCATTAATTCTGACGGGTATGTTGCAACTCTCAAGAAACTTCAAGTTCGACTGAGTCGTGTTCGACGACATCGGGAGAAGCAGGATATTCTGCTATTGCACGACAACGCACAGCCATATGTCAGTCACAAGACCACAGACCAGATCAGAAAATTCGGATAGACAACACTGAAACATCCGCCTTACAGTCCTGAACTGGCACCGTGCGATTAACATCTCTTTGGTAAACTGAAGGATCCCTTCGCGGAACGAGGTTAGAAGATTACTCCCTTGTGCACGCTGCTAAAGAGTGGCTCAGACGTGTTGGTCCAGACTTTTACCGTGCTGATCTACAGGCCCTCGTTCCTAGGTTACGTAAGGCAGTTGAAAGGGACAGGGATTATGTGGAAAAGTGACATTTTGTTCCTTAAGGATGCATCTACATTCTGTGAAAATAGCAAAGCTGTAGGATAAAAATATAATTTTTAGACAAACGTTATACATTACTTTTGGAGTTACCCTAGTAATATAGGCTATAGTAAAGTCCGTAATAAAAGTGTTCACCCTTTCAGGGCAAAGAAGATCCCTTTTCAATTTCAATTTTTACTTTGATTTCATTGTTATTATGTGTTGATATGTATTTCTATGTTTTCTTGCTATGAATATTAGACGGAATTACTATGTTTGAAGTCTTGTAACAATAAATGAGAAATTCATTTTACTTTAATTAATTTTTCCACAATTCTTCTACCTCTCACGAAATTATCAATGCAATATCACGAAATTACCAAGGTTATCACGAAATAACCAATCTTTCAGCTTAAGTTGTAAAAGTGGTTTCTGGCACATATTCAAGAACGTATCCAATCTTTTATGTCTCCAGATTTGTACAGCAAGTTATCGTCTTTTAGAGGAAAAAATCGGAATAAGGATATATTTACATATTTGCATTTTAAATTAGTTTTCATGAAATTATCACGAAATTACCAATGTTTACCCTACCTTATATAAGGTATATTATATATATATATATATATATATATATATATATATATATATATCGCTGCGCCTACGCCAAGTGACAGTATCACCTCGTTACTTTCTCTTTTATGATTGTGAATTTCTTCGTCTAAGATGACGACCAACATAAATAGAGTAAACACGTTAAAGGCTTGTTCCACTAAAGAAAAACAACGTCCTTCCGCTGTTGAAATTCATCGATGGATAGAAGAAACAATGCAAGTTAAGGAAAGTGAACTTTTAAACTTTTAATGTTACAACTTGTAGGGAAACCAAACTCAGTATTATATGAAATTCGTCAATACTGTGACTTATGAAAAATACTTGCGTCAACATGCAGGTGTCCGCACCTGTGGAGTAACGGTTAGCACGTCTAGCAGCGAAACCAGGTGGCCCGGGTTCGATTCCCGGTCGGAGCAAGTTACCTGGTTGAGGTTTTTCCGGAGTTTTCCCTCAACCTAATATAAGCAAATGCTGGGTAACTTTCGGTGTTGGACCCCGGAATCATTTCACCGGCATTATCACCTTCATCTCATTCAGACGCTAAATAACCTAAGCTGTTGATAAAGCGTCGTAAAATAACCTACTAAAATAAAAAAATAAATAAAATAAAACATGCAGGTACAGAAACAGGAACGCTTCTCAATGGTGAAACGACAACGGTTACAATTACGCCAGGTGATGTTGACTTAGTGACAGTGCGTGTGCTTAATTTACCACCAGAAGTGCCTAATGACAGAATCTGTAACGTCCTAAAAAACTATGGAACTGTGCAATCAGTGGTGAACGAAAAATAGGCTACAAGATATCGCTACGCCGCCGTAGACACTGGCTTTCGCATTGTGCAGAAGCACGTGACAAATCATATTCCGTCGAATTTGATGATTGCAAATTTTGAAGCGTATGTTACGTACTCTAACCCACACTTTCAGAAGTGAAATTGCGATAGAAAATCTGAAAAAGTACAAGTCTCCAGGTATCGATCAAATTCCAGCAGAATTAATACAAAAAGGTGGAAGCGCATTATCTAGCCTAGAGAAATTTATAAACTTGTACTTGCTATTTGGGAAAAGGAAATTGTACCAGAACAATGGAAGGAGTCCATAATCGTACCTATCTTTAAGAAGGGGGACAAGACTAACTGTGGTAACTTTCGAGGAATATCACTTTTGTTGACGGCGCACAAAATTTTGTCCAATATTCTTTTGAGAAGATTAACTCCGTACGTTGATGAAATTATTGGGGACCATCAGTGCGGTTTTAGGCGTAATAGATCGAATATTGATCAGATTTTTTGTATTCGACAGATATCGGATAAAAATGGGAGTATAAGGGTATAGTACATCAGTTATTCATAGATTTCAAAAAGGCATATGACTCTGTTAAGAGAGAAGTTTTGTATATTATTCTTATTGAATTTGGTATTTCCAAGAAACTAGTTCGATTAATTAAAATGTGTCTCAGTGAAACTTACAGCAGAGTCCGTAAAGGCTAGTTTCTGTCTGATGTTTTTCCAATTCACTGCGGGCAAAAGCAAGGACATGCATTTTCACCTTTACTTTTTAATTTCGCTCTAGAATATGCCATTAGAAAAGTTCAGGATAACAGACAAGGCTTGGAATTGAACGGGTTACATCAGCTTCTTGTCTATGCGGATGACGTGAATATGTTAGGAGAAAATCCACAAACGATTAGAGAAAAATCGGAAATTTTACTTGAAGCAAGTAAAGCGATAGGTTTGGAAATAAACCCTGAGAAGACAAAGTATATATTATGTCTCGTAACCAGAATATTGTACGAAATGAAAACATAAAAACTGGAGATTTATCCTTCGAAAAGGTGGAAAAATTCAAATATCTTGGAGCAACAGGAACAAATATGAATGACACTCGGGAGGAAATTAAACACAGAATAAATATGGAAAATGATTGTTATTATTCAGTTGAGAAGCTTTTGTCATCTAGTCTGCTGTCAAAAAATCTGAAAGTTAGAATTTATAAAACAGTTCTATTACCGGTTTTTCTGTATCGTTGTGAAACTTGGACTCTCACTTTGAGAGAGGAACAGAGATTAAGGGTGTTTGAGAACAAGGTTCTTAGGAAAATATTCGGGGATAAGAGGGATGAAGTTACAGGAGAATGAAGAAAGCTTTACATAATCATTTATTATATTGTATTACGATTAATGTTTATTTTTTTAACTTTCTAATTGTTTTGCATATCACCTGTGACAGACGGATTTTATTTACAGATCTACATTGTATTCTTCACCTGACATAATTAGGAACATTTTAAATCCAGACGTTTGAGATATTCACGTATGGGCGAATCCAGAAATGCATATAGAGTGGTTTGGACGACCGGAGGGTGTTTTGAGGAGGCCGAGACGTAGGTGGAAGGGTAATATTAGAATGGATTTGAGGGAGGTGGGATGTGATGATAGAGACTGGATTAATCTTGACAGGATAGGGACCGATGATTTTATGAACCTTCGGGTTTTAATAGCCATTTGATCTAAGTATACACCGTGTTCCGCTTATAAGTATAATAAAAGAAATAGTTATAATTTCATAACAATGCATGCAAATGGGTTAAGATTGGTACCATTGTAAAGAGGAAATTGGGAAGTTTTAATCCATTGTTGTTATTTATTTTTAGAAGACTCACGCATGCGCAGATCATTAAATAAGAGATGTATCGTATCTTTAGTCAGGTCAGCATGTGGACGCTTTGCAGAAACAATGTTGGATAAAGTGGACGATGACGACACATTTCTAACTCGAGTCTGTTTCTCAGATGAGGCAACCTTCCACGTCAATGGAAAAGTAAACCGACACAATTGTCGCATCTGTCGGAAAATCCAAGTGTCGTAATTGAACACCAACGGACCTAAATGGAATGTTTGGTGTGGGATCATGCGTGACAGAATCATTGGTCCCTATTTCTTTGCTGAAAAAGACAGTCACTGCAAACACGTACCTGGATATGTTGCAACTGTATGCTGTGCCACAACTCCCAGATGGAGCAATTTTCCAGCAAGATGGGGCTATTAGCCAACATGGGCACATTTTGACGAACAATTCCCTGCAAGATGGATCGGAAGAGGATCACCGTACATCACATGGCCTGCCAGATCACCAGATCTAACACCACCTGATTTTTTCCTGTGGGTTTGTTAGGACCAGGTCTAAAGGACGCCAGTACGTGATTTGGCAGACTTAAAGAAAGAATTTATGCCTGTCAACAATGTTACACCACAGATGCTTCATAACACTTGGGTCGAGGTTGAATACCGGTTGGATATTTCCCGTGCCACCAATGGAAGCCATGTTGAGGTTTATGGAACATAAGGTAACAAAAATTCCCAGTTTTCATTCTTTGTAGCAGATGGTTTCAACTATATACTTGTATTAATTCAGAAGTTATAGCTATTTCTTTTGTTATACTTATAAGCGGAACACGGTGTTACGTACTCTGGACAGGAATAACAATGCTTCCTATGTGAGGATACCTCTGACATATGAATCAACTACCCCTACGTGTGCTCCGACGGTCTGAAAATCTAACACCTCGAGTCCGAATTATGTTCAGTGACCTATTACGGACATCAACACATTCTGTTGCGATGGATAAAGGACACCATTCTAATGAAGCAACACACATTGATGTGCATCATGCTGACGGTCATAAAGATCTAATTCAAGACAACGTACCAGGAACGTCACACGATTCCAGTCTGCAGTCCGAAAATGGCAAGGAACTTCAGGTAACAGTTTTTCCTTCCGACATTGAGAGTGGTCAGACGCTACAAAACATTCCTGAAATGAGTACTAAAAATCAAACTTTCCTCGATACTTCGGCAACAGATTCGGTAGAAGAAAGTGATGTTAATTCTAAGAGCGACAGTGAATCTCAAAACTGTAAGCAGATCGAGCAACTTAAAAGGAAAAAACACAGGGCTCAGCGAGGTAAACAAAAATCGAATAAAAATGAAGACGGAAAAATTCTTCATGCAGTACCGAACTTACCATTACATAGGACATCATTTTATTTTTACTTCAATTTTTATTGTACCTGACTTTTTTAATGTACGTCACTCCCACTCCTACTATTGAAGTTCAACCCAGCGAATAGGGATTATAAAGAATGGACACTGAGCGAATTTTCCTGTGTTTTGTTTCTCTGTGCGCCGGCGTTTAGTTCCACTTTCAAGCGCTAGAGGTTAGTGTAATCGAGCACACGCTAAGATAATAATTGAGAATAGAGTTGAGACATAGGATCCAAACATCGCCTACCTTATTGCATAATCCAGTAACGCTTTGCTTCAAATAAATTCAAGTTAACAGCTTTTCCTTATTTCTCAGTGACAAACTAGTTGTAATAATATTTTTTTTTATATTTCAGATATAATAAATTATATTATAAAATAATATAATACATTATAAAATTATGTATCAAATTCGTTTAATATTTGTATATAATATATTATAGGTAGGCCTATATGGTTTTACTTTTCATAAGAGTTTTGTTTTTCTATTTTCAGTACTATCAAATCATTACATATTTTAATTGTTGTTGAGATCAACGTCTCAACTCTCATTATAAAGAAACTCTAGAGTCTAGACATTACAGTTAATGACGGATTTATTGTTTTATGGATCCAATTTATTTTATTTGAGTACATAATGTACCTAAATGCATTAATTGTATGTGTTATATTTCCGCTGTGTCGACTGCTAGCTGGTGTGATGTCAGCGCCAACTCTAGGGAGAAAGCAGACTCTCACGCTCTAGCTGGCTTGAAGGTCATTGAAATCAGTCCGGCTACATCAAAGGTACCGACGTGAAGTGTCCATACTTAATTACCTATACGCTGTTCAACCGTCCTCCATACAGAACCAAGACCGCATATACAGTCACAGTAGCCTTACGGTCATAGTAAACAGTACGTTCCAAAAATATGTTCGCGTTTTCCAGTGACGAAAGAGCTTTCAATATTGAATCATTTTCGCACAGGTACTGTCGTCCGTTTGCCTACGTCGCATCCCGATTTCCCCCACCTGCTTCTGCTCGCCCCTCTGTAAAGGCTAGTGGCTGGGCTGTCTTAGCTTTTTTTCTGAGAACATTAATTTATGTTAGGAATTGGACGTCTACGTAATATTATACAACTGTTTAAAATAACTTAAATAAAAGGGCCTCGTTAAGTAATTAACTGTCAAGTGATTTCCCCCTTTCTACGACCCTGCGACATAACCACTTGGACGGGTAGTAGATAGCATGTCTGAGTAATTTTATCTTTTCGGATCGAGCAGAAGTGAAGATTGAATTTACAGTACGTAAGGTACTCTTTTATAGAGTAGGTACAGAATTATTTCAACATGAGTTACTAGTACGAAGGACGAAACTGGTAATTGGAATTACACACATTAAAACTGAAGCCTGTATCGAAATGAACGGCCACCATTTTGAAAAATGTGTTTAAATATCCATATTATGATTATTTTTCAATTTAACTTCATTCTCTATATTGTACGCTAATGTGCTGTAGACAGTATAATATGCACTGCATAAAGAATACGTCCGCATGGATAACTCAGTTCGTGAGTAAAAACACTTATTGTTAATACTGTACTGTATTTTGATTAAACAAAAACCTAATGAAAATTATCAGACTCAAAAGCGTGATATTTCCTAGTTTACATAAATGGATGAACTACTTTTCTTCTCTCCTATACCTAGTAAAGTGATTTGTTTGTATATTACGTCAGTATCATCGAACTCCAGTCGTGGAAGGGGGTAGCAAATGGTGTTTCCGGTTCTCAACCGTTGATCCAAAGGTATAGCCAGGTTAATATTAGAAATGTTAGTAAAAATAAGATGATGTCCTCGTATAGCCTATTTACAAGAAATACGGCAGACAGACGTTTCTAGTGTAACTTATAGCTAGGTATAATTACTCTGCTTACATAATATTGGCACTGAATCGCTAGGGACAGCGATATTAGCGAAATCTGGAATAGAATTGCAAAATATTGAAAAACTACTGTACCTTCAGGCAGAAGCATAGGCTACTTAAGGGGAGAGGATGGTATTTTTTGGTGAAAAATGAGTAAATTAAAAAATATCTTTAAAATACTCTTGATATGTGTGGAATTCATAGCAAAATATTTTGTGAGTATTTGTGCCCTTATCAGATGTTGAGACGCCATTTTTAAACTTCCAGCGTTATAGATTTTTAAATCACTCCCCCGCTTTTACTGTTGTTTCCGGTAAATTGAATTAAAAAAAATTTTTTTTTCTTTAAAATACCCTTTGATATGTGTGGAATGCATTGCATAACTTTTGTGGGTATTTGTGCCCTTATTGGAGTGTGAGACATCATTTTTAAACTTCCTGCACTATGGATTTTTAAATCACACTCCTCGTTTTATCGGTTTCCAGTAACTTCATTTTTTTGCTACACTGCCAGATAAAAATGGATATAACTTCTGAACTATTAAAGATACACGCATGAAATTTAGAACACACATTCTTTAGACTATTAGGAAACCTTTCACTGTAACAGAATTTTGTTAAGTGATTTCATTTTAAAACTACGTCCGTTTGTTTGCAAGAAAGGAAATCAGAAAATTGTTATTAAATTTTAATTGTTTATTTTACAAACGTAAGGACAAATATCAAAATACTATTACAGACAGTTTATAGAGCATGCTTTTGCAAGTACATTGCAAAAAACTGGATGAATCTAACTTTAAAAATGGTTTAGATATATCGGTTTTAGTAAAATACTGCATTGGGTATATTTTTTTTCAAATCTGGGACCCCAAATTTTTTTTTTTTTCAAAATATTTTTTTTTGGTTGAGTTGCTACAGCTATGAGCTCTCTACAGACAAAAAATTAATATTTTACACCAAATAGGATAAAAGTTTTGAAAAATACCATCCTCTCCCCTTAAGTGGAATGTATCATAACTATGTTTTTGTCAACATTTATGCACCATCTAGATCAAATAGGCCTAAACAAACTGAGCGGAATGCCTTCTTTGAAAATGACTTACCATATTTACTACGAGCTTTGCCTGCGTATTAGCTACATTCTTGGCGGTGACTTTAGTTGCGTATTATGGGGAGAGGAATGTACCGGGAATTTATACCAAGCAATATTTTACAAGAGCTTATCTCTGCTCTTCAATCACATGAAATTTGGACAATAAAACATAACATTCCCGGCTATACTTGCTTTACTGGCACTTCAGCCTTACGATTAGATAGGTTCTACGTCACCCCACCGTTACGATCGCTTGTTCAAAATGTAGAAACATTGCCTGTGCCTTTTTTTCGGATTATGCGGCAGTAAACTTGAAAATAAAATTAAATCTGAATTTTCTTCCGATGGGGCATTCGTATTGGAAGATGAATATTTCTCATTTGAAAAATGCTGATGTCATTTAAACATTTAACCTCAATTTGGAATTGTGGCTTCTAAATAAAAATCGGTATAATGATATGGCTGATTGGTGGGACCTCTATGTTAAGCCCAATATGTAGACTTTTTAAACAAAATGCCTACGCCCACTATCGTCATGACGACAATCTTAAAAATTTCCATTTTCGATGCATCGCTGATATTCAGCGAAATTACCAACCGTCCCCAGAACGACGTACACTCATGAGTCGACTTACTTAGGCTACTTACTTAGCCTACTAACTACTTACTTACTTACTTTTAAGGAATCCGGAGGCTCATTGCCGCCCTCACATAAGCCCGCCATCGGTCCCTATCCTGAGCAAGATTAATCCAGTCCCTACCACCACATTCCACCTCCCTCAAATCCGTTTTAATATTATCCTCCCATCTACGTCTCGGCCTCCCCAAAGGTCTTATTCCCTCCGGCCTCCCAACTAACAATCTATATGCATTTCTGGACTCGCCCATACGTGCTACATGCCCTGTCCATCTCAAACGTCTGGATTTAATGTTCCTAATTATGTCAGATGAAGAATACAATGCGTGCAGTTCTGCGTTGTGTAACTTTCTCCATTCTCCTGTAACTTCATCCCTCTTAGCCCCAAATAAGGTGGGTGCTCCTGTTATGGCCATGTTCCTGATATGGCCACCCCCCTATTGTGAATTAGTTAACCAAAAAGTCCGCTAAATTGCAGCAGCATCCAGTGAAAGGGCATCCTGGTATGTCACTTGATCGTTTTCCATCCAGTCAGGTTGAGCAATATGGCGTCAGTTGCCTGTTTTGCGGTTTTCATGTGACCTCTTCTTATTTTTCTCTGGTAAGTCTCCTTTGTTTTATGCATGTTTTTCAAAGACTTGTTTCATGAAAACCATCGTACTCCATTCAGTTTTTAATGTTCTGTTGATTGGTGTTGTAATTGATGGCGTATCTTTTACGAGTTGTTCATAATCAAACGATTTTCGTGAAAGCTTACCTGCTCCTGATATGGCCATATCAAATGCACCATGGCCATATCAAATCAAGCCATATCAAGTTCATTTCACTTTATATTTTTTCACCTGACAAATTTACATGCCTATAGCTGGGATTACGCAAAAATTTTGTATTTAAGAAAAACAACTTAATTTTTATGGAGAAACCTGTTTTGACTACACATTTGAATTATAAAAAAGATTGTTAAGTGTCATTTTTATTCATTTTACACCAAAATTATTTAATTTTAACACAACTGCGCTATCAAACTGAAAACAATCACGATTTGTAGAACATGTAACAAGGCTGGCCATATTATATGCACATGTTCCTGATATGGCCACTAGGTGGACTTTTGGAATTTGGGACTTTTTGGACAATTAAAGCTATTTTTATGGGGAAAGGAAATTGTTTTAAGAAAGTCCATTAGACTGAGAACGAGTAAGAAAAAAGTGGTTTACATTTTTTTTCAAAATGGCGGCTAGAAAAATTCTCAAACCTTAGCATGGCCATATCAGGGCACCTACCTTATTTTCCTAAGAACCTTATTCTCAAACACCGTTAATCTCTATTCCTCTCTCAAAGTGAGAGTCCAAGTTTCACAATCATACAGAACTGATAATATAGCCTACCTGTTTTATGAATTCTAACTTTCAGATTTTTTGACAGCAGACTGGATGAAAAAAGCTTCTCAACCGAATAAGTCGCCATGAAGTTAAAATACTTAACATTTACCGCAAACGCGTGCAGGGTCAACATTAATTTGTCCGACGAAGAAATAAATTTATATCGCCTAATGAAACTATCACGGCGACATCGAGCTGGCATGATTTTGCAAGTACGAAACAAAGAAGGAACACTGGTCGACACCCAGAGTGAGATCGCAAAAGCTTTCAGAGAATATTAGGCCTACACTCATATTTTTCGAACACAATCAGACTCCGAATTTAACAATGTTAGACATACCGATCACACATAAATTTGGCGAACAAGAAAATACTTTTCTTGAACAACCTGCCACAAAAGAAGAAATAACTTATACGACGCTCTGAAGAAAGGACAACGATTTAAAACGCCTGGAAGCGACGGACTGCGACATAATTTCTGCTTTATCTTCTGGGACAGAATTGGTGACGAGATAGTCCATATTTTTAACACTATACAGCGAGGTCGTTTATGTGAACCCCAAAAACGTGGCATAGTTGTGCTTATACCTAAGAATAGGCAGCGAAGTGGACATGAATGAACTATCGACCTATTAAAATAATTTCATTCAATCAGTACAAATAAAAATGACAATTTTCGACTTAGTTCCTTTATAAAAAAAATGCGATTCAAAGACACATTGATTGGCAAAGATAGGAACTTAATCAAACCTTTCCCAGTAGGCTAGATAAATCTAACATCAAATTGACGTTTAGACCTACAGTAGGCCTACGACATTTATCAATGAAAATAAGTTTTTTGCTCGTCTGAAAAGTATCAAGTTTGATTTAGTTCCTTTCTAAAAAGTGTGATTCAAAGACACATTGATTGGCAAAGATAGGAACTTAATCAAACCTTTCCCAGTAGGCTAGGTATCTCTAACATCAAGTTGACGTTTAGACCTATAGTACGACATTTATTCATGAAAATAAGCTTTTTTGCTCGCCTGAAAAGTATCAAGTTTGATTTAGTTCCTTTCTAAAAAGTGTGATTCAAAGACACATTGATTGGCAAAGATAGGAACTTAATCGAACCTTTCCCAGTAGGCTAGGTATCTCTAACATCAAGTTGACGTTTAGACCTATAGTACGACATTTATTAATGAAAATAAGCTTTTTTGCTCGCCTGAAAAGTATCAAGTTTGATTTAGTTCCTTTCTAAAAAGTGTGATTCAAAGACACATTGATTGGCAAAGATAGGAACTTAATCAAACCTTTCCCAGTAGGCTAGGTATCTCTAACATCAAGTTGACGTTTAGACCTATAGTACGACATTTATTAATGAAAATAAGCTTTTTTTTGCTCGCCTGAAAAGTATCAAGTTTGATTTAGTTCCTTTCTAAAAGTGTGATTCAAAGACACATTGATTGGCAAAGATAGGAACTTAATCAAACCTTTCCCAGTAGGCTAGGTATCTCTAACATCAAGTTAACGTTTAGACCTATAGTACGACATTTATCAATGAAAATAAGCTTTTTGCTCGTCTGAAAAGTATCAAGTTTGATTTAGTTCCTTTCTAAAAAGTGTGATTCAAAGACACATTGATTGGCAAAGATAGGAACTTAATCAAACCTTTTAAGCTAGGTATCTCTAACATCAAGTTAACGTTTAGACCTAAGTACGACATTTATTAATGAAAATAAGCTTTTTGCTCGTCTGAAAAGTATCAAGTTTGATTTAGTTCCTTTCTAAAAAGTGTGATTCAAAGACACATTGATTGGCAAAGATAGGAACTTAATCAAACCTTTCCCAGTAGGCTAGGTATCTCTAACATCAAGTTGACGTTTAGACCTATAGTACGACATTTATTAATGAAAATAAGCTTTTTTGCTCGCCTGAAAAGTATCAAGTTTGATTTAGTTCCTTTCTAAAAAGTGTGATTCAAAGACACATTGATTGGCAAAGATAGGAACTTAATCAAACCTTTCCCAGTAGGCTAGGTATCTCTAACATCAAGTTGACGTTTAGACCTATAGTACGACATTTATCAATGAAAATAAGCTTTTTTGTTCGTCTGAAAAGTATCAAGTTTGACTTAGTTCCTTTCTAAAAAGTGTGATTCAATAATACTATAGGCCTACTTAATTTTAACTATAAAAATAGCCTATAAACTAAATAGATGTGGATTGGAAAAGCAGGAGACTCTTCAATATGAAACAACAAGTCAAAGTCGGGATAGGAGAAGAAATGTTTGAAGGAAGTGAAATAGGGAGAGGAGTACGACAAGTTGCCCTTTATCACCTACCCTTTTGAACATCTATTAGGAGGATTTGGTGAAGAACTGTTTTCAGAACATAGGAGGGGTGATAGTAGGAGGAAGAAGAATAAAGTGTATAAGATTTGCTGATGATAGGCTATGGCGTTGTTAGCAGAAGAGGAGATGATAATAAGGTATATGCAGTAGCATTACTGAAGTTAAATGACAGCTGTGATCAAAATGGGACGAAGATAAATGCAAACAAGATGAAGACTGTGATTATCGGAAGAAAAATAAACAAGGTAAAATTGCGAATATTACTAAATGAAGCAGTAGAGCAAGTGAACAGCTTCAAATATTTGGGGTGTACTATTAAGCAATAACATGAGCTGCAGTCAGGAAGTCAAAAGGAGAATAGCAATGGCAAAGGAAGCTTTTAATAGAAAAAGGAGCATCTTCTGCGAACCTCTGGAGAAAGAACTATGGAAAAGGCTAGTGAAGTGTTTTGTGTGGAGTGTGGCATTGTATGGGACAGAAACATGGACATTACGACGAAGTGAGAAGAAGCGTTTGAAATGTGAAGAGGCCTATGGAGAAGAATGGAGCGTGTGAAATGGATGGGCTGAATAAGAAATGAAGCTGGGTGAAGAAAGAATGATGATGAAACTGATCAGGAAGAGAAAGAGGAGTTGGTTGGGTGACTGGATGAGAAAAAAACTGCCTACTGAAGCCTGCACTAGAAGGAGTGTGAACGGAAGAAAAGTTCGGGACAGAAGAAGATATTAGTTGATAGACGACATTAAGATAATAGGATGGATCATATGCGGAGACTAAGGGGAAGGCAAAAAAAAGGAAAGATTGGAAAATGCTGGGTTTGCAGTGAAAGATCTGACCTGGGGCAGAACACTTAGGGCCTATGTATACATATAGGCTAATATAAAATTATTATTATTATTATTATTATTATTATTATTATTATTATTATGTTTATTTTACGACGCTTTATCAACATCTAGGTTATTTAGCGCCTGAATGAGATAAAGGTGATAATGCCGGTGAAATGAGTCCGGGGTGCAACACCGAAAGTTATCCAGCATTTGCTCACATTGGGTAGAGGGAAAACTCCAGAAAAAAGCCTCAAGCAGGTAACTTGCCCCAACCGGGAATCGAACCCGGGCCACCTGGTTACGCGGTCAGACGCGCTAACCGTTACTCCACAGGTGTGGACATGGTGAATGTAAGAAGAGTTCGTAGCAGAAGAAGATATCAGACGATAGACGGCATTAAGATAATAAGATGGATCATATGCGGAGACTAAGAGGAAAGCAGGAAATAGGAAATAATGGAAAATGCTGGGTTTGCAGTGAAATACCTGTCCTGGGGCAGAACACTCAGGGCCTATGTATGTATATATATAAATATAAATTATGTATTATTATTATTATTATTATTATTATTATTATTATTATTATTATTATTAGTCTATTATTATCAGTAGTAGTAGTAGTAGTAGTAGTAGTAGTAGTAGTAGTAGTAGCAGCAGCAGTAGCAGCAGTTATCCAAGATCATTTCTGAGATAGATCGCGGGTTCGATTCTTGATGAAATCATTGCTTATCTCTATGGTTGCACTCTTTCCGGTCGCTCTTTGGCTCTAGGGTTCACTACGTGTAGCATTAGAATAAAAATTAAGGTGACATTTATTTTTTAAGGTGACATGTATTTATTTAGCCTGACGAGTTACTCCCTTGATTTGAATTGTAAGTTTAGTTTAAATGTAGTTTTGTATGAATATGGGTGAATAAGGGTGTAATAATTTGTATGCCTTATTTGAACTGTTGTATCAGTGGATTTATGGTTTTACAGTGCAGTGAATAGTTTCGATCTGTTACAATTTATAGTGTCAATGAAATGTGTTCTACAGTGTCAGTGAAATGTGTTATATAGTGTCAGTGAAATGTGTTCTAAAGTGTCAGTGAAATGTGTCATAGTGCCAGTGCAGTGAGTGAGATGAGAGTAAAGTGAAAGATTATTATCAGTACCAATGTGAAACTTATGTAGGGCCTAAATATATGTAGGTTGTATTGTAAAATTAGATTCACTTATTAATTAGATTATTTTATGTATTATTATTATTATTATTATTATTATTATTATTATTATTATTATTATTATTATTATTATTATTATTGGTCAATGTTACTTATGTCCCGCCCACTATAGAGACATAGGTCAATTTTACACATATTTAGGCCGTGTCTCAAAGCTACATTTTCAGCTGAAGTGAACTAGATTGTTGACTAAACAGCCGGATGTGACGTCAGAAGTCATGATCCAAAGCTACACAGTGAATAGCAATCAAGTCCGTAGTAGCTAGTAAACGAAAATGCTTGCTTGATTGTTGACTTGTACACTGAACAAACATGGATACCTCATCAGAAAATGGGGTTATGAAATCTGAAAATGCTTTGGAAGTGAAATAATGTAAATATAATGTAGAATAACACGTTAACTTTGAACACTGACATTGTTAGTATCTTCTGTACAATGTTTTAAACATTACTGTAATATATTAAGCCCTTATCTTTTCCATATAACGGTGATATAACTCTAATGAAACTGCATTAGGACACTGCCTTCTTAATTTAGTACTGCACCGCGATGTCATGGTTTTTAGAAAAATAATCTGTGAAGAAGGCCATGATTCAAGCATACATGTCCAAAGCTCCCTAGTGTGTAGTTTACAAGTCAGCTAGTTGCTAGTCAGTAGTGTGTAGTTTGGACTTGAGCTTTGAGACCCAGCCTTAGTATAACTTGTTGCTTCTTTGACAGGTTAGGTTTGGTTAGTTTAGGTTTTTGTTATAGCCTACCTTGCATATACGATTATAGCGCAACATTGGCAGTGATAAAAGTGAAATATTCGTTCAGTGGGCGTTGGATACTCTACATTCACCTTATTATTATTATTATTATTATTATTATTATTATTATTATTATTAATTTTAATTATTGTGTAGGCCTATTATTGTATTATGTAAAAGGTAAAAAGGTAAAGGTATCCCCGTAACATGCCATGAAGGCACTTGGGGGACATGGAGGTAGAGCCCCATGCTTTCATGACCTCGGCACTAGAATGAGGTGGTGTGGTCGGCACCACGCTCTGACCGCCTTTTACCCTCGGGAAGGACCCGGTACTCAATTTTATAGGAGGCTGAGTGAACCTCGGGGCCGTTCTGAAAGTTTGGCAACGAGAAAAATCCTGTCACCACCTGGGATCGAACCCCGAACCTTCCAGTCCGTAGCCAGCTGCTCTACCAACTGAGCTACCCGACCGCCATTATTGTATTGTGTAGCCTATATAATTGTATTGTGTATTGTATAATTGTATTGTGTATTGTTTATATTGTGTATACCACTGCCACCGGGTGCTTGCCTACTTGCAGTGTAAATAAATACATACCGGTACGAACTTTATTAGTGATATCTACGTAGTAGCCTATAACATGTTCAGTAATGATGGTAAGATAAACTAAAGTGCTACTGTTTACCTTAGTAAGTAAAGCACGCTCCGCCATTGTTATTAAGTACTTGCATCTTAAACTGAAGAATCTTTCACATAAGTAGAAAATCTGTGCAGTTCAAGGTTTACTTACCGAGATGAGAACCAAGGACAGCCCTAGCAGAGGTAGCGTCCGTGCCGGTATCTGCGCAGTGCTCGCAAGGCTGGGCTAGCGGGGCAGAGACTGGGGGCGCCATTGGCTGGTGTAATAGATACACAGGAGGGGAGTGGCTCTGTGTTTGCCAATGACAAGAAACTGGCTCGATGACACGGCTGTTACGTCACAGCTTCAGGAATGCACAAACGAGGAAAAACTGTAACCTATTGCTGCAAGGAGACGGCTTCCCAACGACCAGGTGAATGGGGCAATGTTACTTGTCCGCGTATATCGAGGACTGCACTTCTCTCGCCTTGCATTTAAAGGTCCTTACTTCGAATTCCAGCAGAATTATAATGCATACATTTCCCGACTTAAACTATCAGTCTGTCACATAGGGGATCGGGTTCGTGCCCCAGTAACACCTGGGATTTTTCATTGAAAAAATTCAGAGACACGTGTGCAGTTGCGGCTTTTCTCGGTGTTTTCCCATTTCTTTTTGGTAGGCATTAACATCATTCAAAGCACCGGCGTAGCTCAGTTGGCTAAGCCGTTTGCCTGCCGATCCGGAGTTGCGGTCGGGTGCAGGTTCGATTCCCCCCATTAGCTTACCTAGTTGGGTTTTTCGAAGTTTTCCCCAAAGTAAGGCGAATGTCAGGTAATCTACGGCGAATCCTCGGCCTTATCTCGCTTAACCCTTAAATTGACACTGTATCCTATAAGACACAACAGGTTAATAGGCTATAGGCCTATGCTATAGGGTAATTCCGGGTTAGATGGCCATAGTTTTTAAAATCACTTAGAACAGGATAACTGATTGGTAAAGAAATACGAAACAAATCAAATACGTTCCTTCAAGGTTATATCTCACCACTACAGTGTCTCAGGGCGCATAGAATTCACTGATGTAATAAAAAAACACGTTTGAAATAATATAGGCCACTGGCCATCTCACCCAACATATGTGGGTGAGATGGCCATAGGATATAGGGATAGATGGCCACCATTATTTTTAAGTAAATTCACAACAATTTTTGTAAAACAATGAGGTTTTATGCACTGGACACATATTAAATACAGTGTCTAAGTGCATAATTATGATTGTTTGGTTTTTCAACAACTAGATTTTTTTGTTTTTTTCCTCTTTTAGTGAATCTTCTTTAAAATAACACAGAAATAAATTGAAACGCTTATGAACACATAATAATAATAATAATAATAATAATAATAATAATCCGAGGCACGACAGCCCATGAAGGACCATGATCGAACAGCCGGTTGCTGGCCTCACGTCCACATGCTGAAGCAGAGGTGAACGATCATCCAACCAAAATGGAGGTATCGTGTGATTAGCACGATGATCCCTCCAGCCGTTACAGCAGGCTTTCGTAACCGGATTTCGCTACCTATCGTAGCTACCCAAGTGCATCACGATGCTGGGTGGGCACCGATCCCATACACTGGCTGAAATTTCATGAGAAAATTTCTTCTCCTATGAGGGCTCGAACCAGTGCGAATTCCGTAACACGAGTCCTAGGCAGGATGCCTTTCTGGACGGCCTCGTAATTGCGGTCGAGTGGCTAAAATTTGTATAAGCACTCCTTTTGACATTATTAACATGGTGGAAGAAAATAATTACTTTTGTCTGCCCCATCAGAATGCTTGCTTGTCACAGTCAGAGAATATTGTTCTTCAGCAAAAATGTAAGCGAGACTATAGACATCGGTCCCTGTAAGGGAAAAACCATGTTCCTGCATATTTAATATGGCGAACAAACCTACATTCACTGTCATTGCTATGTGTCACTTGATCCCATTGCACCCTTTGTAGAATTGTCTGTTTTAACTCTTCTTTCCAGGGCTTTTCTTGGAATATGAAATGTAATGAAGGCTTGACGTACAGAATTGCCATATTTAACGGCTTCAAAAGCACGGTTTAAGTCATCTTCGTTCCAAAGACGCGGTTGCTGCCGGGCTTTGCTTTAGGCTATATTTTATCGGAATCTAGAAATAACGATACTTTTAGCATAAAAATACTCCTCAATTGTAGGCTATCTAACCCGGAAAAATGCTGGCCATCTCTCCTTTTTTACGGGATGTTTAAAGATGCCTTACCTCTTTAATAATATTTCCAGCAAATTTCCTCACAAAACGCAGTATTTTTCTATTGTTATGTCAGGAGGTGTAAAATTATTGCTTGCTCACAAACTCAAGAATCTACAAAACGCGGAAATAATATCCATACTTTTTCGCAGGTGCAACAATCACTTCGTTTAATTAACATCTGGCGGCAAACCGATTTTCATTCGAAACAGATGATTAGAATAAAAATGAGAGCGGTTGGCCGTCTCACCCGCAAGGCTATCTCCCCGGAATTACCTTAATTTTAATAGAACAATAGAAAAAGATTGGTAGGGAAATTAAAATTTCACCATACTATAACACTGTACAACATATAAAAATATGGACATTGCGATAGTTGTTTTCTTTACGGTCCGACAAGTTTTAATAAACTAGTGTGAGAATTGAAGCTTTGCCAAGTTAAGGGTTAAGTAGGCCTACCATCTTGGTGTCATCAATTCTATCGACGCTACATAACCCCGCAGTTGATACAGCATCATTAAATAACTAAGTACAAAACATCATTTAGGCCAATTTCTCTTATATTGTCATGTTTATAGTAGGCCTATTCTCCGATCATGCTCGGAGAGATTGATCTGAAGTTATGAGGGATACTTGAATGAAACTTGAATACACACCGAACTTTAGCAAAGATGAAGGCAGCTTGTTCATAAGATAAACTTAATTATCTTAGGTCTAATAGCCCTTGAGTATTGAGTTCTTAGACCAGCTAGCTAATTAAATTTCATACATTGATAGGCCTACAGTAGGTCTACACTCATACTCATACACCGTCTACCTACGGACAAGGGCGTACGCAAATGGGGGGGGGGGCTACCTGGTTTGAACTCCCCTCTTGAACTTTAAAGAAAATAACATATATTTAGGTTTGAGTACTTTTTTTATCGATAGGCCTAATCGTTTTCCCTTCTCTAATTTTTCACTATCAGAGTAACAAAATCTACATCGACATAAAGCATAGTCTTCCTACCCCGCCTTCTATAGGCCTATATTCCTATGCTTGGTACTGCGACACGTTCGAATTATAACAATGCTATCTTTATTATAGAGAGACCAACTGCCTAGTAGGCTACCGATCTTGTAATAAAATGAAGTCGACACAATATGAAATTTAACTTGTCGTTTGTTAAAAATTAATTGGCTGTGAAAAACTTACGTTTCAAAGATTTTATAAGGATATTACAATCTGTGCATTTAGAACTGGCGCAAGGTCACGTACAAACGTACAAAAGTGAAAACCACGCACGAGTCACTGAACTGAAAACTGTGAACTGAAGCACTGGTAATTCCGGCTGTCCCAGCTGACTTTAGTTGAGGAGAATGGTTCAGGATTGGGGTAAGCACACGTCACAAATGCAGTCCACTGCTTGATCTTGGGCCGGCAGTTCGAAATGCACAGATATGTAAAATAAATATAGCGTAACATAATAATAATAATAATAATAATAATAATAATAATAATAATAGATCTAATAATAATAAACGTAAGCTAAGCAGATAAACAGACTTACTGTTAGGCGTACTTGTTTTAGAAACAATATTAGTCTAGCCTATCTGTTTCTTGAAAATAAATAGAAAATGATGATGATGATGATGATGATGATGATGATGATGATGATGATGATGATGATGATGATGATGATTTTGGCCTGCGTGGCGCATAGACTGCTGGCCTTCAGAGAACAGGTTGTCCGGCCCAGGTAGATGTCATTTTAAGTGTGCTTAAATGCGACAGGCTCATGTCAGTAGATTTACTAGCATGTAAATGTCTAGGGATACAGTTGAAGAGCTCGAAAGGTTAACAGACTCTCTCGTAAACACGGGCAGCATACTCGTAAACAAGGGCATGCATGGGTTTGCGAACACGCCAACATTTCTACCAGAGTCAGTTCCACAGGGTGGGTAGAGCTGAGACGAGATGTTATGGCACCAACAGCGAAGTTTTAAATTGCCGGCCAGCAGGGTAGAGGAGTGGGGGTTGTTTGGGTTACGGTTCTCAAGCTCAGAGCGGCAGGCATATCCGTTTCATCTCTTTCCAAAACATTCGTCTTACCTTAGTATCACCACTTTCCTACTCAAGAGTCCGAAGGTACAAAATGAAATTACGCCCGCTATTCCATCTTTATATTCTTATTCTCCGTCCGAATCAGACGACTAGTCTGTGCTGGAATCAGATATCCCTAAGTTTATGGAAATGTTCTAAAAAATATTGTCCATCACGTGCTCACTTTCAATGTAATTGTTCTCTACTTTCTTCACATAATCATACACTGATATCCATTCATGGAAGAAGCGATTGCAGAGTCGGCCTCTGCTTATGCGTAATAGAAATTATAGATGAGTCTTCTTATGACTTCCTCATCAAAACTGTCTACAGCTGCAACAATCTTCTTCTTCAGCTATGATTTTTCCGGACTGGAGAAAGAATCTGCTGTTCCTGCCTCAATATTTTTCCCTTCTTTCCTGATTCTTGCCAAGGTTCGCTTTGAAATACCAGTGGCAGCCAGTACTCTTGCACACACGCTTTTCAATGGAATTGGTATTCCGTATACAGTCTCTTCTGACATGAATTTCCATACATTGTATGCTATTTCATGTCCTTGACTATGAACTACTCTATGATTTCACACCTTAGACAATGCCATAATGAGGGCGGTCAGAAGGACAATGTTTTCAGTACTAGCAGTAGCGGTAGTAGCAGAACGATCTGAACACTCGGAATGCTAGTAACCAACTAACCCAACATCCCTCCAGTTTAATGTGCTGGCGAGTCCAAGTAAACGAACTAAAATGCGTCTCTCGCGCCGGTGCCATTTAGGCCTATTCCGTAAACAAAAGCGGAGCTGTGGAGAAGATAGACGAACACGAAAAGCGGGTAGGATTTTAACATCTCTTACGTAAAAAGTCCGTTATTATTATTATTATTATTATTATTATTATTATTATTATCATCATCATCATCATCATCATCATCATCCTGAAGGCGGAGGCTGAACCCCAAGTGCTACGTCCTTCATAGGCATATTTTAAATTGGTTATTTTACAACGCTTTATCAACTGGTATGATCATCTAGCGTCTAAATGAGATGAAGGTGATAATGCCAGCAAAATGAGTCTAGGTTCCACCACCGAAAGTTACCCAGCATTTGCTCTTAACGGGTTGAGGGGAAATCCCGGAAAAAAAAACTCAACCAGGATTTAAACCCGAGCCCGCTCGTTTCACATGCTAACCGTTACTCCACAGTGGTGGACCATAGGCGTATTGAGCTATTATGTTAACCCCCAGCTAGGCTACTCTCACCACACCAGTCGTCTGTGCTAAAGTTCGGAGCATATCCACGTTTCATTCAACCATCCCTTCATAATCTTAGACCAGTTCCTTTGAACGTGATCGGAGAGTGCTATAAATAGGCTATGACATTCATTCATAGTGTTCTGCCCAAGGGCAGGTCTTTCACTGCAAACCCAGCATTCTCCAATCTTTCCTATTTTCTTCCCTGCTCTTTGTCTCCTCATATGATCCATAGGCTATATCTTAATGTCGTCTATCATCTGATATCTTCTTCTGCCCCGAACTCTTCTCCCGTTCACCATTCCTTCCAGTGCATCCTTCAGAAGGCAATTTCTTCTCAACCAGTGACCCAGCTAATTCCTTTTCCTCCTCCTGATCAGTTTCAGCATCATTCTTTCTTCACCCACTCTTTTCAACACAGCTTCATTTCTTATTCTGTCTGTTCATTTCACATGCTCCACTATTCTCCATATCCACATTTCAAATGCTTCTAGTCGCTTCTCTTCACTTCGTCGTAATGTCCATGTTTCTGCCTCATAGAATGCTACACTCCACACAAAGCACTTCATTAGTATCTTCCTTAGTTCCTTCTCCAGAGGTCAGCAGAAGATGCTCCTTTTTCTATGACAATATAAGAGAAATTGGCCTGAATGATGTTTTTTTTACTTGGTTATTTAACGACTCTGTATCAACTACTAGGTTATTTAGCTTCGATGGGATTGGTGATAGCGAGATTATATTTGGCGAGATGAGGCCGAGGATTCGCACATAGATTACCTGATATTTGTCTTACGGTTGGAGAAAAACTCGGAAAAAGCCCAAACAGATAATCAGCCCAAACGGGGATCGAACCCGCGCCCGAGCGCAATTCCGGATGCTCCATCCTTCTCCACATCCACATTTCAAATGCTTCTAGTCGCTTCTCTTCACTTCGTCGTAATGTCCATGTTTCTGCCCCATACAATGCTACACTCCACACAAAGCACTTCACTAGTCTCTTCCTTAGTTCTTTCTCCAGAGGTCCGCAGAAGATGCACCTTTATCTATGAAAATATAAGGGAAATTAGCCTGAATTTTATATATATATTTTTTTTTTTTACTTGGCTATGTAACGATGCTGTATCAACTACGAGGTTATTTAGCGTCGATGGGATTGATGATAGCGAGATTATATTTCGCGAGATGAAGCTGAGGATGCGCCATAGATTACCTGACATTTGCCTTACGGTTTGGGAAAAACTAGGAAAAAAGCCCAACCAGGTAATCGGCCAAACGGGGATCGAACCCGCGCCCGAGCGCAACTCACTCCGGATCGGCAGGCAAGTGTCTTAGCCTACTGAGCTACCCGGTAGCTGAATAATGTTAATGCCTACCAAAAAAAAATGGTAGGACCCCGAGAAAAGTCATCTTCGACATTCTTCTGTTCTATTTTTAATTTTGGAAACCCGTTCTCTATCCAGTCCCAGATGTACTGCAGCCTATTGGATTATTGCACCTGCCATCCTATTTTATGCTTTAGTTTCAGTTCATATTGCCTCACGAGACGTCATGGAGAGACATAGACGTCTTCCCAATCGAGACTGGTACGCAGAAACATCTGGCCTAACAGAAAAATAATCAGGGAACAGCTGGGATGGCAAATAGCCTATATGATTTTTAAGGCGACATCAAAGCGCATAAGGGGCATGGAGATAAAGCTCTATAGTCTGTACTTTCTTGAACCTCGGTACTAGAATGAAGTAGTGTTGTTAGCACCACGCTCCGACCGCCTTTTACCCTCACGAAAGATCCGGTACTCAATTTGACAGAAGGTTGAGTGGACTTCGAGGTAGTTCTTGAAGCTTTGGCTATGAGACAAATCCCGCCGCATAACAGTGTGTAATTTAGGGAATCTAGCCGGCCAAAATTCATTCTCGAAAACTAACCATTCAATTTTCATAAAATTTGGTATGTAGCTTAAATTATTGAGAGAGAGTAAGTTGTTAATAATGAAAATGAAAAGGGCAACTAATTTTACAAAAAAATAAAATTAGTAATATTGTAATAAATTTTTTCGATTTGAGTGAAAAAGTAAATTAATGTTCATAATGTGAAATGCGCTTAAAATTGAGAGTAAGACGAAGGAATATTGCTACATATCATACATGTTCAGAAGTCAGATGCATCTCTACCAGAATCTGTATCCTCACTGGTAGTCTCTCCTTCGGCAGCACTGAGTCTCTTGAAACCGACCTCGATTTTCTCTCCTTCATTTCCTTAAGCTGGTGATGTAAGAGTCAAAAGAAATAAGTAGCCTGAGCAAAAGATCGGTACTTGTGTCTTTTCTTGATGTTTTACTTCTGAAGACCATTGGCGTAGCATGAAATTTTGAGCAGGGGAAGCTAACTCAAGTTGTCTTTCATGCAATATGAGAAAAGTATTACAAAAGTACAGTCTTAAAATAAATAGTAGTCAATTTCAAGTCAGCAGTCGAAGATTGGTTGGAACATCTTTCAAGTAACACCCTTACCCTTACCCTTAACAACACGCTAATCCCTTATTCATCTGTCGTAAAAAATCTTGGCTTTTTTTTTTGGAATTTTCAAGTTAAAGAAACGATAAAAAAATCTGTTCCTCCATTCACTCTTTGAGTCGCTTGAGAAACTTCTTGCCCCAGCAACTAAAACTCACCCTAGTACAAACCCTAGTAATGCCGCACTTCGATTATTGTGACGTTTTGTTAAATGACCTAAGTTCTGAACTGTCAGTCAAGTTACAGCGAGCTCAGAATATGTGCGTCAGATACGTGTGCAACATCCGACGATATGATCACATATCACCGTCCTTCGCAAGTCTCTCGTGGCTCGACTTAAAGAACGCAGAACTTTACACTCTTTGTCTTTACTCTTTCGAATTCTGCACACCTCAACACCAAATTACCTTTCGTCTCGTTTCTCTTATCTATACTCTAACCACGGCGTAAATACCAGATCACTTATCTGTGGCACGCTAAATATACTCTTCATAGAACATCTTGTTATTCCTCATCTTTTACAATATCCACCTCGCGTCAATGGAATTCCTTGTCACAAAGTATTAGAGGGCTGTTAATAAGACAACAAACACCTTTAAGAACAGCTTAAAAGATAACCTTATTAGCATTTCACCCAATCATACTGATTTTAACTATCACTGACTACACTGTTAATTTTTTCTTTAGACATCATCCTGATTGTGCTGTATTTTCAAAATTGTCTCATAATAATCTCTTTCTATTATCTAATATCATTTGAAATATATTAACATTCTATGTATTTTAGTTTAATTCTGCTACACAGTTTATTTCAGTGTTTAATTAATAGTTCATAGTATTTTGTTGTTTAATTTAAATAACTCTTGTATACATGTAACTCTCATCTAAATCAAATTGTTGAATTCTTTGTAAGTTCATGCATATGTATATACACTTTTGCTGGTTGAGTGGAAGAGAAGGCCTTACGGCCTTAACTCTGCCAGCTAAAATAAATCATTATTATTATTATTATTATTATTATTATTATTATTATTATTATTATTATTATTATTATTATAATAATAAGGCATGACCTCAAATGATACGTAGTAAAATATGATTTCACGGTTTACACATATCTCTTAACAAATAGATGCGTACACGTATAACATTAGCTCACTCCCTGTCATACTTAGAGAAATCACAATATTAGTATCATTACGTAAGTATGCGTCTGTCTTTTGGTGGTGTCCTTCATTGACAGCAAGGAGTCGGTCATTTGTTTTTAAATCACACTTTTGTTCGTAAGTCAGTCTTGATAATACAATTTTCCTAAAAATTCAATAAATTAGTGTCAGGAACTGTTATTTCGCTCATTATTCATTATATCAGCCACAGTGCACACTAACACTTCAACTGAACACAACTCACGAAAGGGATAACTCGGAAACTACTTATTTTAAATGTTAAAGCTAGCTTCTTGCGAGCCTTGCGACTAGGGTAGTTTAGTTAGAAAGGAATGGCAAATCTGCGTGGTGGGTTACACAGAAGAAACCGGTCTGCCTGGAAGCTGGTGTTTGCAGGATTCTTGTTTACTGCTGCATCACAAATCATCCTGAGCTGCCGCATCACAATATTTAACGCGTAAATATAAATTCTATTAAAATTAATAAATAATTTTGTTCATAAACTGCAGGTTTATTATGAAATTATTATTAACTGGGGAAGCTAAGCTTTTTTAGCTTACATTAACGCTACGCCACTGGTGAAGACGTCTCTGAAAAGTCTATTATCTTGTTCCTCGTTTCCTGGGCTTCCTCAGATAGTTTTACCAGCAGGTATAATAGTGTCCTATGACCTTATGTCCATGAGCCAAGAGTTTGTGAAGGCTTGTAGACTAATAATACAATTTGTAGTACATGCTTAAATATAATTCCGTCTCCCGTGCGTACATGCAAATGCCCCTCTATCAATTGCAAACCCGCAAGGAAAGGTTTCTAATACACTAGCCTGCGAATTTCAACTTTGTGTTTGGTGCCTAAATTAAGTAATGTGATTTTATATAATGTCGATGTGCTGAATCCGAATTTTCAATCCGTTTGCTTTATCACGTCAGGTTTGTTTGCAAAATCATTTTAAATTTATTTTATAATTACGTGAATGTCATCGCAAAGTTTTTCATTTCACTTTTTTATTTCAAATTCAAAAACAATATTTAAAAGACACAACTTGCTGAAATTATGTGTATGGTTGTTCATACATGTCACTAGAGTGTTTTTGCTTTGTTTTGTCTTGTTTACTTCACTATTGGATGGATAAATTAGCACAATATATCACACAAAAAATTACACCACTTGCTTCTTAGTTGAGAAAGTCCTCCTGTTTCTCTTTCTTTTATGTTTCTCTTCAGGTATTTCACGCTTTAACATCCAACAATAATCACCAACATACTGATGCTCCCGCGTCCCTGGTACCTTCTTTCGAACTCCAGCAGATCCTTCTGAAATCGTTTATCTTACTCTTAGCTGAAAAATTTAGATTTTCGGCGAAATAATCAATTTGCTTCAGAGAGTAGTGGAAATTTCTCACATATGTACTTAAAACAGCTTCCTTCCTTATTTAAAGCTTTTACAAGCTGTTTCATTAAGCCAAGCTTGATATGGAGAGATGGCAGCACAACTTTAGAAGAACTCACATGGCTTTGGCGCAATACATTCTTACAACCGACTTCCAAATTTTGTCGAGGTGGCCAGTCTTTCATAGTCCAGTGATCAACTCGTGCCCTACTATCCCACAGGCAAAATGAGGAAAACCCGAGGAACTTGCCCCGAATGCATGGAAATTTGGTAAAATCGGATTGTTGACGCAGCAACATAGTAAGAACTTTGAAATCATCACAAACTTGCCAGTTGTGTTCCTATAGTCTAGTCGCAATAACAGCAGTTGCAAATTTGTGTATGATTTTTGAAGATCACTGAATAGGCAACGGGCACTGAACCAAAAATGTTTCCGTTATGAATGAGGAAATCCTTTAAACTTAGCTTGGAAGCATTAATGAACAGTCTCCATTCACTTAGGTCATAGTTTGGAAGTCCAAGTTTTAGCATAAATTCTTTTACATTACTGCAATATACAAGACTATCATCTTCGGAGAAAAGTATTTAAAACCTATTTCACGTTGTCAGTACCAATAGAATGATGTTTGTTTAAGATTTTCTGGTCACAGGGATTGCACATTAGGCACAGGTAAAACAACTGAATACACGATTTGATTTTTATGTTTTGAATCGTATTCCCTTCACAACACACAAATAGAAGTAGCAGTCATTACTATGGTTCGACTGCTTTCAAACCATAGGTACTCCAAAAGATAGCAACGGTTTTCTCCAATTGATCAAATGACGGAAGTTCTTCAGTGCATACTCTACATACTTTGTGTGGTGCCCAAGCTTTACTTTGGTCTCCAAGTTTGATTTCAAAATAGGCATGGTATGACTTTTTCACAAAGTCTGTAATATTACACCTCTGTTTAGGCAATGTGTATAAATAAGTTATATAACAAAAGTGGTCTGGATTATTTAGACATTCTGGATGCAACATGGTAAATACTTTCTTACTGAACTAAAAACTTTCAACATTCTACTCCACAACAAAGCTTCAAACTTTTTCGTTTCGTTTCCAGATGAAACGCAGACTAATGAAATGTGAAAAACTAGACGAGCAGTATTTCAGTCTTCACCAAGGAGTGGCTGACATTTCTGTCTTTCACAAATAAAAATAATGACAAGGTTGCACGTTATTTCGCCTAACTTTCTTATGTGCTTGCATAATACGATGGATACAATCTGCTAAGAAACATCCAGTGTCCTTGGTTTTCAATCTTATTAGGTGACATTGTTATAAACACCTTAAAATATGTTGAATACATTTGGTTTTTATCTTAACATACTAAACCTACATATGTTAAAGTATTAAAGTTTAAATAATTACGCTATAAATTGCCGTAATATATTATAAGAAAATTAAAATAACAAAAATTGTACGTGATAGGAACTTTTTGGCTTTGAATTTGATTTCAGCGTGCTAAAAATACCCTAAAAACATTAAAACTTTGGAGGCAGGAATTTCATCGCAGACTAGTGATATTATACAGAGTGATTCACGAGGATTTACCGTTCCTTACGGAGCTTATTTCCGAAGAGCAAAAAATGTCATATAAACATTTGTCCTAATCTCAATATTTTCAAAGGTACATTAATTTGAAGTTGTTAGTAAAATAAGTTATTTCTTTAGTTTTACGGGTAAAAAAATATTACAAATAGAGAATGAACTATTCAGAAGTGTCATTTCTTTAATTGGCTAGTGTTCTGAAGACAAACAACATGTGTTGTTAATTGCTTTACACAGATTTTATTTTTAAATTTTTAACTAAAAATGATATCATTCTTATGCACTTACCAAAAAAATTGTTACAAATCATACGACTTTAGGAACTTGATTCTTTACAGTTTAATTATGCATCCTAATGTACAATCTTGAAGAATTTACAAGAGTGGCGTGATAAATGCGTAAGACAATGTAATTTTGTAGTTAAAAATCGAAAAAAAAAATCTGTACGTAACAACTATGGAATTCACAACATATTTCTAGCTTCAGAATAATTAAAGAAATGATACTTCTGAATAGTTCATTCTTTTTTTATTGGGTTATTTTACGACGCTGTATCAAATCTCAGGTTATTTAGCGTCTGAATGATATGAAAGCGAGAATGCCAGTGAAATGAGTCCGGGGTCCAGCACCAATGGTTACCCAGCATTTGCTCATATTGGGTTGAGGAAAAACCCCGAAGAAAACCTAAACCAGGTAACTTGCCCCGACCGGGATTCGAACCCGGGCCACCTAGTTTCGTGGTCAGACGCGCTGACCGTTACTTCATTCTTTAACTTGTAATATTCTTTTACCCTTAAAACTCAAGAATAATAAGAATAAAGGTATTTTACAAACAACTTCAAATTAGTGTAATTCTGAAAATATTGAGATTAGAACGCATGTTTATATGACTTTTTTGCTCAGAATGTCTTCGGAAATAAACCCCGTAAGGGACGGTAAATCCTCGTGAATCACCCTGTATTTCTATCTAATTATTCCCAATATACGCGGAAGTGGAAACCTTCCTGAAAAACCTTCTTGCAGTATTTCCATCGTTTTTATTGTGACTGCTTTGCTTTGACATGTCAACAAGGAGTTCCCTTTCCTGCCTGAAGCTATCCTATCTTCAATTTTTCGAACTAAATAATACGATGGATACAAATTAACTATTACAAGAGTTTGCATTTTCCTTAAGTCTTTACACTGATTAGAGGTCAACTGTAAATCAGTAATCAAAGCGAGATCCTTATTAGGTGACATTGTTGGTCGTTTCTACAAAACCAATTTTCACGTTCTTTTTTTATTATTTTATCGCACGTTGAAGTGATGCAAGTGAAAGCTCTCCTACAATAATGTCCGCATCTCCTTTCCCAGAAGCTTTGAAACTCATCTTGGCAGCAAAAAGCTTTTCTTCTGGCGACCTTTCTTAAAAAAGTGGACTACTTTTCTCCGTTTTGATCTTTCGCTCACAGTAAACTTTCTGATGGGGGCAGATAAAAAAAGTTAATTCTTTTCTTCCACCATGTTAATAACTTCAAAAGAAGTGCTTAGTATACACAAATTTTGGCCACTCGACCGCAATTACGAGGTCGTCCAGAAAGTGATTTTTCTTGGGGCCGTTACAAAAAAAATCACAATTGTATGGCAAAATTTATTGAAACATGTGATGAAGGATCGGTGGAGCGGAGAAAAATCCTGCACGGAAATATCATATGTACTTCGGTACATCGCAATAATTTATTAAAACAGATACAGCAATTGTTGAGCTATTTGTCAACATATCCCCCACTGGAATTGAGACATTTGTCATACCATGGGATCAATTTTTGTATCCTTCTGTCGTAGAATTCAGCCGCCTGGGATCGGAACCAGCGTTTGACAGCCGTCTGCACCTCTCTGTCGATCCCATGATATGAAAAATGTCTCAATTCCGGTGGGGAATATGTTGAAAAATAGCACAACAATTGCTGTGTCTGTTACAATAAATTTTTCTGATGAATTGTGTTTTCTTTCTGCTAACGATCCCTGGCGAACTTATTTTTTACGGCCTTCGTAACTGCGTTCAAGTGGCCAAAATGTGTATAAGCACTTCTTTTGACATTATGTCCCCATCAGAATGTTTGCTTGTCAGTTCTTCCAAAAGTTTACGTGGACGTCCTCGAATGCTTGTACTGTCAGACTCAAATTGGAATTGTTTTGTAGTAGATGGTAAAAACTATTACGACAGAAGTCATAAACTCGATGCCCTGTGACGTCATTTCAGCCTGCTCTGAAGCCCACTGCGCTCATGTTTCGCTGCCGCGGGCACAGCGGAGGCTTGAAATGGTGGCTCCTTTTCGTGATAATAAATAATATTGATCAAATTAAATTTAAAGTAATGTGAATGCCCAATACTGATATTTACAGGTATGAGACCAATTGGTTGATAAGTTAGGGATAAAATGAAAGCTGAATAAAACTAAATAATATACAGGCTGTCCATAAAATAAGTAACTATTTTCATGAAAACGATACAGTTCATGATATTTGTATTCATAGACGATTGTACACTACAAACTCACTCATACACACTCATTGGTTCCTTTAGACATGTCGTCCATTGATGTCCCTGCACAATTCCCAT
The DNA here is from genome assembly GCA_025594305.2 of Periplaneta americana. Classification (NCBI taxonomy): domain Eukaryota; kingdom Metazoa; phylum Arthropoda; class Insecta; order Blattodea; family Blattidae; genus Periplaneta; species Periplaneta americana. The sequence continues at coordinate 19,072,221 of JAJSOF020000021.1, forward strand.
TTAGACACGGTTTCACGGAATGAATTTCGCAGAAACTGTGGTGTGATTAATGACACTGCACCACGAATTCTTTGTTTCAGTTCCTCAACGTTAGACACTTTTCTTGTGTATGTATGTATGTATTTATTTACACTGCAAGTGGGCAAGCACCCGGTGGCAGTGGTATATACAATATTAACAATACACAATAAAATGATAACCAATACACAATAAAATTTACAATACACAATACAGTTTTACAACACATATACAATTTTACACACAATACAATAATAATACACAATACAATTTAACACAATAATAATAAAACATAAAACAAAATACCTAATTTTACAATACAACCTACATAATTATCTATATGTCCTACATAAGTTTCAATAGTCTTTCACTTTACTCTCATCTCATTCCCTGTAGTGGCACTATGACGCATTTCACTGACACTTTAGCACACATTTCACTGACACTCTGTAACACATTTCACTGACACTATAGAACACATTTCATTGACGCTATAAATTATCACTGATCGGAACTGTTCACTGCACTGTAAAACCATAACTTCACTGACTCACCGCTTCACTGATACAACAGTTCAAATAAGTCAAATAATTACATCCTTATGCATACTTATAACAGAACTACATTTAAACTAAACATTTCTAGTCTAAGGCCCTCTTACACGCTAGTTTTAAATAATTTACAATTCAAACCAAGGAAGTAAACTCGTCAGCCTAGATAAATACATGTCACCTTAAAAAAATTAAATGTTGAATGTCACCTTAATTTTAATTTTCACTTTATATACAACTTTTTAAATTATTCTTGAATCTCCTTAAGGAAGGACAGCCCTCAAAGACCGCTGCAGGTAGGTCATTCCAATCATTTATAGTTCTATTTAAAAATGAGAATTTACCTACATCCGTTTTCTGTTTCCTACATTTGATTTTAAAATCATGATCGTTCCTACCATAGTACGTTGGCTTTTCTAACCGAGCCGTTATGTCTACCCATGCTTTCTGACCTAGATGTGCTCTATACAATGAAATTTTATGCACAGACCTTGGATTTAACAAATCCCCATACAAAAAGGTCTAATCGTGTAAGGTCTGGGGATCTTGCTGCCCATGGTCTACGGCCGCCTCGTCTATCCACCGGTTGGGAAACACTTCATTCAAGTAGTCCCTAACAATTGTCGCATAGTGGCAAGAGGTCCCGTCTTGTTTGTAAGCAACAGTGTCTACGATGCCATCTTGTTCTAGTTGTGGCTGCAGAATCTCTGTCAGCATATCCAAGTAACAGGCACCAGTAATGGTCTTCTCTCTTATAAAAAATGGTCCATAGAGCTTTATCTGCGTGATTCCCAACCACAGATTGGTCTTTCGA